>CM040422.1:111349049-111949049 GCA_022702705.1 Papilionanthe hookeriana x Papilionanthe teres | reverse complement strand
CGGGTTTCGCTGATGACGATGGCCGTGCTCGCCCACCATGCTCCGAGCTCCTTGTTGTTGCGAGGTTTAGTTTTAGAAATCATAAATCAGGAGATGAGAGAAGTGTTCTGGTTTAAAGAAAGTCTTAATTTCCAAGTGTTTTTTATGTTAAAACAAATCTTAAAGTTGATTAAACAAAACCGATTAAGATCCCACGGTTCCATCATCCCGGCACCGTTACTTTCATCGAATTCACTTAGTCCAAATGAATTTGCTAAACTCAACTAAATGAGTTCCGCACTTTCATTTAGACCGTGGAAGTCCCGTTAGCAACACGTGGGTTACATCATCCGAGGTATTCCCGATCATTCAATGAGACGTTTTAATTTAGTTGTAGTTGTAGTTTTGTTGTTCGTTTGTGATTAAATTTTGAGTTGTCTTATATTTTGAAATGTTGTGGAGGTGAATTTTATCTTGTAGTGTCTTTTAATTTAGTTATGGGTTTCGGTTTTGGTTTACGTCCTAAAGGTGTAGGTTTTCATGCAACTCGTTGTTTATCATGCAAGAAAAGTAAGTGCGATGCGATTAAATAAGTTGCAGTAGAGTAAATCGCAATAAAATAAAAGCGTACTCGGAGGGTCTTCCCGTCATCCCAAGCCGTACTTAAAACACAGTTAGAATATTTAAGCATTTAAAGTAAGTTCCTAGGTAAAGCTAAGGAAGGGTTATGATTTTCTACCAAGTTCCTAATCCTATAGCTAGTCATCTCCTATGACGTCTAGGTTCTTGTGTTTTAGTTTGAGGACGATTTTCTTCATCAAAGAACAACTAAGTCAAATTGTTCTTATAAATATCCTATCATATTGAGGAAGTGCTTAAGACGAATCTTAAACATCTTTTCAATATTTCTAGGATTGTTTTAAGTCCAAATGGATTTAATTATACAAATGATATTAATCGTCCGAGAGTTTAAGTTTTGTTGTCTTGCTCGAGTGAACTCAGGACATTTGAATATCCTATAAGTGAAGTGTCATTTCACTTGATACTCCATTTAGGAGTTATACTAGTAAGAGCTCCTAAGGCGAAAATGATATTTAATGATTTGTGATTCGAATTTAAGTTCAAATTAGTGATTTAAGTTTGGAATAGTGTTGAAGTTATTTTAGATTTATTTTGAATTCTTCATGTCTTAGGTAATGTTATTTTTAGTTCAATTTAATTTAATTTAACTTAATTTAATTTAATATGGTTTAATTTAATTTAATTTAACTTAAGTTAATTTAATATAATATGGTTTAACTTAATTTAATTTAATTTGATTTAATTTAATTTAATTTAGTTTTAATTTAATTTAATTTGATTTAATTTAATTTAATTTAATTTAATTTAATATAATTTAATTTAATTTAATTTAATTTAATTTAATTTAATTTAATTTAATTTAATTTAATTTAATTTAATTTATTTTAATTTAATTTAGTTTAATTTGATTTTTAATTTTTAATTTAATTTTTAATTTTAAAGGGATTTGTTTTAAATAATTTAACTTTAATTTAATTTGATGATTAAGCCTTTTAGCATTTTAAATCTTAAACTTGGATTATCATTTTAATTAGGAATTAAATATTATTGGGATGATTAATTTAGGGATTTTTAAATTAAAGAACAAATCTCCTCCTAATAATATCCCTATTTTAATAATTCCAATTTTATTATTCTTCCAAATTTAACTAATTATTTAATTAAGGTTTATTTCAATTATTTTAAATTGTTTAGTAGGTTTCTACCCTTTAATTATCTAAATTTCAATCATCCAAATCAGATTAAAATCAAATATTTTACTTATTAATTTTATTAAGCCTAAAGTTTTAATTAAGGGTTAAAATTTTAATTACCATTTTGCCCTTCAAGCCTAATAATTTCATAACTCACTAAATTGAGCTCAAATGAATTTGAAATTTTTATGTAACTTCACTCATATGTCAATAAAGACATTAGAGGAGAAAATGTGATTTTTCTGTATTTAATTTATTTATATAATTATTTTTGATGGAAAATAAGGATTTCCAAGGAAAATTCAATAATATGACCAAGGGAAAGTTTCTATCCTTAAGAAAATTATGGGACATTCCTAATGACCAAAGGACCACTTGGACCAATTTTTGTGATTTTTTGAATTATATTTTATTTATTAAAATTATTTTAAGTTCTGGAGTATTAATTAATTTAAAAATAAAATATAAGTTGAAAAATGAATTTTATAATTTTTAAAATTCTCTCTGATATCAAGGATTCCAGAGAACCAAATTTTACAATTTTCTGATTTTTCTTTGATTTATTATAATTATTTTAGTGAAAATGCTAGAAAATACATTTTTTAATTTTAAAATTACCCTAGGGCTTTAAAATTTAATATCTCATTAAATAGACCTAAGAAAAATATGGGGTTTGTTCCTAAGTGATTAAATTTCAAAATATGACATTTTGGTGAATTTTATTATTTTTGTGATTTTTATTATTTTTAATTATTAAAATATTAAAATAATGCTAAAAAATTAACTTTTTTAGAAAATTGAAATTTTAATTTTCTTAAATTCCCCTGATATCAGAGAGGCTCCAAAACCAATTTGGTGAATTTTTGAAAGGTATTTTGAAAGTTATGAATTTTTAAAGTTTAAAATGACTAAATGGCCTAATCAACCTATTTAGTAGGGCTAACCAAGTCCAATTGACTTGAAATTTTTATGGTGGGTTCCTCTGATCCTAAAGGTCAGTGGAGAGTTGATTTTAAGTCAATTTGATGTATGGTTAGCTCTAATTAATTAGGGGTCTATTTTGGGTGTTTAAGCCAATTAGGGTTATTTTGAGTGAATTAACTCAAGTCCTATTTTTCCTAGGGTTCTCTGGTCATAAGGAACATCACCAAATTTTCCTAGAATTTATTTCACAACATGCTAATTTTTGGAATTAAAATACTCAAAACAGACAACATGCATTTGAAAAAATCAATAACTTTTCACGGGGGTGGCCTCGACCTTGGAAAATTCGGGGAATGTTCCCAAGTTCGGAGGCTTCAAAAGCCCTATGGTCTCATGCCATGGTGAATTGTATGAATGCATGGAGAATTGAAAATGTGCGGGGAGTAAATAATTAATTAAAAATAAAATACTTGGACAAAATTAATTAATTTCTTTTCCACATTATTCTCCTCTGTTCACTGAGCAAGTGGGTATTTTTATTTTATTTTTGTGATTTTTCTACACAAAGATATGGATTTTTAAAGTTACGGTATTTAAATAAATCGGAAAAATCCCTAATTTCCTACTTATCCACGCGGCGCCACTGTCATCCTCGGCATCTCCGAACGACCACGCGGCGCGCTCCCATTCGACGCCGCCATCCGACTCGGCTGCCCGGGGCCCCGCGGTTCGCGCACCATCTGCCGGTCCGACGCAATCCAGCCGTCCATCCGATACACGCGCGATCCAGACGGTTCTGGTCATCGTCTACGGCCGGTGCGATCCCGTGACCATCCACACTCTAACCACTAAGAACTCACTCGATTCTCGATGGATTTTCGTGTTCTTATGCTCTATGGATTCGTCTTGAAGAGACGAACACATCCATACGGTAAACATGCATTTAAATTGACTCAAATTAAAATGAGAATCTCTGGAAGCTCGGGAAGAAGAGGGAGTCCATACCTTTTCTCAGAGAAGTGAAGCTTTGATCTGAGAGTTGTGTAACCTTCGATTGGGTCCAAGTAAGCTCCGGATGAAGTCCTTGGCACAGTGAATTGTCTAGCTATGAAAGTGACCACAGTCGATCACAAAGCTTGGAGGCTGGAGCAACGCGGGTGGCTCGGAGATGGGGCTTTACGTGGGAAACTTCTTCCCTTGGTCCGAGTGAAGGTGTAGGACCAATCGATTTGGGAATTGGCTCACTGTGAGGAGATGTCCTGGTTTTGGGTGAAATTTCGGTTGAGAAATTGGATTACGTCGATGGGGATTAGGGCGAATTGACACTTGAGGATCAAGCTGCTCTAAGTGTGGAGTAGGGTTTGGAACAATTTTGGCGAAGTTTCGGCAAGGTTTCTGCAACTCTCTTCCATGGCCGTGAGGGGGTCGGTTTAAATAGAGGTGGCTGGAGAGCCTCGCGGGGATGACGAGGGTTGGGATCGAGCTGCTGCTGGGCATGGGAAGAACAGTATGGTGGCCATTGGGCATGGGGCGGCTCGGCGAGGTGGAATTCCAAGGTTTGGCTCACATGTGAGCTCTCGGCACTGGTGGTTTCCGGCGGCGCGTGGTGGCTGGCCGTCCGAGGTCGAGTCACCCTCGAAGCTCGGGTGGGTCGGGAGTGGAGGCTTGTGCGATCGAGTGGGCCTTGCCATGTGTAAAGGGGGTGGCTTGGAATGGAATGGGGAAGAGGCCATTTTGGCTTCAATTTGAGTCGACCCATTGGTTTGGGTTGGGTGCACCTCCCCATGGCATCGATTTTGAGGCTGAGAGGATCGGTTGGGTCGGCCAAGAGAGGATGGTGTGGTCTCTATCCAAATAGTTTAAGTTAATTTTGGGTTATAGTGTTGCATTAAAGAGGTTAAAATGGCTTAAGGAAGGCTTAGGAAAGGACTCCCTCCACTTGCCATTAATGGCTTGGTGACAAGTCAAACCCCCCCATGGCTTCATGTGGCTTGTCTATGGCTTGCATGGCTTGCATTTGGCTTGAAAAAAGGTTGACTTGTTTCATGAAAAAGGGTTTTAGAAATATTTGACATTTAGGGGGTAATTTGGCATGAGGCTTAATTTGGAATTATTTGATGATGTGATTAGAACTTAGGGAATGGCTTTGATTAAGTGGATGGCAAATGGAAATGTCATGTGGGCTTTAGGGTAGATTTTGGGCTCATTGAAATGGTTTTAGATGGGCTTTTAAAATGGTTTAGGAAAGTGGGCTTTTGAATTTTAAAATGGATTTTGGGATGAAATTTTGGTAAAGGCTTGGGCCAAATAATTGTTGAGTTTGGTTTAGGGATGTGTCATGAGTGGTTTGAAACAAATTTGAGGTGATTTGGGTTTGAATTGGGTTGGATATGGGCCTTTTGGTAAAGAGGCTAAGGTGGGCCAAAATGGGCTACCATGGGCCAAAGTTGGGCTAGAGTTGAAATTGATGTAAAATTAATGTTGGGAAATGTTTATGGGAGTGTTTCAAAGAGGTTTTGGCTTAGGTTAGGTTTTGATTTTGAGGTTTGGGTCTATTTGGGCTAGGTTTAGGTTTAGGTCAAAATTGGGCTTTTTGATTTTGGGTTGAATTTGAGTGGGGTTTGGGTCTAAATTTTGGGCAAATCATGTTAGTGTTTTGTTTATGGGGATGTTAAGGAAGGTTTAGAAAAGATTTGGGGTTAATTGGAGTTGAATTGGGTGAGTTTGGGCTAAGTTTGGGTCATGGGTCCAAATTGGGCTTTAAGGCCAAAAGTGAAATTGGATCCCAATGCCAATCAAATTGGGCTTGGATTTGGTCTAGATTGGTGTTGGGGATGTTGAATTGAAGTTTAGAATTGAATTGGACCAGAATTTAGGTCAATTGGGTAGGTTAGGTTTGACATTGGGCTTACTTTGGGTTAAAATGGGTCAAATTGGGGATTTTGATAAAAGTGGGGTAAATTGACAAAATTGGCCCATGGTGTAGTTGAACAAAATGAAATTGGGAATATTTGGGATTTTCTTGAATTTTCTGGGAATTTTCTGAATTTTTGGATTTTTTGGCTAAGAGGGGTATTTTGGGTATTTGGAGGGTATTGGGAGGTATTTTTGGAATTTTTGGTATTTTTGGTTATGGATGATCAATTTGAGTGATGTGGAAATGTTTGGGATTGGTTTTGAGGAATTTTGGGTGATTTGGAGATTTTTGGAAAATTTGGGTAATTTCGAGGGTTTTGGGTAGGTTAGGCGGGTGTAGGGTCCGGGGTCAAAAATTGAAATTTTGGAAAATTGAAGATTGGGTGAATATAAGTGGAATAAAATCATTTTGGTTGAGCCATGAAGCCATATCAAACCCACATGAGCCATGAAGGGACTCATTTGAGGCACCCACTTATGTTGTTCACTAACCCTCGTAGCCGAGGGCTTAGGGGTTAAGGACCATCCATGTGAATCACACCGCATGAGTCAGGAGGTCAAATTGGGTATGGGTGTGTTTTTAGGAGGTGTGTGAAATTGTAGTGTATAGGTGTAGTGTGTGTGTAAGTCGACCCTTCACTGAGACCAGAGCCACCTGCGGGCGATCCTAAGGCCGAAGAGTCCTATAGGAACTCATCCTTTAAACTTCCACATTTGATCTCAACCCTCTAGGTGATTAGGGGTCTACAATCAAGTTTGTGGAGTTTGCAGGGAGTTAAGAAGTGATTTGAATTTCTAAGTGGTGGGTCCCAATTCTAATCCTCTAGGATAGTCAAAGGAAAAGCCTAAGGCTAGATCCTAAGTACTAAAGAGAAGACCTCATCAAAATGAGGTCAACATGCATGTGTATGATGCCTCTTTGTATAGCAGACTGGGAGGCATGAAGGGGTGAGCTGGGAGCACTCTATGAGTCCACCGCCCTGGTTGAGTTTCAGCGTGCCGCTATTCGGGTATAATACATGAGATTAGGCGCGAGTTGATCCTCCTACAGCTAATTTGAAACGGGATATGTCCTGATCGAAGCCTGGGAGGACCCATTCATAAAAAAATTAATTCGAGATCTATAATAATGTTGGTTGTAATAATGTGATGCCTCATTATGTGTTGCCTCATTTTCGCGCTCGCCCTATAAATAGGGTGAGGGACAACTTTTGGCTTCTTGCAATTTTTGATTTTGTTTTTGTTTTTGTTGTCTTTTGACATTTATACTTTCTTTTGTATCTTGATCATTTTCTCCCCTTTTCCTTCCCACATTGCAATGATTCCTAAGTATGGGGGGGGGGGACTGATCTTTCATTTTTGATGAAGAATGACATGGAGGAGTTGTTGAGGAGGTGTGTCATGGATGGAAGCATTTTCTTTCACTCGATACCAAGATCGGTGCACGCAACAGATAAAATGGGTAAGCACATGGTCTTATATCAGGACCAGTTCAAGTATGTTCTTCGGTTGCTCCTGTGCAACGAGCTTCGGGGCGTCTTTAATACTTACAGGGTCATTCCGGCTTAGGTGTTGCCAAACTCTTTAGTTGCGATAATGACTTTTGTCCTTTTCTACCATCGAGGGAAGGTCTCGTGGTTAATTGACATATTTAATTACTTTTAGATGTTCAAGATTGACAAGGAAAGTTTCACCATGTTCCCCACTGGAAAGAAACTTAGACTGTTGGAGTTGAAAATAAGATACAGGATTGGTGAAATTAGTTTCTGGTCGGCTCCTGCTCCAGTGATTAGGGGATACAAACTAAACTGTCAGAGCTGATGGAAACCAAGATGAAGTCTCTGCTGGAGATCATGCACATTGCCAAGGTGATGTTGATCGACACCTCTCGGTCCGTAGTACACGATTGAGGTGACGATCACGTGAATGTTTCGAGGCAAGATAATTGAGGAGCGATGACGTCTCTCTGATATTGATGAGGCTAATGGAGCCAAGGCATTGAAGGCGAAGCTTCCTGTCAAGCACTAGAAGTGAAAGCTTCTCCCAATTATAGGTAACCTTGTAGAGGATTAGGACCTGCTCCCATATAGCGTGGCCTCAAGATACCTTTTCTACATGTCTGAAACCATCGTCGTTATTCAATATACGGTGATCATCATGGTTACCACTCGAAAATCTGCTTCTCATTTCATTGATGCAGGTGAAGGTGACGGTGGAGACTCTGCTTCTGAATGGACTCCAGAGAAGGCCTTAGCTACAATCCCTTCATATTCCAGATCTGGTGGGCCGACTGAGATGCGACCACCCACACCTGTTCGATTGGGTTCCCGAGTTGGTGATCTTTTCATTCTTTTTCTCTCTTTTTCTTATTTGGAGGTGTCAGATTGTCTATCATTATATGATTCCCTTTTTGGAGTAAATCTCTATTTCAGATCATATTCCGGATCATATGAATGATCTAGAGAAGAGTGGAATCGAAAAAAGATAGGATATATGAGAATGAAGACAAATAAAAGAAATAATGTTGAGAGCTTTCATTAGGTAAATCTCACGTGATAGCGCAAAAGCATACGTCCAAAAATAGTGGTTACCTAACAAAAGCCTACCTGGACCCACCATGAAAGGGACAAGTGGTTACAGTGACAGGATAGGTCGGCAGCTAACTGTCCAAACAGGAAATGAAGAAAAAATCCATGTCACAATTAATGCAACCTTTAATACTAACCCACCGGAGTCACATGATGAGGTTGTCATGCAAAAATGATCGATGACTGTTTCTTGACACTTGGGAAACTCGACTTGATTGAAAAATGCTGTAGGAGTTGCCTGGTTGCCAACTCTAGAACTCATCGGGTATAGGTATGTTGAAACAAAAAAAAATTAAAAATGATAATAAAAATAGACATAACAATAAAAGATCATAAAAACAAAAAACAAAACAATATACATATTGATATGTATGATCATGGTGATTGGTTACGATGGATCGATTGACTACTTGCACTACCTTTGCATTATAAATCCAAACCTCTAAAGTCAAAAAAGTCAGGTCCCCAATGCTTCCGTCATGTTTTTTCCTCTCTTTTAGTTTTGAAGGAGTCACCAACCTGTCGATTGTCGTATATTTCCCTTCTCCGAATAAGTCTCTTTTCCGGGTCATTTGAATGGCCTGGAGAAGAGAGGAATCAAAAAAGATGGATATATGAAAAATATGACATGCGAGAAAAAAAATAAAACGTGGAAAGCCCATGTACAATATACCCTGTAAGGATAAGTCAAGCATGTCTGCCCAAACAATATTGGGTGGAAGCACCTGAGACCAATATCCGCGAAAGAATACCTACATAGGCTACCCATAACCAGAGATTCAAGTGTATGCAAGAGCACTCCCAATGGGACATATCCCACTTGGTTAATTACATCTTGGGGGATATCTGATCCATGAAAAAAATACCTATTTTTATGCGTTGATTTTTATCAAATTTTTAAGGATATTATGCTTTAATGAAAGGTATTTTTGTATTTTGGATGTAGGTGATGCAAAAATGTTCAAGAAGAAAAAAAGGATGAAAAAGGAGCAAAAAGGAGCAAAAATGAAGTCAAAATGCAAAATTGTCAAAATAATTGGCCTGGTGCCTAAGCGCCATTTCGATACAGAATTTTGTAAGATTTTTGACGACTTTTGGACGGTTATTTTGACAGTGTTAGCGGTTATTGGACCATCTAGAAGATTGGCATTTATTCCTGGATTATAGAACATGTGATACATTGTATTTGGACGCTTGTAAATGGTTAGGATCGCGAAGAGGTATGATCCAAAGTGAAGAGATGCGAAGAACTGGACGCAGAGTCCGGCGCTTAGGCGCCAGATTCCGGCGCTTAGGTGCCAGACACACCTTTTAGAAGATTCATTGAACAAGGACACATTTTGAAGAGGTGCCTCAAGGCAACCCTTGAAGCCTATAAATAGGAGGCTACTGATCACTAGAAAATGTATTAAGAATTTCATACCAATTTTATATGAAATTGCAATTTAAAGAAAGGTATTTTCTTTGTTTTATTGTAGGAATGAAGATTTATAAGTACTTTAAGCAAAAAACACAAAAGAAGCAAATTTGGAGCAAAAAGGACTCAATTTGATAAAAATTGAACTGTCCCGCCGACGGCGAGATTTAGGCCGCCGACGGCGAGTTTCTCCCGAAAGATTTTTAATATATTATAAGGAGCCCGCTGACGGAGAGATCAAGTCCGCCGACAGCGAGATCGGCGCGGTTAGCCCATCTTCTAGAAGCCCGCCGACGGCGAGATCAAGCCGCCGACGGCGAGACAGTTGAAAAGAGCCAAAATACATTGAACCTGGATGCTTTTTGAAGAGGTGCTTAAGCAACCTTTGGAGATTTGACCCATTCTATAAATAGAGACGAATTCTAGTCAGTTGTGTGTCAGTTTTTGTCATTTGTGTGAAAGTTAAGTGTAATTTAAGAGTCTTTGAGTGAGTGTTTAGTGTTTTGGTGTGCTGTACTAGAAGGAAGAGTCAAAGGAATTTCAAGAATATGCTTGGGGAGAAGAATTGAGATAAGTATATTTGTTATTTGTTTGTTAACTTTAATGAAATCCATGCTGTGTTATTTTTCCCATGCATTCTGAGTAGTTTCCTTAGTCTTTTTCCTTGTTATCGAGATTACGTGAAATGATGAATTAAAGTAATTGTGCTTAAAATATGAAAATAGAAATTGTGCTAATCTTTAAATTAAATCTTAAGTTACTTTCAATTGATTTGTTAACATATGTTGAAATATCAACTATAGTAAAGATTACATCCAAGATTCAGAGAAGTCAAAAGCCTTGGAAGGAGGGTACAAATAAATAGGGAAATATTAACTATTGGGCGTAGAATTGGACATTTTAGTGTGACAGACTAAAATATTCAATTCAGTCTTTATGTTTGAGAGCTGAAGTGTAGATGTTAGCCCTCAGGCGAGGGGAACGTGGGAGATCTGAAGTGGCAGTCGGTATCCTCCCAGCCTAGCCACGGATTCGGTAATCAAACATAAGACTAGTCAATGTTCTTTTCACCTGGACCAAAGGGTAAAGAATAGGAATGCTCCTATTTTGCACAATACAATTAAAAACTTATTTATTTTTCATTCACTTAATTCTCTAAAATAAGGAGAAAGATACTTTTCCTAAATCTTATATTCAACCTTAAGCATTAGTTTATTTTAGTTTAAGTATTCTTAATTTCCGTATACTAGATTAGTAAGTAAGTTTACTTTAATTTGTCTTTGAAATTTTCTAACTTCCCTGTGGGATCGATATCTAGGACTCCATTAGAGCCCTATATTACTTGATAACGATATGTATACTTGCGTAGTATCCACAATATAAATCATGAAATTCATAACAAAATCATCAGTATATATTCAGTGCAAACCAAGTTTTTGGTGTCGTTGCTAACTTTTTATATCACTATTGTAAGTATAAATATCGAAAAGTGGATCAAGTTTTTGGCGCCGTTGTCGGGGAAGTGAAGTAAAGTAATTATTAAGGTAATTAATAGAATTATTAAAATAATTACTAGAGTAACGGACTATTTTAAATATTACTTAAAAATTGTATGCGTAAATTTGGAAACGAAAATTTAATACCTTACGATTCAGAATTAGAGCATACAATTAAAAGAATTAGAAAACAAAAGAAAGAAATTATAAATTTAACATAAATGACAATTAATCCAGAAATTGAAAATATAAACCAACAAAGACCATTAAGAGACTATGCCAACCCTATATTAGATGAAATTCACCTAACTATTCAAAACCCTGATGTAGCTGCTAATTCATTTGAACTTAAACCTGCAATTATCCAAATGGTACAAAATAATCAATTTAGTGGTTCACACTAATGAAGATCCTAATTTACATCTTGCTTAGTTTTTTGGAACTATGTGCTACTTTTAAATATGAAGGAGTATCTAATGATGCTTATTAGACTTAGGCTTTTTCCTTTTACTTTAAGGGATAAGGCTAAGATGTGGTTAAATTCATTAGCACCTGGATCTATTAAAACTTGGGGAGAATTATCACAAAAACTTCTATCCAAATATTTTCCTCCTTCGAAAACTGCAAAACTTAGAAATGATATAACATCTTTTAGTTAGTTTGATGGAGAATCCATATATGAAGCTTGGGAGAGATTTAAAGAACTTCTTAGGAAATGCCTACATCATGCGTTACCAGATTGGTTAATTATACAAACTTTTTACAATGGATTAGTAGGATCTCTTAGATCAATCATTGATAATGCTGCTGGAGGTTCATTAATGTCAAAACCATTTGATGAAGCCTATGCGTTAATCGAAGAAATGGCCACTAACAATTTTAAATAGCCTGCTGAAAGAATAAATCCTAAAAAGATAGCTAGTGTTCATGAAAATGATGCAGTATCTATGTTAGCTTCTCAAATTGCTGCTATATCAAAGAAATTAGATCATTTTGGAATGAATTACTCTCCTACTATATTAGAAGAAAACTCATACGGACAAATTATAGATTCTCAATCTCCTTATGAAACTATAAATGCTATTAATAATATACCCAATATTCCTTATGCGAATTATTATAATCCTGGTTGGAAGAATCATCCAAATTTTAATTGGAATAACAATACAGCTAATCAACAATGGATGAAAAACTCTATAGGAAATCCACCTAATCAAGGAAATACAAATTATAAACCATCTTATCCACCTGGATTTAACAACACTCAATTTAAAGATAGGAAGTTATCTATAGAAGAATTAATATTAAGTATGGGTCAGCACTTGCAAAATCAAGGAAATCAATTACAATTTCAAGGAAATCAATTACAAAATCAAGGAACAGCAATTAAAAATATTGAAACTCAACTCGGACATATTACTACTGTGCTTAACAATAGAATTCCTGGAACTTTTCCTAGTAACGTGGAAATAAAACCTAAAGACCAAGAAAAAGAACAAATTAAAGCAATACAACTAAGAAGCGGAAAAGAGTTAGAAACTAAAATTCAGAAAGAAACAGAAAGTAAAAATGAGGAAGTGGAAATTGAGAAAGAAAAGGATCAACAAGATCAAAACTTAGAATATCCATTGATCCCTATGAAAATATCTATAGAAAAACCACCACCACCATTTCCTCAACGACTTAAACAACATAAAAAAGATAAGCAATTTGCTAAATTCCTTGAAATTAAAAAAAAAATAACAGTAAATATTCCTTTTGTAGAAGCATTAGAACAAATGCCTAATTATGTAAAATTTATGAAAGATATTTTAAATAAAAAAAGAAAATTTACAGATAATGAAACTGTTGCACTTAGCGAAGAGTGTAGTGCAATTATTTAGAAAAAGCTTCCTGAAAAATTAAAAGATCCTGGTAGTTTCACTATACCTTGCGCTATTGGAGAAAATTTTTATGGAAAAGCTTTGTGTGATTTAGGAGCAAGCATAAATTTAATGCCTCTATCAATTTTTAAAAGATTAGAATTAGGAGAAATTTCACCTACTTCAGTAACTCTTCGATTAGGCGATCGTTACGTGACTTATCCTAAGGGAGTTATTGAAGATGTGTTAGTAAAAGTGGATAAATTTATCTTCCTGGTAGATTTTATTGTTCTAGATATGGAAGAAGATAAAGAAATTCTAATAATATTAGGAAGACCCTTTTTAGCCACTGGAAAAGCTATGATTGATCTTCAGAAAGGAGAATTGACTATAAGAGTAAACGATCAAAAAGTAACTTTTAACATAGCAAAATCAATGAAATATCCTGCTTTAGAAAAAGATGATGAGTGTTTTCGAATGAAAATACTTGAACATTTGAAAAAAGAACATTTTAAAGAATATTATGAAGAAAAGTTAGAAAAAGAAAATACTGAATTAAGTGAAGAAGCAGATAATGAAAAACTGGATTATATACAGGAAAAATTTGAAATATTGGATAATACTGAAAACATTGAAAAGATTATAGTTCCGTCAATAATTAGACCTCCTGAACTCGAATTAAAAATTCTGCCTAATCATTTAAAATATGCTTACTTGGGTAACCATTCAACCCTACCAGTTATTATATCAGCTGAATTGAATGAATCACAAGAACAAAAATTGTTAACCATATTAAAAAAATATAAGAAAACTTTTGGTTGAACTTTAGCAGATATTAAAGGAATTAGTCCTTCAATCTGTATGCACAAAATTATTTTAGATAAGGAACATAAGCCAAGAGTAGATCCTCAAAGGAGATTAAACCCAATAATGAAAAAAGTAGTCAGGAAAGAAATATTAAAATGGTTAGATAATGGTATTATATATCCTATTTCGTACGATGCTTGGGTAAGCCCAATTCACCGTGTTCCTAAGAAAGGAGGAGTGACCGTTAAAGCTAATGAAAATAATGATTTAATACCTATAAGACAAGTGATCTGGATGGCTTATATGTATTGACTATAGAAAATTAAATGCGGCCACCGGAAAAGATCACTTCCCATTACCATTTCTAGACCAAATGTTGGATAGATTAGCTGGGACATAAATATTTTTGTTTTTTAGATGGATATACCGGTTATCATCAGATACATATTGCTCCTGAGGATCAAGAGAAAACTACATTTACTAGTCCTTATGGAACATTTGCTTTTCAAAGAATGTCTTTTGGATTATGTAATGCACCTGCAACATTCCAGAGATGTATGATGTCTATATTTAGTAAATTAATTGATGATGGAATAAAAGTATTTATGGATGATTTCTCTGTATTTGGAACGTCATTTGACGCATGCTTGAATCATCTTGAAAAAGTATTAGAAGTATGTGAGAAAACTAACTTAGTTCTAAATTGGGAGAAATGTCAATTTATGGTTGCGGGAGGAATTTTATTAGGGCATAAAATTTCGGAAAATAGCATGGAAGTAGACCTCGCAAAAATTCGAGTTATAGCTAAATTACCACCTCCAACTACAGTAAAAGGGGTAAGAAGTTTTCTTGGACATGCTGGATTTTATAGACGCTACATAAAAGATTTTTCAAAAATTACTAAACCTCTATGCCAATTTTTAGAAAAGGATAAGAAATTTGAATTCACAACTAAATGCTTAAATGCTTTTGAATTATTAAAAGATAAGTTAATCACAGCACCTATAATAGTTTCACCTGATTGGGATAAACCATTTGAACTTATGTGTGATGCTAGTGATTATGCTATATGAGCGATACTTAGGCGAAGATATGATAAAATTTTTAAAGTCATATACTTATGCTTAGTAAAACTCTTAATAATGCTTGAATTGAATTATACGATTACCGAAAAAGAGCTATTAGCAATTATTTATGCTTTTGATAAATTTAGGCCTTATCTAATTGAAAATAAATATATTGTGCATACTGATCACTCTGCTATTAAATATCTAATGCAAAAGAAAGATTCCAAACCTAGATTAATTAGATGGATATTACTAACGCAAGAATTTGATTTTGAAATCATTAACAAAAAAGGAACTGATAATCAAATAGCAGATCATTTATCAAGGCTAGAATATAATGAATTATCTATTATTGATAATGAAATTACTGACAGTTTTCCTGACAAACAATTATATAATATAAATGAGTGGAAAATACCATGGTATGCTGACATAGTAAATTATATTGTAAGTGATATTTTACCACCTATGTTAACTTTGCAACAACAGAAAAAATTCATTCATGATGCTAAAACATATTTTTGGGATGAACCATATTTAGATAAGCAATGTAAGGATCTTATAGTTAGAAGATGCGTGCCTTAATAAGAAACAAAAAAATCATTCAGAAATGTCATGATTCTGATTTTGGAGGACATTTTGGAACAGATAAAACTGCTTATAAAATTTTACAATCTGGATTTTATTGGCCTACTCTTTTTAGAGATGTTTATAGATACATCAAAACTTTAGATAGATGCCAACGAGTAGGAAATATATCTAGAAGAAATGAAATGCCTCTAAATTTTATATTAGAAGTTGAAATTTTTTATGTTTGGGAATTAAATTTTATGGGACCATTTGTTCCTTCATTTGGAAACTCATTTATATTAGTTGCTGTTGATTATGTTTCTAAATGGATTGAAACACAAGCTTTACCTCGATGTGACGCTAAGAGTGTTTCAAAGTTTCTAATGAAAAATATTTTTACTAGATTTGGAATGCCAAGAGTGATTATCAACGACGGAGGTTCTCATTTTAGAAATAAATATATTCACAAACTAGTAGAAAAATTTAACATTATTCATAAGTTATCAATCGCTTATCATCCACAAACCGATGGATTAACTGAAGTTTCTAATCGAGAGATTAAATGTATTTTAGAAAAGGTCGTAAACCCTAATAGATTGGATTGGTCTATAAGACTAGACACTGCATTATGAGCATACAGGACTGCTTATAAAACTCCGATTGAAATGACTCCTTACAGGCTTATTTATGGAAAGACTTGTCACTTACCAGTTGAATTAGAATATAAAGCTTATTGGGCAATTAAAGAATTTAATTACAATTTGAAAGAAGCTGGTGAGAAAAGATTATTGCAATTGAATGAATTTGATGAATTAAGAAATGAATCTTATCATAATGATAGAATTTATAAAGAAAAAAATGAAATTATGGCATGATCGGAAGATTAACCTGAAGAATTTTGAGTCAGGACAAGAAGTTTTGCTTTATAATACAAGATTAAAATTATTTCCTGGGAAATTGAAATCTTGATGGTTAGGGCCTTTCACTATAACTCAAATATTTTCATATGAAACTATAGAAATTGAAGATCCAAAAACTGGGCATAGATTTAAAGTAAACGGACACAGATTAAAACCTTATTTTGAAGGAATAAGACCAAAATTTAAAGAGGTTTTAATGCTCAGTCAACCTGATTACTAATTAAATTAGGTCGAGTCGACGACGTTAAACCAAGCGCTTTATGGGAGGCAACCCATAGTAGTTATTAATTATGATTTATTTATTATAGTTATTGAAAAATTAAAATATAGAATGAAATATACTCATTTTACTTTTTAGAATCATCACAAAGTTGAATCTATACGAAGAAATCAGAAAATATTCGGACCAGAGTGAAAAATTGGACAATTTACCTAATCTTGCCGACGGCGAGATCGATCCCACCGACAGCGAGATCGACGCGCCCAATTTCAGTTTAAATTAATTAACTATCCCGCCGAAGGCGAGATTGTTACCGCCGACAGCGAGATAGTTTAAAAGTGGTTTTTGTGAGTTATTTTGCGGTTTTGGACGGTTCTAAGGGCATTTCTCTATATAAAACATTTAAAACTTCATTTTTATACTATCTTCTTCCTTAGAAACGACTAGAGTCCCTCCAAAACAATTTATTATGGCCTCAAAACTACTTGAAACCACGAAATCCGGAGTTTTTAACCGACGAAAGTTCGTCAGTTCTGAGGTTCAACGACTATTCAACAAGGTTTTGATGAAGAAACGTCTGATTAAAGAAAGAGGATTCGTAAACAGAGGAGCGAAAAATTCAACAACAACAATTGAAGAAATGATTGTTCAACGACGTTGGGAAGTATTCTGCTATACCACATCTGCTGTAGTCATTCCAGTAGTCAAAGAATTCTACTATAGTCTGCATGCGATCCATAATGGAAGTGTTTACGTAAGGGGCAGATGGGTAACTTTTACTCCTTCTCGAATAAATGAATTATACTCGATTGAGAATACCCCTGTTTGTCACCATTCAAATTTTGTTCCTACAAGATACAACATGAATGAGATCTACAAATATCTGACCGATGAACCTGATGATTGGTAATTACGAGAAGATGGGTACGTTAGTTTTTCTGCGTCACTTCTTAATCCTGTCTCAAAACATTAGCATTTCTTTATTTCATCAAAGTTACTACCCACTATGAGGGTAAACAAAGTTTCGAAGGAATGCACAATCTTAAATTACTGTATTCAATCTAGATTGCCTATTGATGTTGGATCTATTATTGTGAAGTCTGCATTAGGATCAATTGTGCATGGGTCAATTCATGGATTTGGACACCCATAAACTATATTTGCTTTATGTAGTCAGTACCAAGTTTCCTACGAAGCTTGGGAAAAAGTGTTATTGCCTTGGAAACCACTAGATCTAACAGATATGTTTCCTACATTGGATAACAATGATGAAACAGTAATTATTTCTGATCAAGCATCACAAAACAATCCTTTGGTTAAGCCCCTGACTGATAGAACAAACCTCATTTTACAGAAACTTAAAGGATTGGAGAAGGAACTACAGATTGTGATGAATTCTATTGATAATATCTCTAATTTATTCGATCACATCGATTGGAGAATGAAGGAGCACTTTGACCATACAGGACACCTGGAGGCAAGTTTTATACGACTATTGAGACATAAAGGGTGGATTGAAGAAGATTCTATTGCGAATTCCTTTCGGGCCTTTCTATAATTTGTTTGTGCACGTGCGTTCTATTGGAAACATCAGAGAAGAGAACGATTCCGATTCCGATGAGTAGCAGAGACTTCTATTCATATTATATGTATGTGTGTTGATGTGAATTTAGTTTTTGAGTTAGTTTGAACTTTACGTAGATAATCTCAGTTTAGATGAGATTGTATGTTGTTTGTTTCGTCTCAGCATTTAGAGTATCGTGGTGTGGATTGTAATGCTGAGTTAGATGTGTTTGGGTTAATTTACTAAGTTAATTGTTAGTTATGTAGTGTTTGAAGTTTGTAAGTTCATGGATTTCATTTATAAAGTTATAATGTTTATGTTGTGTGAATTTATGTGTTAGTATCTAATCTTAATAAAAATAATAATAAATATATCAAATTTAGTGATCGGAACAATGAACAAGGCTTAATCTAAGTAGAATATAATTGAAAAATTAAAAAATATTAAATTTTCAGAAACCTCACCGACAGCGAGAGAAATCCCGCCGACGGCGAGATTTTCCCGAAACTTTAGCCTTGGTGAATTAATTAGCTCGCCGACGGCGAGAAATTTCTCGCCGACAGCGAGATCGCGAAATATATCGGTCAACCGACACTATTCATCGTCTCCCTCCTCTAAACTTTAAAAAATCCGACCTAGGGCTTGTGGAATCTTGGATTTGATGCGATTTCAATTCATTTTGACGCCGGATTTTACCTTCCCTTGGTAAGAGCTTCACTCCTATGGAAAAATTTTTGATTTTCACCATGAATTTCTTCTACATTGAGAATTTTTGGAAAAAATTGAAATGAGAAGAAAAAAATTAGAAGAAATTCATGAAACTTGATTTAGATTGATTTTAGTAACTATTGGAAGCCATCTTAGTAATATTTAGAAGTTTAGTTATGATTTTTGTGAATTTCACAGATCGAAAAATGGCTCCACGACAAAAGAGAAGAGTGGATTATGATGAAACTCGTTTTGTGAATGCAAGGGTACAATCAAGATATTTTCACAATATTCAAGCCAGGAAATGCATTCAGGTTCGAGTTTTCAAAAGTCCTGGAGGTGAAGTAGAGCAAATAATTAAAGAAAGAGGATGAGAAAACTTCTGTTTCATAACCAACAGAGCCGCTGTGGAAGTGGTAAAAGAATTCTATGACAACCTGACACAGGCTGAAGATGCACCGGTTAAGGTTAGATGATTTTTTGTGGAATTCAGCACTGCAAGAATAAATGCTTATTACGAGGTAAGAGACACCTACACTAGTGAGTATGATGCATTTGGAACTATGAAAGGACCACTGGAAGAAGTAATTGACTTTCTCACTGACGGGAAAGGAGTTTGGAAAATGAAGCAGCGAGAACGGGTAAACTTCCCTCTTTCTATGTTGAATGCATCATCTAAAGCCTGACACTATTTTATTTGTTCTACTTTGTTACCTACTTACCACCATAGTGAGGTAACAAGAGATAGAACAGTTCTGAATTTCTGTATTCAGAACCAAAAATGTATTAATGTGGGAAGTATAATTTATAAGATTATATTAGCCACCGCAAGAAGTGAAAGTGGAGGAGGACTAGGACACCCTGGTCTTATCTATACACTCTGCCAATTATCTGGGGTAGAGGCAAGAGATGATGAGGAATGGGTGGAGCCTATGAAACCCATTTCTCCGGCTAATATTAAGAAATATGAATCCCACGAAGGATGGAGATATGGAACAAGGAGTTACGTACCTTCAACAAGTAGAGATATTTCTTCTACTAGTTATGACCCTCCTCCCTACAGTACTCCTACCCTTTAGGATTTGATGAATGAGATGACTCTTCAGCGGAAAATTTTTGAGAAAATAGAAGAAAAACTGGAGCATATTGATCAGAGAATTGGAAGCTTAGAAAGAAGACATGATTATGACAGCGAGTATCTCCAAAGACATTCGAGTATGAGATAGCCTTATTATGATGCTGAAAATTGTTACAGGGAGAGGAGAGCTTGATGTTGTATTTCCTGAGTGCCCCCGATATACTCATTACCAGCCTAATCCACCCACTGATCAAGGAAATGACGATATAGTTTGGGACTTTGATGCAGAAGATTAGATGTTATGTTTATATGTTTAGTTATAGATTCTGATGTTGTTATTGTTTGTTTGTTGTTTTTCATTTTAGTATTGATGTTTTAGTTTATGAACTTGATTATGATGTAGTGTAGATTGTTTTAAAGTTATAGATTTTTTAAATTTTTAATGTTTTCAGACTGCTATTGTAACTTTGGATTGAATTAGTAAATGTATGTGGATGTAGTATAATATGTTAGTATAAAATGTGGTAGTATTGTGTTAAACTTTTTTACCCAACACTTTTTTTAATATTTGGTGTATAGAAAAATACTAACAGTACAGGTTAATTAAGTAATGGAAAAAGCCTGCAGAACTTCAAAAAGAAGAAATACCTAAAGCCCAAAGGTATGATTTAAATATTACAGTTTATTTCCTTTTCACTCTATATAGATAGATAAAAAAATTTTTAAGTTTGGGTGAGGGAAAAATACAAATTTAATTATTAAATTGCTCTCAATTTAAATTTTTAAAATTATTATAAAATGATTTTCTGAAGTAATTTTAATTCAGTAAACTAGAATTAATTTATTTAATTATTATGGAAAGTTAAAAGAAATACTTTTAATGATTAACTAATTTTGTAGATTAAGGATATTTAGTATAAGAGAATAAGAATATAGTTAACTATTTATAGTTAAAAAAACTATATTTTCAAATATAAAATTCTTAGGTATTTAGTTGAGAAAGAAAAGATTGGAACTTAATAAAGTAAAAACTTTGAAATATATATAAGAGAAGTAAATGTTTCTAGTTTCAAATTTAGGAAGAGAAAAATAAAGTTCAAAATTATTAACAAGCTAACCAAAAATAGTAATCCTCACTTAAAAAAATAAATAAATAAAAGGGGATTGTAAATCAATCCAAAAAGAAAAGAAAAAGAAAAAAAGAAAAAATATATATATAAAGTGAGGAGAAGCTTGAGGAGATGCCTTATCAAAAATTAGCTTCATTTTAATCAACCTAAAGGATAAACTTCAATTACATTTCTAAACTTATATATATGGATTAGTCTTTTACTAAGTTGTGTTTTCATGAAATTCCAATCATCTAAATATCTTAAGTAATTTTGTGATGAAAAATATAGTCATTCTTGAAATAAATAGAAGACTAGAAATCTTAAACTTGAAAACTAAATAGCACTTTATATCTATAGAATTAGTTTAATTATTTTAAAAATATTTCTATTAAACTTTACTATAATATTTATTTAAATCTAATTCATAGTATTTCTGAATTAAAACTTTGCTACAAATAATCATTTACTTTTATGTAGTATATAAATTACTTGAGGACAAGTAATAGTTAAGTTTGGGGGAATTTGATCACTAGAAAATATATTAAGAATTTCATACCAATTTTATATGAAATTGCATTTTAAAGAAAGGTATTTTCTTTGTTTTATTGCAGGAATGAAGATTTATTAGTATTGAAAGCAAAAAACACAAAAGAAGCAAATTTGGAGCAAAAAGGACTCAATTTGATAAAAATTGAACTGTCCCGCCGACGACGAGATTTAGGCCGCCGACGGCGAGTTTCTCCCGAAAGATTTTTAATATATTATAAGGAGCCCGCTGACGGTGAGATCGAGCCCGCCGACAGCGAGATCGGCGTGGTTAGCCCATCTTCTAGAAGCCCGCCGACGGCGAGATCAAGCTGCCGACAACGAGACAGTTGAAAAGAGCCAAAATACATTGAACCTGGACGCTTTTTGAAGAGGTTCTTAAGCAACCTTTGGAGATTTGACCCCTTCTATAAATAGAGACGAATTCTAGTCAGTTGTGTGTCAGTTTTTGTCATTTGTGTGAAAGTTAAGTGTAATTTAAGAGTCTTTGAGTGAGTGTTTAGCGTTTTGGTGTGTTGTACTGGAAGGAAGAGTCAAAGGAACTTCAAGAATCTGCTTGGGGAGAAGAATTGAGATAAATATATTTGTTATTTGTTTGTTAACTTTAATGAAATCCATGCTTTGTATTATTTTTCCCATGCATTCTGAGTAGTTTCCTTAGTCTTTCTCATTGTTATCGAGATTACGTGAAATGATGAATTAAAGTAATTGTGCTTAAAATATGAAAATAGAAATTGTGCTAATCTTTAACTTAAATCTTAATTTACTTTCAATCTGGCCAATTGATTTGTTAACATATATTGAAATATCAACTATAGTAAAGATTACATCCAAGATTCAGGGAAGTCAAAAGCCTTGGAAGGAGGGTGCAAATAAATAGGAAATATTAACTATTGGGCGTAGAATTAGACATTTTAGTGTGACAGACTAAAATATTCAATTCGGTCTTATTGTTTGAGAGCTGAAGTGTAGATGTTAGCCCTCAGGTGAGGGGAACGTGGGAGCTCTGAAGTGGCAGTCGGTATCCTCCCAGCCTAGCCGCAGATTCAGTAATCAAACATAAGACTAGTCAATGTTCTTTTCACCTGGACAAAGGGTAAAGAATAGGAATACTCCTATTTGGCACAATACAATTAAAAACTTATTTAATTTTTCATTCACTTAATTCTCTAAAACAAGGAGAAAGATACTTTTCTGAAATCTTATATTCAACCTTGAGCATTAGTTTATTTTAGTTTAAGTATTCTTAATTTCCGTATACTAGATTAGTAAGTAAGTTTACTTTAATTTGTCTTTGAAATTTTCTAACTTCTCTGTGGGATCGATATCTAGGACTCCAATAGAGCCCTATATTACTTGATAACGATACATATACTTGCGTAGTATCCACAATATAAATCATAAAATCCATAACAAAATCATCAGTATATATTCAGTGCGGATCAAGTTTTTGGTGCCGTTGCTAACTTTTTATATCACAATTGTAAGTATAAATATCGAAAAGTGGATCAGCTACTCCTTCAGAGAAAAAGGCCCATAAACTACCAACTCCCAACCTAGTCCCCTTGCCCCATAGTTCCATTTAGAGAGAGAAATTAGAGAAATATTTTAAGGGCCATATTTATAGTTTCTTTTATTAATTAGTAAGTTTATTTTAGAGTTTGTATTGAGTATTTGAAGAGTCGGTGCTTTTGAAGTCTATTTACTTTGGAGTCAGAAAGATTCAGAGGTTCAGTTGGAGAAACACTTGAGATAAGTATTTGTATTTTGATTCAAAGTTTTATTTATATGTTTTGTTGTTTAAATTCAATGTGTTCTGAGTAGTTATTTTACTTTCTTCTTTGAATTATGAAAAGATAAATAAGATAATATAAAATTTGTTGGAGAATTAAAATCTATATATATATTTTAAACATTGTGATGATATTAATACCAGATCTTAATTTACTATTTAAATTGGCCATTTAAATTGTTAAAATCTATTGAAGAGTTTTGAGACCTAGAAGGAGATGAATTCTTAACTAGTAATATCACATGAATCCTTGGGTAGTCGAAGGCCTTGCGCGGGTTATTCAAGGTGAAGTGCAAATAAATAGGAAGATATTATTTAATGAGCGTAGAATTGATAAGTTTTTAGAGTGACAGGCTAAATTCTTGTAATTTGGTTTATAGAGAAGGAAATAGTCACTAGTAGGGCCGACCATAGCCACCCTTAGACATCTAGAAGTGTTAGCCTAGATTAACTCATTCTACTAACAATACATCTAGACCTGATCTATAGATTAGCCAATGTTCTTTATACTATCGAGCGAAGGTAAAGAATATGAATGCTTCTATTTGGCACAATACCATAAATTTATATTCTCCATGAATATTACATTATCTAAAAAGTCTTGGATTAATTGAAAGGAAGAAAGTTGTTTGCCTATTTTTATTTACATCAATCATTACTTTATTACTGTTTTTTTTTATGCATCTAGTAAATTAAATATCAACTTTTTAACTTTAAAAGAAATACATAAAAATAAAATCAAAATATTAAAAAAAAAATCTATAATCCTCCTCGTGGGATCGATACTGGGGTCTTTATTTAAAGCCTTATATTACTTGAAGCGATACGTATACTTGCGTAGTACCTCAAGTGTGTAAAATATTTTCCATAAAATAATATTTATATACACTAGCCGCTATTATTATTTGAGTTAAAGTATTGGATATAACATATTTTTTATAGCATAAATTACTGCATTGTTTGGCGATTGCAAACCAAGTTTTTGGTGCATTGCTGCGGATCGATGATCGAGTTTTTGGCGCCGTTGCCGGGGAGGCAAAATTTATAGATTTTAAATATTTTATTTTATTTATTTCTTTTATTGTCAAAAATATAAAATACAAAAACATTTAAAAAACAACAAAAACAAAAAAATAATAATAATAATTTTATTTCTTGCTATTTTACTTTTTATTTACTTTTTATTCCGTAGTTCTGGATCTGAAGGATTATTACCTTTAGATTCTGAATTAGAAAGAACTGTTAGAAGAATTAAAAAAGGAAAACAAATTCAAAAATATCAAGAGATGGCTAATTTACATAATAATTTACAAAATCCATGTGAAATTAATGAACAAAATCCATTAAGAGATTATGCTAACCCTACAGTTGATGAACTTCATAGTAGTATTCAAATACCTGATGTAGATGCTAATTCTTTTGAGCTTAAACCATCTATTATTCAAATGGTTCAAAATAATCAATTTGGGGGAACACCAAATGAGGATCCAAATTAACACCTTGCTAGTTTTTAGAACTTTGTGCTACCTTTAAATATAATAATGTTTCTGATGACGCTATTAGACTTAGACTCTTTCCTTTTTCTTTAAGAGATAAAGCAAAGATGTGGTTGAACTCATTAGCAACAGGTTCTATTAAAACATGGGCTGAAATGACACAAAAATTATTTGCTAAATATGTTCCTCCTTCTAAAACTGCTAAATTGAGAAATGATATTACTTCATTTAGTCAATTTGACGGGGAGATAATTTATGAAACTTGGGAAAGATTTAAAGAACTATTAAGAAAATGTCCTCATCATTCTTTACCTGATTGGTTAATTATACAAACATTTTATAACAGACTAATTGGATCACTTAAATCAATTATTGATGCTGCTGCTTGGAGGTTCTTTAATGGCTAAATCATTTGAAGAAGCTTATACTTTAATTGAAGAAATGGCTAACAATAATTTTCAATGGCCTTCTGAAAGGATTAATCCTAAAAGAATGGCAAGTATTCATGATAATGAAGCCTTTTCTATCTTAGCTTCACAAGTAGCTGCAATATCTAAGAAATTAGATAATTTTGCTATCAATATATCACATAACAACTCTGCTAATATTGAAGATTCTCAAACTATTGAAACTTTACAGGATATTGCTAGTAAAAATAACCCTTATTCCAATTATTATAATCCTGGATGGAAAAATCACCCTAATTTTAACTGGAACAATTCACAACAACAATGGGGTAATAATCAATCCCATCCAACTGGAAATTGGAACAATAAAGTAAATTCAAACTATAAACCACCTGGATTTAATAATCAACAGAAAAAGTTTTCTATAGAAGAATTAATTTTACAACTAAGTAATCAATTACAAAATCAAAATACCGTCTATTCGTAATATTGAGAATCAAATGGGACAAATCACTAATTTAATTAATTACGGACCTCCAGGAACACTTCCTAGTAATGTTGAAGTCAATCCAAAAGAAATCGGAAAAGAACATGAACATGTTAAAGTCGTGACAACTTAGAAGTGGAAAGGAATTAAAAGAAAGAATGCAGAATGAAATTGAAAATGAGATTGAGGTTGAAGAGATTGAAAAACCTCAAGAAACTCCTTCTCCTAGTCAAGATCGATCTGTTATTCCTATTAATGTGGAAGTTGAAAAACCACCACCACCTTTTCCTTAAAGACTAAAACAACAGAAGCTTGATCATCAATTTTCTAAGTTCTTTGAAATTTTTAAGAAACTTACCATTAACATACCTTTTGCTGAAGCTTTGGAACGGATGCCAACTTATGCAAAATTTATGAAGGATATTTTAAGTAAGAAATGAAAATTTGAAGCTTTTGAAACTGTTGCATTAAGTGAAGAATGTAGTGCAATAATTCAAAAGAAATTACCTCAGAAACATAAAGATCCTGGAAGTTTTACGATACCTTGTGCTATTGGAGAAAAATTTTGTGGAAGAGCTTTATGTGATTTAGGAGCAAGTATTAATCTCATGCCATTTTCTATTTTTAGAAGGTTGAATTTAGGAGAGATTACTCCCACCACTGTAACCCTTCAGTTAGCTGATAGATCTATCACCTACCCTAAAGGAGTTATAGAGGATGTTCTTGTTAAAGCGGATAAATTTATTTTCCCTGTGGATTTCATTGTATTTGATATGGAAGAAGATAAAGAAATACCAATTATTTTAGGGAGACCTTTTCTAGCTACTGGACGAGCTATGATTGATGTGCAAAAAGGAGAATTAACCATGAGAGTTAATGATCTATAGATTAAATTCAATGTTCTTAAATCAATGAAGTACCCTGATAAAGAAAAATGCTATCGAATGGATATTATTGATTATATAATTAAAAAACATTATCAAGAAAGATGTAAAGTCATTTCTGAAGAAAAAATTGAATTATTAACTGATGAAAATGAAGAACTAAAAAAAGAAGAATTATCTAAAGAAACTCATTATATTAAAGATAACTGGAAAATTTTGGGCATAACACAAAATGATATACTTTTACCCTCAATTAAAAAAGCCCCTGAACTGGAATTAAAAATGTTACCTGCACATTTAAAGTATACTTTTCTTGGAAATTCATTAACTTTACCTGTTATTATTTCTTCTAAACTAAGTTTAGATCAAGAAGAAAAAATGATAGGATTGTTAAAGAATTATAAGAAAGGTTTTGGTTGGACTATTGCTGATATAAGAGGAATAAGCCCTTCCATCTGTATGCATAGAATTTTAATAGAAGAAGATTTTAAACCTACTATTCAACCTCAAAGAAGATTAAATCCTATCATGAAAGAGTTTGTTAAAAAGGAAATTTTAAAATGGTTAGATGCTGGAATTATTTATCCTATTTTGGATAGCCAATGGGTAAGTTCTATTCATTGTGTTTCGAAGAAAGGAGGAGTAACTGTCATTGTCAATGATAAAAATGAACTAATTCCTACAAGAAAAGTTACTAGATGACGAATTTGCATTGATTATCGGAAATTAGATGACGCCACTAGAAAGGATCCTTTTCCTTTACCTTTCTTGGATCAAATGCTTGATAAATTAGCTGGACACTCATATTTCTGTTTTCTGGATGGATATTCTGGTTATCATCAATTACCTGTCGCTCCTGAGGACCAAGAGAAAACAACATTTACAAGTCCTTATGAAACATTTGCATTTAGAATAATGCCTTTAGGTTTATGTAATGCACCTGCAACTTTTCAAAGATGTATGATGTCAATATTTTGTGATTTGATTGACAAAGGAATTGAAATATTTATGGACGATTTTCCAGTCTTTGGAACTTCTTTTGAATCTTGTTTGGAAAATATTTCCAAAGTTCGAAAAAGATGTGAAGAAACAAATTTAGTTACGAATCGGGAAAAATGTCAATTTATGGTCACGAGAAGGCATTGTACTTGGTCACAAAATTTCACAAAAAGGGATGGAAGTTGATCGAGCAAAAGTGAAAATTATTGCGGAACTGCAACCACCTACTACTCATTACCGATGTGAGAAGTTTTCTGGGTCATGCTGGATTTTATAGAAGATAAATAAAGGATTTTTCTAAAATTTCTAAACCTCTTAGTCATTTATTGGAAAAAGAAGCTAAATTTGAATTTAATGAAGACTGTATTAATGCTTTTAATATTTTAAAAGAAAAATTAATAACCGCACCTATAATTATTGTACCTAATTGGAATAAACCCTTTGAATTAATGTTTTACCTTATGGATTGGATAACAAATTTATTAAGAAATTTAAAAATGATGCTAAATCTTATATTTGGGAAGATTCTCATTTATTTAAATTAGGAAGAGATTCTGTAATTCGAAGATGTGTACCTTATGAAGAAACTTTTGCTATTATTCAAAAATGTCATGATTCCGATTTTGGAGGACACTTTAGAGTAGATAAAACTGCATTTAAAATTTTAAATTCAGGATTTTATTGGCCTACCTTGTTCAAAGATGTGAGACATTATGTGAAAACATGTGATCGATGTCAAAGGATGGGAAATATATCTAGAAAAGATGAAATGCCTTTAAACTATATATTGGAAGTTGAAATTTTTGAAATATGGGGTTTAGACTTTATGGGACCATTTGTACCATCATATGGAAAGATTTATATTTTATTAGCAGTTGATTATGTTTCAAAGTGGATTGAAGCGTAGCTTTAACTAACTGTGATTCCAAAAGTGTTTCAAAATTTTTAAAGAAAATGATTTTTTCAAGATTTGGAATGCCTAAGGTAATTATCACAGATGGTGGAAGTCATTTTAGAAATATAAGAATTTAAATATTACTGGAGAAATTTGGAATCAAACACAGAATTGCAACTACGTATCACCCTCAAACAAGTGGAATGACTGAAGTATCAAACAGAGAAATTAAAAGAATTTTAGAGAAGACTGTTAATTCTAAAAGAACTGATTGGGTTGATAGACTTGATTCTGCATTATGGCTTATAGAACAGCTTATAAGACACCAATAGGAATGTCACCTTACCGGTTAATTTATGATAAACATTGTCACTTACCTGTTGAACTTGAACATAAAGCTTATTGGGTGATAAAGGAGTTTAATTTTGATTTGAATACTGCAGGAGAAAAACGATTATTACAATTAAATGAGATGGATGAAATATGAAACGAATCATATGAAAATGCAAAAATTTATAAAGAAATGAAGATGTTACATGATAAAAAGATTTCAGGAAAAATATTCGAGTCTGGACAAGAAGTATTATTATTTAATACTCGTTTAAGACTTTTTCCTGGAAAATTAAGATCTAAATGGATGGGACCATATATAATTGAGAAAATATACCATTATGGAGTTGTGGATATTAAAGACCCCAAAACAGGAAAAATATTTAAAGTTAACGGATTAAGACTGAAGCCTTACTTGGGAGACATTAAAATGATTTATAAAGAGGCTTACGAGTTGAGTCTACCTGATTAAAGACTTAATTAGGTCGGACTGACGACGTTAAACCAAGTGCTTTGTGGGAGGCAGCCCATAATTATTTTTGTGTTTTTTTACATTTTTAATGTAAGGTTATGCCTAGGTCTTGACTAATTTTATATAACTTTAGAAAATTGGACGCTAACGAGTCTTCATTGACTTTAGCTAAAAATTATCTCGAAGTATATAAAGTTTGGACTTTGGATCACTCCATTTCATATGTGAGTAAAAAGGAGATCAAGTTAACCTTCATTATGATTGTTTATAATTTGTGTTACTAAGTCTATATTGATCTTACTATTCTAATTTACCTATTTTGGAGAACGAAACTTTGAAATTTGATGATAGGCAAAACGGAGACGAACATGGTTCCGGCGCCTAGGCGCCGATATTTGGCGCCTAAGCGCCAGAGTAAAACTGTGTATCGATGGGTCCGGTGCCTAGGCGCCACAGTTACTGGATCATGTAAAAACAAAAAATTTTCAGTTTTTCACACGATTTTCTCCTTTAAATTACCCCATCTTTGTCCCCAATCCCTAAGCAATCAAAATTACGACCTAGACACTTCATTCTTGAGAGATTAAAGAGGATTTTTGAAGAAATGGAGAGAAGAAATCTTGGAGAAGAGGCTAGAGACAAAGGTTCAAAGGATCCTCAACCCTACTTCAATGGTTTTATCGCTGTAAGTTTGGAGAAAATTTCAAGTCGTCTAGATAAATTTGAAGCAGAATTCAAAAGTATTGGAGATTGCCTCCATGAGATGTATCATCAAATTGAACATCTGGAATGGCAGGCGAAGCTTCAATTTGATCATCTAGCGGCTTATCAATATGCTCAAGTGGAGATGTATGGGAAGAACAAATGGATCGACGAGAAAACGACTACGAATTTTCTGAGGGCGTTAGTATTCTTCCCAAGTAAGCCTAGTAATCTTCCTTGTGAAGAGAATGGAAATTTCTAATTTGAAGATTAGATAGTTATTGTGGTGTGATCTAGACTTTTATTAGTGTGTCGTTGTATCGATTTAGTAAATCGAATGTATTGTTTGTGTGTTTAATTTATTGTTCAATGTGTGTTGTATTTGCTTTGAAATTGTGTAGTTTGATTGTTTGTTAGGACTTGAATCATATTACTATACTTATCTGTATTGTATTGAGACAAAATTGAAGATTATGAATGGAATTAGAAGAGTTTGATTTAAAACTTGTGTTTAATTGGTGGATTTAATTTTTAATTTTTTAAAATATTTGGGAAATATTTTGGAAGTTGGAAACTGAAGCACTACTTTAATATGAGTAATTGGAAGTTGAATTTATGAGTTTTGGTGGAAAATAAAATTTTTAAAGTGATTTTTGTGAAAGGTGAGTCTGGCGCCTAGGCGCCGGTTCAGTCTGCTTACCTGAAAATTAGCATTTAAATCCCATTAGCCATGGTTGACGCCTAAGCTTCATCCCCTTCCTCTTTTTCGTGAAAATACACCCCCTAGATCCATCTTGAGGTCAATACATCAAGTTTTTGAGCCTGAAATCACTTGATTTCTTCATCTCGAGGTCAGATCTACCTTCTAATCCATTTATTTTTGATTCTTATCATAGTTTTTCCTATTTTTTGCTAAAAATCGAAAATTTGATAAAAAATTTTATTTTTAGAGTTTCTCCATGGATTTTTAAACTCATTTTAAGTTTCTCAAGCTTAAAAAGAGTTTAAATATTTGATTCCTAAATTTATTTGTGTTTTCTTTCACGTTTAGATAACACCAAAATCTAAGCGAGGAAAGGCACGAGAAAATTTTGATAGATGCAAGTTTTCGACTGCGGCAACGCATTTTCGTTATCACGAATTTGCGATGTCAAGAAAGTTTATCTCGGAGTGCAGTTTTTACAATCATGATTAAATGATCAAGAACACGATCATTGCACACAACTGGCAATGATTCTGTTATTTCACTGTTGTTGCCGTTATTCCTATTGAAAGCGAGTTTTATGCCAACTTTTTGGATGCGGAAGACTACGAAGTCTTCGTTAGAGGTGTCGGAGAAGGATTTACTCCAGAACGGATCAATATTTTCTACGGCCTGCCACCTACCATCGAGTGCTACTATTCTGGTTTATCTCCATCTGAGGGAGATCTTGAGATGATTATTACATATTTGACTGATGACACTGGATCTTGGAAGATCCGGAATGACAATCGGGTAAACTTCAAATCTTCTAAGCTAAACGGTATTTCAAAAGCATGGCATTATTTTATTTATGCTAGACTTCTACCTTCCAACCACCTGAGTGAAGTTACCAGAGATCGAGCTATCCTGAACTACTGCATTCAGGAGAGGAAGCCGATAGATGTTGGCAGTATTATTTATGATTCAGTTGAATCGATTGCTAGATCCAGCACTTCTGTGGATTAGGATTCCCATCCTTGATTCATTCTTTATGCATGAGCAATGGAGTTTCTGCTGATATATCAGAGGAGAAGTTGAAGACTACAAAGCCAATTGGGCAGGATAGTGTTAGCATTTATGATCGTCTTCGAGGAAAGAGATCTACTGGTCCTTCTACTTCTGTACCTACTCCAGGTAGAGCTTCTACTTCAAGACCTTCTACTTCTACTGCTGAGCCACCATCTAGTTTCTGGGAATCGATGCATGTTCAATTTCTGGAGCAGCAGAATGAGTTATTTCTAACTCACTGCAAAGTAGATACTGTAGACAAGAAGATTGATCATTTATCTGAGTTTACCCAAAGGAAAAGTGAGTATGATGCAGAGTATTTAGAGTCTTTAGTGAGATTCTTGAAGGGTGAGCATGATTTTCAGTTTCCTACCTGTCCTAAATTTTCACCGTATGTTGATCCAAAGGATGTGGAGTTTTCTTTTGGTGATGACGATGACGAGGCTACAGATAGCGATTAGCAGATTGATTTACCTCTGAGATGTGCTGATTCTGTTGTTAGTTTATTTCTTGTTTGCTAGTGTTGTTTGTTGTTTGTTGTTTGTTAGTGTAGATTTATTTATGAAACTTTGTGTGGATTGTTTGATGTTGAGATTGTTTTAATTATTTAGTGTATTGTGTTGAAGACTGAAATTTGGATGAATTAATGTTTATTTCTGTTTCAGCCTACTATTGACCTCATTTTTGATGAGGTCTTCTCTCCTTCTTTTTAGTACTTAGGATCTAGCCTTAGGCTTTTCCTTTGACTATCCTAGAGGATTAGAATTGGGATCCACCACTTAGAAATTCAAACCACTTCTTAACTCCCTGCAAACTCCACAAACTTGATTGTAGACCCCTAATCACCTAGAAGGTTGAAATCAAATGTGGAAGTTTAAAGGATGAGTTCCTATAGGACTCTTTGGCCTTAGGACTGCCCTGGGTGGCCTGGTCTGCTGAAGGGTTGGCTTACACACACACTACACCTATACACTACACTTTCACACACCTCCTAAAAACACACCCATACCCAACTTGACCTCCTGACTCATGAAGGTGATTCACATGGATGGTCCTTAACCCCTCAGCCCTAGCAAGAGGGTTAGGAACAACATAATGGATGCCTCAAATGAGTCCCTTCATGGCTCATGTGGGCTTGATATGGCTTCATGGCTCAACCAAAATGATTTCATTCCACTTACATTCACGCAATCTTCAATTTTACAAATTTTCAATTTTTGACCCCCGGGACCCTACACCCGCTTAGCCTACCCAAAACCCTTGAAACCACTCCAAAATTTGCAAAACCACCTAAATTACCCAAAATTCCTCAAAATCAATCCTAAACATTCCCACATTACTCAAATTGATCATCCATACCCAAAAATACCAAAAATTCCAAAAATACCTCCCAATACCCTCCAAATACCCAAGATGCCCCTCTTAGCCAAAAATCCAAAAAATCAGAAAATTCCCAGAAAATTCCAAAAAATCCCAAATATTCCCAATTTCATTTTGTTCAACTACACCATGGGCCAATTTTGTCAATTTACCCCACTTTTATCAAAACCCCAATTTGACCCATTTTAACCCAAAATGAACCCAATGTCAAACCAAACCTACCCAATTGACCCAAATTCTGGTCCAATTCAATTCTAAATTTCAATTCAACACTCCCAACACCAATTTAGACCAGATCCAAGTCCAATTTGATTGACATTTGAATCCAATTTCACTTTTGGCCTTAAAGCCCAATTTGGACCCATGACCCAAACTTAGCCCAAACTAACCCAATTCAACTCCAATTGACCCCAAACCTTTTCTAAACCTTCCCTAACATCTCCACAAACAAAATGCTAACATGATTTGCCCAAAATTTAGACCCAAACCCCACTCAAATTCAACCTAAAATCAAAAAGCCCAATTTTGACCTAAACCCAAACCTAACCCAAATAAACCCAAACCTCAAAATCAAAACCCAACCAAAGCCAAAACCTCTTTGAAACACTCCCATAAACATTTCCCAACATTTATTTTACATCAATTTCAACTCTAGCTCAACATTGACCCAAGTTAGCCCATTTTGACCCACCTTGGCCCACTTACCAAAGAAGTCCAAATCCAACCCAATTCAAGCCCAAACTACTTCAAATTGATTCCAAATCATTCATGAAACATTCCTAAATTAAATTCAACACTTATTGGATCCAATCCTTTGCAAAATTTTCATCCTAAAATTTGTTTTGAAATCTAAAGGCCCACTCTCTAAACCATCTTGAAAGCCCATCCAAAGTGAAATCTAAAAGCCCAAAGCCCACATGACAATTCCTTCTCATCATCCCTCTAATTGGAATCAATTCCTAAGTCCCAAATCAATCATCAAATCAACCTAAATTAAGCACCATCTAAATGTTTCACTAAATTGCCAAAATCCCCAAATTCCTTTTTCATATAAATGGGTCCACTTTTCCTAAGCCAAGGATGAGCCAAATGAAGCCACATGCAAGCCATAGACAAGCCACATGAAGCCATGGGGGTTTGACATGTCACCATGCCATTTTGGGCAAAAGGAGGAGACTCTTTCCTTAATCTCCTAAAGTCATTAGCCTTAACCATGATTCCCCTTAACCCAAATTTAATCTAAATATTCTTAGAAAGAGACCTCACCACCTTTGACCAAGCTGACCTAACTTATTCTCTCGGCTTAAAACCGAGTCATGGGGAGGTGAACCTAACCCAAACACATGGGTTAACCCAAACCAAGCCAAAATGGCCTCTTCCCCATTCCATTCCAAGCCACCCCCTTTACACATGGCAAGGCCCAATTGATCGCACAAACCTCCAACTACGACCCACTCGACCTTGAGGGTGACATGACCTCGGCCGGCTAGCCACCACGACCGCCGGAAACCACCGGGCCGAGAGCTCACATGTGAGCCCAAACTTGGAATTCTCACTCGCCGAGTCGCCCCATGCCCAATGGTCACCATGGCTCGTTCTTCCCATGCCAAGAGCGAGCTCGATCCCAAGCCCTAACTCGCCGCAGGAGAGCCTCCACCATGCCTATTTAAACACCACCCCTTCTCGGCCATGAGAGGTGCTCGAAACAAACCTTAAGGAAACTCGCCAAAATTGTTCCGGACTACTCCCCACACATAGAGAACTTGATCCCCACTGAAATCCCCCGCCATTTCCTCTCGCGAGCTCGATTTCGCAGTTGAAATCCAAGCCCAAAACCAGGACACTTCTCCACAGTGAGCCAATCCCCAAATTGATTGGTCCTACACCTTCACCGGACCAAGAGGAAGAAGTCCACCAGCAAAAGCCCCCTCTCCGGGCCACCCATCTGTTCCAAACTCCGAAGCTTTGTGATCGGCCGTGGTCACTTTCATAGCTAGACGATTCATCGAGCCAAGGACTTCATCCGGAGCTTACTTGGACCCAATCAAAGGTGACACAACTCTCGGATCGAAGCTTCACTTCTCCGAGCAAAGGTATGGACTCACTCTTCTTCCCGAGCTTCCGGAGATTCTCCTTTTAATTTGAGTCAATTTAAATACATGTTTACCGTATGGATGTGTTCGTCTCCTCAAGACGAATCCATAGAGCATAAGAACACAAAAATCCATTGAGAATCGAGTGAGAAATTAGGGTTAGAAGGTTGACGATCACGGGTGCACACCAGTCGTAGACGATGACTGGGAGCCGTCGGATCGAGCGTGTATCGAGCGGACGGTCTGGATCGAGCCGGACAGTGCAATGGTGCATGAACCGCGGGTCCCGGGATGGCTGACTCAGATGGCGGTGCCCAATCACAGCGCGACACGTACCCCCTTCGGAGCTGCCGAGGTTGACGCGGCGCCGCGTGGATAAGTAGGAAATTAAGTTATTTTCCTATTTATTTAATTCCCTAAACTTCAAAAATTCATAACTTTGTGTAGAAAAATCAGAAAAATAAAATAAAAATACCCTCTTGCTCAGTGAACAGAGGAGAATAATGTGGAAAAGAAATCATTTAATTTCATCAAGTATTTTATTTTTAATAATTTATTTACTATCTGCATTGTTTTAATTCTCCATGCATATAGGAAATTCACCATGGCATGAGACCATAGGGCTTTTGAAGCCTCCGAATTTGGGAACATTCCCCGAATTTTCCAAAGTCGGAGGCCATCCCTATGAGAAGTTATTGATTTTTCAAATTCATGTTATTGTTTTGAGTATTTTAAATCCAATAATTAGCATGTTGGGAAATAAATTCTAGGAAAATTTGGTGATGTTTCTTATGACCGGAGGACCCTAGGAAAAATAGGTTTTGAATTAATTCACTGGAATAGCCCTAATCGGCTTAAACACCCTAAATAGGTCCTTAATTAATTAGAGCTAATCATACATCAAATTGACTTGAAATCAATTCTCCACTGACCTTTAGGATCAGAGGAACCCACCATAAAAGTTTTAAGTCAATTGGGTTTGGTTAGCCCTATCAAATGGGTTGATTAAGCCATTTAGCCAATTTAAACTTTAAAAATTCATAACTTTCAAAATGCTTTTCAAAAATTCACCAAATTGGTTTTGGAGCCTCTCTGATATTAGGGGAATTTAAGAAAATTAAAATTTCAATTTTCTAAAAAGTTGATTTTTTGCATTATTTTAATATTTTAATAATTAATAAAATAATAAAAATAAAAAAAATAATAAAATTCACCAAAATGTCACATTTTGAATTTTAGTCACTTAGGAACAAATCCCATATTTTTCTTAAGTCTCTATGATGAGATATTAAATTTTAAAGCCCTAAGGTAATTTTAAAATTAAAAAAAATGTATTTTCTAGCATTTCCACTAAAATAATTCTAATAAATCAAAGAAAAATCAGAAAATTGTAAAAATTGATTCTCTGATTTCCTTGATATCAGAGAGATTTTTGAAAAATATAAAATTCAATTTTCAACCTGTATTTTATTTTTAAATTAATTAATACTCCAAAACTCAAAATAATTATAATAAAAAGAATATAATTGAAAAAATCACCAAAATTGGTCCAAATGGTCCTCTGGTCATTAGGAATGTCCATAATTTTCTTAAGGACAGAAACTTTTCCTTGGTCATATTATTGAATTTTCCTTGGAAATCCTTATTTTCCACTAAAAATAATTACATAAATAAATTTAATACAGAAAAATCACATTTTCTCCTCTAATGTCTTTATTGACATATGAGTGAAGTCACATAAAAATTTCAAATTCATTTGAGCTCAATTTAGTGAGTTATGAAATTATTAAGCTTGAAGGGCAAAATGGTAATTAAAATTTTAACCCTTAATTAAAACTTTAGGCTTGATAAAATGAAAGAGTAAAATATTTGATCTTAATCTGATTTGGATGATTGAAATTTAAATAATTAAAGGGTAGAAACCTATTAAACAATTCAAAAATAATTAAAATAAACCTTAATAAAACAATTAATTAAATTTGGAAGAATAATAAATTTTGAATTATTAAAATAGGGATGTTATTAGGAAGAGATTTATTCCTTAATTTAAGAATCCCTAAATTAATTATCTCAATAATATTTAATTCCTAATTAAAATGATAATTCAAACTTAAGATTTAAAATGCTAAAAGACTTAATCATTAAATTAAATTAAAGTTAAATTATTTAAATCAAACCCTTTTAAAATAAAATATTAAATTAAAATTAAAAAGTTAAATTAAGACCATCGTCATCAAAGAAACTCCGAGTCTACTTCAAAGAAACTTTCGAGAATTGGGGACAACCAGCTTCATAGGATTTATAGTTTGTCTAAATTCTGCAACATAAATCCTCAACTCTTCATTGTGCATTTTCATGATCATATCATGTAAATTAAGCCTTAACCAAGCCTAGATTCCGAGGTAGTCGTCTGATACGACATAAACCCCACATCTTCGAGGCTATTTCCGTATAATTTTATCATACGAATATAAGTCCTAACTAATTAAAATCGGGCAAGATCAAAATACTAAATAAACATTGTGGCTTTCCTAAATCCAAGCTGCCAAACATCAGATAAACTCGAGAAATTACCGAAGTTCGTTTCGAATCCGTGATTTCTCCTACCTTTCTTCCTTTTCAATTCCCAAAATAAAAATGTTCCAAATTCGATCCATTCCCTATTGAAATTTCAAAACACAATCCCTCAAAACTTAAACTTTCAAATTTCAAGAGCATAACTACCGATTATTATCGAGAGTTTCTTAGGTGATTCCCGTCACTTAAGATGTAATTAACTATATTTTTGCTCGCCCTTATAGCAGGGAATTTTTAAGAACCTGTAATATAAACACTGCTTAATGTTTTCATATTAGACAGGGGAACTGTCAGCCTTATAAAATTATTTGCAGACTAAATGGATGTCATTAAATCTTAGTTTATTTAATCGAGCTCTATCACTGCGTATGTCTATTCTTCTCGTGATAGATACACGGTTTGTGATGCGCGTTCGTTTATATAAACTATTCTTTGGGATGTTAGATCGTTTGATTTCATATCTTAAAATTTTAAATTTTAAATTATTTTCTAAAATCAAATACTACTTTTCAAATTATTTATTTAAATTAAATTAAAAATTCGCCGACAATTTCGTAGCGACCTCTTTCCAAAAATACAATACACAAACCTAAAAATATGCCGACAACTTCTCACACTACTGGGAAAATTCCTTCTCCATTTTTAGTCGACATTTCGTTTTCAAAATCTGGGTAGTGTATCCATGTCCCCAGGATCAAACTTACCTCTTCCGCTTCGGAATACTATGTTCATTTCTACCAACAAGTACAACAACATTCTCTGGATTTAGGAGCCAATGTTTAGACACACCCTTAAACAGAGGTTCGAGATCTTTTTACCTCATTTCCGAGGTGGACCCCCAATGTGTATTAGTTTAGAGCGGCCTTGCGGGTCGCAGAAGTTTCTACAAGACTTTCTCTACCTTTTCCGCTCCTAATCAATTCATTTTACCCTTCCTACAACTCTCCTTCTTTTTAATAATTCTCCTTCCTACCGTACAAATCTTTTCGAAAAACAATTTTCTTTTAATATCACAAATACACTAAGATAAAACATAAATGTGTTCGGACTCTTCTTTTTCATCATAAGTTCTATGACAAGAAGAAGCACGATCTCGAGACTAACACACTGGAATCGCCCCCGCAGAAATGGAAGCCCCAAAACTGATCTTCTACTTCGTCAACGGACTCACCTCGTCGTGTTCAAGGACGAACTCGCCCGATAATGGAATTATTCGATTCGACAAGGATTCGGGGACACCGACATCAAAATCCCCGACGTCACTCTCTTTCTTCACTCACAAGAAAAGTACCGTAACCGAGAAGCCGTTGATCGAGTTTAACCTCAAGTCAACTCATGAATTCTCCGCAAAAGATTCCAACCGAGAGGAGTACCGTTGTTACTACCCCCATCGGTCTAGTTGTTCGCACCTACCCTGCCTTCTCGCCGTACTAAAGGGGAAGGAAATTCCGGGGAATCGCGATGAACTCGTCGCCATGGAGGGTACGTATCTTCCCGTAAAACCTTCGTTTTTGAAATCGTCCACGAGAATTCATCACCGACACGGACTCGCAGGAGGAACAAAAGTAGAAAGATTGCTAGAGAAGCTGAGTCGCCGTCGCTTTTCCGGAGGAAATCCCGTAACCGCCCGAGATACACCGCCGCCCGAATACATACCACTTTTGGAGGAAGTAAGTTCCATCCCTCTCCGCCGCAGGATGAGGAAAATGTTCGCAGATTGCTCTGATTGCCTCAGCCCGCATATTACAACGATAGCCGCAAGAAAAGAGCTAGACTATGCCATTTGCTCGATCGCAAACCCCGATGTAAAAGTTAGCAAAGAAAGAAAAATGCCCCGTATCGAAATTTTAAGAAGGATAAATGGCGGGTGCCACCAAGTCCCGTCTTCTGCGGCCGCGAGTAGAACCTGCTATCGCCGCGGAAAAGCCGAATAAGAGAATGAAAGCTAGTCCACTCCGTCGTTGTTTCAGACTACAAATTGTGGAGTGATACCACCTTCCAAAGATTTGGCCGGGCTGCATCATCCGTCCGAGACCTTCGCCGCGTAAGGATGAGATGGCGTCCCACTACCTGGGACAATTAAGATTAAACAACAACCCGAAAAGGAGTCCAGAGACTGAGTCCGAAGAAAAGCACGAGAAGGACTCATGAGAAGGAAACCCGACAAGCATCACATGACAACCGCAAGGATGTACTAAAGACCACTAGAAGATGCTATGGAAAAGCTAAGAACTCGATATTCGGCGATTAGCAAAAGAAAGAGAAGAAAATTCGGAGAGAAGTTGACTCCCGTCGAGTTCATGGATGATGAATATGCAGAAATTAACATGGTTGAAACACGAGCTTGCCGCCTTCACAAGGTGCCCCGCAACACAGAAGAGAGGAGCCGGAAGTAATGAGGAGGCAAGGGCTTCAAGAGAAAGATGATACGATCGCCCAAACCTACAAAAAGGATAAGACATGGTCAGAGCCCTGCCCACTCTCCAGAGTCGTGTTCAACTCCAAAGAGAAACACCCCTTAAGAGCCCGATATCAGGGACGGAGGAAAGGAGATTACGTCCGTCAACTAGATGACGAACAAAGAAGGATGCAACACAAAGCATGATCTCCAGAAGGATATCAAGAGCATGGTGGAACAAGCAGTGAGAGAAGCCTTGGCACAATCAAAGAGTGGGACATCCATCTTGACGTGGTAGACCTTACCCCGAAGAATTCGACATTGTCCAATATCCGAAAGGCTTGCACCACCTCTGCTCAAGACCTTGATGGAACTGTAAAAACCCTCGGCAAGATATCGCACATTTTCGTGCCAAGCTTGTTGCAATGCCTATTTTAAGTGATGTTTACTCTTCCGACAATTTGTCGGGCACTCTCATCGTGATCGCCGATTGGTATGAAAATTACCAAACGGTTCGTTGAAAACATTTTCGTAACTAGAGAACCTCTTCATCAAGCTTGCCACGGAGTTTCAAGACCACATCACTATGTGTGATTTGCCGCAGGTGGCAGCGTGCCGAATGAAACTTTGTAGGATTACATACTTCGATGGAGAAATCTAAGTATGAAGTGTGAGCCACAAATACAAGAACATGCAGTCACATTTTACTAAAGAGCATTCACACCTAACAACACTTCTCCTCATGGATTTACTATTAAGACTTTCGAGAAGTCGTTAAGCAAGGCCGGAAGCTTGTAAGAGGAGGCGGCTAAATTGCTTCACCGACAAAATGGATGTCGAAGCCCTTTAAAACTTTTTGAAAGAAGTCCGGGATTGTCGTAGCTATCGATAAAAGCAAGCAACCGATATAAATACCGTCGAATGGCCGCACAACCCCGACCCAAATTTACCGGGCCATCTCAACAAAGATGAACAACCGCCTCATCCACAACGTACGCTAAAGGAGCTTCTAAGGTGGAATATCCGTTCAAGAATGAGGCAGTACAAAAATGTTCCGCAAATTGATGAAGACTCCAAATTTCCAACTTCAAGAGCCGAAGAGACCGTGTTGTCGACAAGAAAGGTGATCCCAACTTTTACCCTTACCACCGCATGCTTCGACACAAGATAAGATTGTATTACCTTCAAAAGTTGGCTCAACGACAATCTTCGAAAGGAATATAACGATCCCGAAGGAGGCTACGAAGGAACCCCGTAAAGGAGGTTCCGTCAATGTTATCTCGACGGATCTCATTGTTCCGATGTATCCCCATGCGCGACCGATGATGGATGGACTACCGCTTAGACAAAATCTTCGAACCGCTTCGTACGAGCCTCAATTCAGAAGTTTGAAACCCGTCAAGTCGGCACTATCACCCACCCAACAAAAGACGATTGAAGAGAAGAAGAAAATTGACGAAGAAGAGAAGACCGAGGCTCTTAAGGCTGTGACTAGGGGCCGCTTATCCTAGGATAGTTGTTTCCGATTCGGGAGAAATCCTCGAACCTCCGACTCGGACATTCCGCTCACTCCTCGGTGGGATCTTATAATGATAAGGGTTATGGCATTGACTACGGTTGACACTATTTCTAACGATTACGTAACTAGCTACAACCAACCTTAATCCGACGTCGATTCCGATACAAATGACAATTCTCAAATCATACACAATCTCGCACGATTACAATGACAAAGAAGACATCCACCAAGGATAAGGCAATGAGAGTTCAACAAGCAATGAATCTATTTGCGAGTTTCGAGGAGCTCCGCCACAATAGAGTTAAAGCCTTCGTACTCCGAAGCTAATCTAAGAACCCGCCATTCCGATTCAGCAGGGAAACACCAAGAACTCAATACCGGATTCGAAGAAATCACGAAGTCAACTTAAGAAGTGGAAGAGTTCTAACTCCGAGAATGGGTCCAAAGGATAAAGGAAAGCAGCGGTTGTTCAGAAGAACCAACCCCTACAGAAGAAATACCCACTCGGGAAGAAATCGAGACACATGGAAATAAAGTGCATCAGCAACATGTTAGCCCATCTAGGAAAACATCCATCGACCAACTCGAGCATCTACGACGCTCTCATCTTATCAAAGGAGATGAGAGAAGCCTCCGATCAAGGCCTTACTTCGATCCGGGAATTCCGTTTAGCTCAAATGACTGTGAGATTCCTTAGATGAGGCTCGCTCGTTAAAGGAACAGCAAGGTGTTACCTTCACGGACAATGACCTACTACTTGGACGGCGTACCAACCGACCGTCAGACATTTCGGCTATAACGGAAGTTTTTAAGCTCTCGCAGTATCGTGGATCCGTGAGCATCAATCAATATAATGAATCTTCGAACGCTAGCATACTTGGAACACGCTCGCGAGCTCGGAAGCAGACAAAAATGCTATTAAGAGGATTCAACCGTAAAGGAGAAAGAGCCTCGGACGATTAACACCGCTAACTAGCACGTGACTTAGCAAAGACAACCGCAAAATTTCACATAATCGATTCGTAAACGTCATTCAACGCTCTATCAAGCCGACCATGGATACACGAAAACCGATGGTACCATCATCTCTACATCGCTGCATCAAATACTACGATGGAGGGGAACAAGGCATCAAAGGTGACTTACAACCGTTCTCCGTGCATGAAATTGAACTATGAAGATGCAAACATATTACGCACCTCCGAAGAAAACAATCTTCTCCCGCAGATACCGTAACGAATGAAGCAAAAAGAAATTTCGACGACGAAGAACCTGAAGTTCTAGTCCAACAGTCACTCACCACCCTTACGGCGAGATGGTGACGGTTTCTCCACAACTCGCATCCGAGGCTCGAGGCCGGGACGAGGTGGTGGCAGAGACGTTACGACGCTGGACAAGAGGAAACTGCAAGAATCGCGTCGATCGAGAAGACAAGCCTAAGAAGAAAAGAGATCAAACAAGAAGCAATGGGATAACAAGTCGGAAGAAGCCGCAATTCAGGATCTCTCTCGAAGATGAAAAGAACTAAGAATATAAATCGATGTACGAGAAGATTAACCACTATGTACATAATACAGACCCGACCCCGATCCATTCTAATAAGATCAAGGGTATGGTGGTCAAAGAAGTACGTAGCGCCTGGCAAAGCCCATCAAATTCTACCGTGGTGCTCCTTCCTCCAAAACTCGAAAATAATGTACACTAAGATGCTACTTCATCGAATTAATGGAATCGCTCGAGTGGTACTCTCCCCGTGTTCAAAATTTAATTCAACGTGGTTTCTTACCCCGACAATGTACAAAAGGTCAATCACAACATTTTAAAAATTATGGAATAACTCCGGTCGTCCACCCAATTCAAAGCATGGTCTCGGATTTGGCATGTGAGGGATCAAATGGATTTACACTTGTTCTTGCTTGCTGTCACTTGCAAGTCCAATGAAACCGCATGGAAACTACAAAATAAGAATTCAAGATTTACAAATTGGAGACGCTCCACCAGAAGTTCGAAGAAGAGATCAACGACAATGATGAGTTAATTCAGCTAACTTAGAAATTAGCCATGAGCCGAGACCTACCTTATTAGCTCCTTACTCAATAAAGAAGACTCCGAAGAAATAATCAAAGCTATTAATGGAATTTAAAGACCGTTTTGTTTCGGGAGCTACGACAGATGCCGTGACTAGCTCCAGGTCGCACCATAAGCTAGAGTGGATCCTACTTGCTCCAAGCCGACAAGGTCCCGTGAAGAATGCGTCTAGAAATCGAACAACAAGTTATACGAAAAGTTAAAAAGCATTAGACGCTAAATTTGTCCGCGAAGAACAATACCCGACTTGGTTACCAATGCGGTGCCGTCAGAAGAAGAATGGCTACACTCGAATTTGTGTGGATTTCGCAGATTTAAATGCGGCATGTCCAAAAGATGAATTCCCTCTACCGATCCCGTAATTAATGATTGACATTGCTTTAACATGAAATATTCTCATTCATGATGGATATTCGTGATACAACCCGCATAAAAATGGCTCCGTAAGATGAAAACTTAAGGCATCGAGAACGCCGATCGGAGTATATCACACAGAGTGATGCCATTCGTGACCGAAGAACGTAGACAACCTACCGTAGAGCGATGACAAGAATTTTTTATGATCTCATCTACAATCAAGCCGAATGCTACGCGACGATGTGGTCATCAGCAAAGTAAAGGAAAACCACCTCGTATGATTCGAGGATTATTTTCGAACGATTAAGACAATTTAACCTTAAGATGAATCCCTGTGCACGAGGCCGCGTCACCTCCGGAAATTCTTAGGATTCGTTGTCCGACATCGTGGAATTGAAATCGACTCCGAAAGATTAAAGCCATTCCTGTAAATGCCGCCTCCCAAAACCTTAAACAACTACGATCTTTTCATCTTTCCTCCAAGCTGAGCTTGTGTGAATGTTATTATAATAATTTTACTTTTTATCAAAATAAAAAGATTCCTTTTATTTTTATTTTGTGTGCTATTCTATTTTTTTATCACTTGATTATTTATTCCATGAAGGTCATTCCTGATTCTGCCCTTCTTACGTTTCTTGGGGTTTTCCATATCTCTATATAAGGGGCTTCGATGAAGATGGATGCACTTTTTCTTGTCATTTTCCCTCATAGCCTTTACTTTCCTTAAGGGCTATTTCCAGTAAAGGTAGTTGGTCTCTTTGAATCATGTAAAATGGTCAAGGATGAGGTCAATTAGTACTAGAAGACCCACATATTTAACCCTTCCATTAGTTTTTAGTTTTCAACAAAAAGAAAAGAGTGAATGCTCTAAAAAAAGATAAGAAGGTAATCTTCAAGGATTAGTTTCAACCAGGTCTTTGAATTTAATTATGCAAGGAGTTATGCTTTTTCTTTGGCTTCTTTGCGTATCATTTAAGAATTGGTGAAGCTAAACTAAATTATCATGATAATGACATTTATGATACTTGACATAGAGTGGAGTTTGCCTCATCGGTCGAGCTCTTCAATTACCTCTTCTCCTCCCAGACACACCTAAGTGGGTTCTTCCATTTCTCATCCATGGGTTAGTTTCACTTCCATGAGATTGAGAATAAGGTGAAGGATTGGAAGTTAAAATTCTATTTCACTTATATTAAGTATGGCTTGCTAATCAATATGATATTGACCTTCATACTCCCTACAGAGACTAAGTTAAAGATTTCCCTTAAGATGTAGTTCGAGGAACAAAAGGTTGAGGGGAAGAAACTTGACATGCAATAATATCTCGATTCATAGTTGCAATATGGTGTTGGCCCTTGGAAACTAAGGTGAGATAATTGACTCAAATAGGGAGGATTTCGTGACCCACATTTAATATGTATGTAATTTATGTTTATAGTAACGAAACCAAAAACTTGATCCCGCTTTAAATATAGTTATATGATTTAATGTATAATGTGGATTCTACGCAAGTATACATATCGTATCAAGTAATACAGGGCTCTAGTGGAGTCCTGGTTATCGATCCCACAGGGAAGTTTTTAACAGAATTGTTATCAGCTAAATTTAAAGGAATTACTTACTCATAAAGTGAATAGAAATTCAAAATAACTATTATAAACTAAAGTAAACTAATGCTATAAATAAATTGATTTAATTAATTCAGAAAAAGTATCATTCTCCTTGTTTTTAGAAAATTAAGTGAAATGATGAATTTAAATAGAATTTCTAAATTGTATTGTGACAAATAGGAGCATTCCTATTCTTTACCCTTTGGTCCAGGTGCAAAGAACATTGATTAATCCTATGTTTGATCATCGAATCTACGGCTAAGCTGGGAGGATACTGGTCGCCACTTCGTAGCTCCCACGTTCCCGTCACCCGAGGGCTAACATCTACACTTCGCCTCTCAAACAAGTAGGATCGAATTGAGTATTTTAGTCCGTCACACTAAAATATCTAATTTTATGCCCGATAATTAATATTTCCATATTTATTTGCACCCGCCTTCCAAGGCTTTTGACTTCCCCGAATATTGGATGTAATTTTTACTATAGTTGATAATTCAACATATTTTAACTACTCAATCTGGCAGATTGAAAGTAAATTAAGTTTTAAGTAAAAATTATCATAATTTATTTATATTATATTAGGTGTTTTTATTTAATTTCATCAATCCGCATAATTTTCATAAACTAGGAGAAAGACTAAGAAAACTACTCAGAATGCATGAGAATAAAACAAAGCATGGATTTCATTTAAAGTTAAAAACAATAAACAAAGATACTTATCTTAATTTCCTTCTCGACGTGACTCCTTGAAGTTCCTTTGACTTTCCTTCTAGTACAGCAACTAAATAGCACTCAATTAAACTAATGAACTCACTAAACACACTCAGACTAAATTAAACTCACACAAATGACACTTAAGACACTAGAAATGGACAAACAGAAGACTCAAAAGACACACACAAGACTCTAGAATTCAGCCTCTATTTATAGAGGTAGGCAAAGGTCCAAGGGGTGCTTAAACACCTCTTCAAAAGTGTCCGTGTTCAATGTATATGCATTTTAACTAGCTCGCCGTCGGCGGAAACGACCTCGCCATCAGCGGGGCTTCTGGAGGTCTTCAAACCGCGCGATCTCGCAGTCGGAGGGCTCAGGCTCGCTGTCGGCGAGGTAGTTATAATTCCTTCGTAAATTTCTCCTCACGATCTCGCCGTCGGCGGCCTCGATCTCGCCATCGGCGAAGTAGTTATATTTGCATGAATTTCCTCCTTTTTAATCCAAATTTGCTTCATTTCATGTTTTTTGCTTCTATCACTAATAAATCTTCATTCATGTAATAAAATAAAGAAAATACATTTCTTTAAAGTGCAATTTCATCAAAAATAGATATGAATTTCTTGATGTATTTTTCTGTGATCAAAATCCCCCAAATTAATTATTACTTGTCCTCAAGTAATTTTAATACTAAATAAAAATAATAATTTTTATAATAGAATTTTTCAACTCAAATAATATATGAATTAATTTTGAATAACATTATAATAAAGTTAAATAGAAATATTTCTAAGTAATTTAAATTAACTTTATAGAGATAAGATTATTTAGTTATTAGGTCTAAGATTTCTAGCTTTCATTTAATTCGTGAATGACTATATTAAAAATTAATAAATTACTTAAGATATTTAGATGATAGGAAATTCAAGAAAACTTTATTTAGTAAAATACTAATCCACAAATATAAGTTTAGAAATATAGTTAAGTTTTACCCTTTAGGTTGAATCCATTGAAGTCAATTTTTGATAAGACATCTCCTCAAGCTTCTCCTCACTTATATTTTTCTTTTCTTTTCTTTTTCTATTTCTTCTTTTTCAAGTGAGGATTACTGTATATGGATAGCCTGTTAATAATTTTGAACTTCAATTTCTCTTCCTAAATTTGAAACTTAAAATATTTCTTTGCTTATATATATTTCATAACTTTCACTTCATTGAGTTTCTATCCTTTCTTTTTCATCTATATACTTAAGAATTTCCAATTTTTAGAATATAGTTTCCCTTACTTTAAATAGTTTACTATATTCTTATTCCTTTTAACCAAATATCTTATTATATTGATTAATTGAATTACTATAATTATTTTCTTTAACTTTATATAATAATTAAATAAAGCAACTCATATTTATTGAATTGAAAATTACTATAGAAAATCATTTAATAATTTTTGAAAATAGAATTTGAGAACAATTTTAATAATTAAATTTGTATTTTTACCTTCCCCCAAACTTAAATTTTTCTATCTATACTACATAGTGAAAAAGGGAAAGTATATAAATAAAATTCATCATGCCTTTGAGCTTTAGGTATTTCTTTTCTTTGAAATTTTCGCAGGCTTTTTCATTACTTACAGAACTTGTACTGTTAGTATTCTTCCATATATAACATTTAAAAAGAAAGTGCAGGGATGAAAATTTTTTAAAATAAGTATCAAACATAACAAAGAAAACTTAATTTGTTACTACATATACATTTACAATTTAAATAATACATTAAAGAAAAACCAACATCCTATATATATAAAAATTTGCAACTAATATAACACACATAAGAAATTTAACATCACTGCTCAAGCAAACAAATAACATATCAAGTCCAAAGTCCACAGAAAGTACTAAAATATTACACACAGAAATAATAAAGTTTGCAAAACAACAAATCTAAACAAATCAAACAAACTAAACAAAGATTCTAATCTTCTGCATCAAAATCCCAAGCTATGTCGTCTCCCTGATCTCCGAGTCGAGAAGGCCGAGCGAGTCGGTATCGTGTATATCGGGGGCACTCAGGAAAGACAACATCTAAATCACCACTCCTATAACGACGCTCAGCTTCATAGTATGCAATCTCGTACTCTGAATGTCGCTAGAGATATTTGTTATCATAATCGTGTATTCTCTCCAAGCCTCCAATTCTTTGATCTATATGCTCAAATTTTCTTTCCATATTTTCTCCAAATGACTCAAAATTCTTTCTACTCAGGGTTAACTCATTCATCAGATCTTGAAGGGTAGGAGTTGTGTACTGAGGGGGTGGTTCATAACTAGTAGATGGTATTTCTCTACTTGAAGAAGGTACATAATCCCTTGTCCCGCATCTCCATCCGTCGTGGGATTCATATTTCTTTATATTAGCTTCGAGTAAGGGGTTTCATAGGCTCTATCCATTCCTCATCATCTCTTGCCTCTACCCCGGATAATTGGCGAGTGCATAGATAAGACTAGGATGTCCTAGTCCTCCTCCACTTTCATTTCTAGCGAGTGGCTAATATGTTTTTATATATAATATTTCCCACATTAATACTCTTCCGGTTCCGAATACGAAATTCGAACTGCTTCATCTCTTGTTACCTCACTATGGTGGTAGGTAGGTAACAAAGTAGAACAAATAAAATAATGCCGAGCTTTAGATGTTGCATTTAGCATAGAAAGAGGGAAGTTTACCCGTTCCCGCTGCTTTATCTTCCAGACTCCTTTCCCATCAGTGAGAAAGTCGATCACCTCTTCCAATGGTCCTTCCATAGTTCCAAAAGTTTTATATTCGCTCATGTAGGTGTCTCGAACTTCATAATAAGTGTTTATTCTAGCAGCGTTGAAATCTACAAAAAATCCTCTAACCCTAACTGGTGCATCTTCAGCCTGTGTTAAGTTTGTATAAACTTCCGTCACAACTTCTACAGCTGCTCTGTTGGTAACGAAACAGAAGTTTTCCCATCCTCGCTCCTTTATAAATCGCTCTACTTCTCCTCCTGGATTCTTGAAAACTCGATCTTGAATACATTTTCTTGCTTGTATATTTTGAAAATATCGAGTTTGTGCTCTCGCATTAATGAATCGAGTTTCTTCATATTCTATTCGTTGCTTTTGTTGTGGAGCCATTTCTCGATCTGTGAAATTTACAAAAATTTTAACTAAACTCCAAAATATTACTTAGAAGGCTTCCTACAACAACTAAAATCCATTTAAATCAATTTCTATGAAATTCTTCCAAGTATTTTCTTCACATTTCAAAATTTTTCAAAATATCCCAATGTAGAAGAAATTCATGGTGAAAATCAAAAATTTTCACATAGGAGTGAAGCTCTTACTAAGGGAAGATGAAATCCGGTGTCAAAAAGTGTTGAAATCGCTTCAAATCCAAGATCTCTTAAGCCCTAGGTCGGTTTTTTCGAAAATTTGAAGAAAGGGATGATAAATAGTGTCGGTTGACCGGTCAAATATAGGTCTTTTCGCGTTCTCGCTGTCAGCGAGGTTTTCCTCGCCGTCGGCGAGCTAATTAATTCCATATGGTAAAAGTTTCGGGAAAAATCCGCCGTCGACGAGCTCGGTCTCGCTATGAGCGGGTTTTCTCACTGTCGGCGAGATAATTCTCGCCATCGGCGAGGTCCCAAAAATTTTCAATTTTTTAAATTCGTCAATCATTTTCAACCTCGAATTGCCCTTAATCAATCTTCCGATCACTTAATTTGAATAATAATAAGAAGATTAGGTACTTATACTCACAAAAATTCACACAAAACAAACAATATAACTTCATAAATGAAATCCATGAAACTTACAAATTTCACACTAATAACTTCACACATACTTAACTTAATTGTTCAAATCCATAATACTCAGCATCGCAATCCAAACCACAACACTCTAAATGCTGAGACATAACAATTTACATAAAATCTCATCAAATCTGAGATGATCAAATCAATGTTCGACTCATAAGAAACTTAACTCCTAATCAAACATACATGTTGACCTCATTTTTGATGAGGTCTTCTCTTCTTCTCTTTAGATTTAGTGATCTAACCTTAGGCTTTTCCTTTCGACTATCTTAGAGGATTAGAATCGAGACCCACCACCTAGAAATTCAAACCACTTCTTAACTCCCCGCAAACTCCACAAACTTGTAGACCCCTAATCACCTGGAGGGTTGAAATCAAATGTGGAAGTTTAAAGGATGAGTTCCTATAGGACTCTTTGGGCCTTAGGACCTGCCCCGGTGGCACTCGTCCGGTGAAGGGCCGACTTACACACACACTACACCTATACACTACACTTTCACACACATTCTAAAAACACACCCATACCTAACTCGACCTCCCGACTCATGAAGGTGATTCACATGGATGGTCCTTAACCCCTAAGCCTTTCGCTAAGAGTGTTAGTGAACAACATAGTGGATGCCTCAAATGAGTCCCTTCATGGCTCATGTGGGCTTGATATGGCTTCATGGCTCAACCAAAATGATTTTATTCCACTTACATTCACCTAATCTTCAATTTTCCAAATTTTCAATTTTGACCCCCGGACCCTACACCCGCCAAACTTACCCAAAGCCTCGAAATTACCCAAATTTTTCAAAATTTCCAAATCACCCAAAATTCCCCAAAATTAACCTTGAACATTTCCTCACCAATCAAGTTGATCATCCATAGCCAAAAATATCAAAAATTCCAAAAATACCTCACAATACCCTCCAAATACTCAAAATGCCCCTCTTAGCCAAAAAATCCAAAAATTCAGAAAATTCCCAGAAAATTCCAGAAAATCCTAAATATTCCCAATTTCATTTTTTTCTACTACACCATGGGCCAATTTTGTCAATTTACCCCACTTTTGTCAAAACCCCCAATTTGACCCATTTTAACCCTAAGTGAACCCAATGTCAAGCCAAACCTACCCAATTGACCCAAATTCTGGTCCAATTAAATTCTAAACTTCAATTCAACATTCCCAACACCAATCTAGACCAAATCCAAGTCCAATTTGATTGACATTTGAATCCAATTTCACTTTTGGCCTTAAAGCCCAATTTGGACCCATGACCCAAACCTAATCCAAACTAACCCAATTCAACTCCAATTAACCCCAAACCTTTTCTAAACCTTCCCTAACATCCCCACAAACAAAACACTAACATTATTTACCCAAAATTTAGACCCAAACCCCACTCAAATTCAACCCAAAGCCAAAAAGCCCAATTTTGACCTAAACCCAAACCTAACCCAAATAAGCCCAAACCCCAAAATCAAAGCCCAACCAAAGCCAAAACCTCTTTGAAACACTCCCATAAACATTTCCCAACATTAATTTTACATCAATTTGAACCCTAGCCCAACATTGGCCCAAGTTAGCCCAATTTGACCTACATTGGCCCATTTACCAAAGAGGTCCAAATCCAACCCAATTCAAGCCTAAACCACTTCAAATTTATTCCAAATCATTCATGAAACATTCCTAAATTAAATTCAACACTTATTGGATCTAATCCTTCGCAAAATTCTCATCCTAAAATTTGTTTTGAAACCTAAAGGCCCATCCCCTTAGCCTTCCTAGAAGCCCATCAAAAATAATTTCAAAAGGCCCAAAGCCCACATGACAATTCCTTCTCGTCATCCGTTTAATTGGGATCAATTCCTAAGTCCCAAATCAATCATCAAATCAACCTAAATCAAGCACCATCTAAATTTTTCACTAAATTGCCAAAATCCCCAAATTCCTTTTTCATATAAATGGATCCACTTTTTCTAAGTCAAGGATGAGCCAAATGAAGCCACATGCAAGCCATGGACAAGCCACATGAAGCCATGGAAGGTTTGACATGTGACCAAGCCATTAATGGCAAAAGGAGGAGCCTCTTTTAAGCCCCCTTAAAAGGTTTTAACCCTTTTAATGCTTCACCTTAATCCATGATTAATCAAAATATTCATGGATGGTGACTTCTCTACCCTTTCCTAGGCCGATTCATCCGATCCTCCCTCGACCCAAATCGGACATGGGGAGGTGAACCAAGCCCATTTCCATGGGTTGACCAAACCAAGTGCAAAATGAGCCTTCTCCCATACCATTCTAATCCAAGCTTTTGACACATGGCATTTGCCGATTGCCTACACTAAACCCCGATACGACCCACTCTGAACAAGATGGTGACCGGTGCTCGGCCGGCCGACCACCGAGCCGCCGGAAAACACCACACCCGAGAGCTCACATGTGAGCCGACATTGAAATTCTCCCTTGCTGAGCTGCCCCATGCCCAGTGGCCACCATGGTTGTTCTTCTCCTCGACCTGAGCGGTGATCCCGAGCCTCGACTCCCACAGGAGGCCCTCGCACCCTCTCCTATTTAAACACCCCTCTCTCGGCCATGGAAGAGGTGCTGAACCAACCTTAAGGAAACTACGCCAAAATCATTCCGGACCACTCTCTACACATAGAGCACTTGATCCCCACCTGGATTCCAGCCCCGATTCTCTCAGGCGAGCTCGATTTTGAGTTCGAATTTCAGCACAAAAACCGGGACACTTCTTCACGGTGGACCAATCCTCAAATTGATTGGTCCTACACCTTCACCGGACCGAGGGAAGAAGTCCACCGACAAAAGCCCCTCTCCGGGCCACCCATCCGTTCCGGACTCCAAGCTTTGTGATCGGGCTTGGTCGAAATCATACCTAGACAATTCACCGGACCGAGAGACTTCATCCGGAGCTTGCTTGGACCCGATCGAAGGTGACACAACCCTCGGATTGAAGCCACACTTCTCCGAGCAAAGGTATGAGCTAACTCTTTGTTCCGAGCTTCCGGAGATTCTCCATTTCAAATGCCTTAATTTCAATGCATGATCATCGTATAGATGTATTCGTCTCTTCAAGACGAATCCATAGAGCACAAGAACACAAAAATCCGTTAAGTATTGAGTGAGATATTAGGGATTTAGTGTGGACGGTTCTCGGGCTAGGAGGCTTGGGGACGATGAACGGATGCAATTCATTTAATACACGCGCGGACGGACGGCCAGGATCGCGCCAGATGAGGAGACGGAACGATACAGTGGGCCCCCGGGGCGCTGAGTTGGATGGCGGCGCCGAATCAGAAGACGACACGCGGCGCTTCGGAGATGCCTAGGTTGAGTTGGCGCCGCGTGGATAAGTAGAAAAATAGGTTATTTTTCTATTTATTTAATTCCCTAAACTTCAAAAATGCATAACTTTGTGTAGGAAAATCGGAAAAATAAAATAAAAATACCCTCTTGCTCGGTGAACGAGAGGAGAATAATGTGGAAAAGAAATCATTTAATTTCATCAAGTATTTTATTTTTAATGATTTATTTACTCTCTCGCATTGTTTTAATTCTCCATGCATATAGGAAATTCACCATGGCATGAGACCATAGGGCTTTTGAAGCCTCTGAACTTGGGAATATTCCCTGAAATTTCCAAGGTCAGAGGCCATCCCTATGAGAAGTTATTGATTTTTCAAATTCATGTTGTTATTTTGAGTATTTTAAATCCAATAATTAGCATGTTGTGAAATAAATTCTAGGAAAATTTGGTGATGTTTCTTATGACCAGAGGACTCTAGGAAAAATAGGTTTTGAATTAATCCACTTGGAATAATCCTAATTGGCTTAAACACCCAAAATAGGTCCTTAATTAATTAGAGCTAATCATACATCAAATTGACTTGAAATCAATTCTCCACTGACCTTTAGGATCAGAGGAACCCACCAAAAAAATTTGAAGTCAATTGGACTTTGTTAACCCTACTAAATGGGTTGATTAAGCCACTTAGCCAATTTAAAGTTTAAAAATTCATAACTTTCAAAATACTTTTCAAAAATTTACCAAATTGGTTTTGGAGCCTCTCTGATATTAGGGGAATTTAAGAAAATTAAAATTTCAATTTTCTAAAAAAGTTGATTTTTTACATTATTTTAATATTTTAATAATTAAAAAATAATAAAAATCACAAAAATAATAAAATTCACCAAAATGTCACATTTTGAATTTTAATCACTTAGGAATAAACCCCATATTTTTCTTAAGTCTATATGATGAGATATTAAATTTTAAAGCCCTAAGGTAATTTTAAAATTAAAAAAAAATGTATTTTTTAGCATTCCCACTAAAATAATTCTAATAAATCAAAGAAAAATCAGAAAATTGTAAAAATTGATTCTCTGATTTTCTTGATATCAGAGAGATTTTTGAAAAATATAAAATTCATTTTTCAACCTTTATTTTATTTTTAAATTAATTAATACTCCAAAACTCAAAATAATTATAATAAAAAGAATATAATTTAAAAAATCCCAAAATTGGTTCAAGTGGTCCTCTTGTCATTAGGAATGTCCCATAATTTTCTTAAGGACAGAAACTTTTCCTTGGTCATATTATTTAATTTTCCTTGGAAATCCCTATTTTCCACCAAAAATAATTACATAAATAAATTAAATACAGAAAAATTACATTTTCTCCTCTCATGTCTTTATTGACATATGAGTGAAGTCACATAAAAATTTCAAGTTCATTTAAGCTCAATTTAGTGAGTTATGAAATTATTAAGCTTGAAGGGCAAAATGGTAATTAAAATTTTAACATTTAATTAAAACTTTAGGCTTAATAAAATTAAAGAGTAAAATATTTGATCCTTATCTGATTTGGATGATTGAAATTTAAATAATTAAAGGATATAAACCTATTAAACAATTTAAAAATAATTGAAATAAACCTTAATTAAATAATTAATTAAATTTGGAAGAATAATAAAATTGGAATTATTAAAATAGGGATATTATTAGGAAGAGATTTGTTCTTTAATTTAAGAATCCCTAAATTAATCATCTCAATAATATTTAATTCCTAATTAAAATGATAATCCAAATTTAAGATTTAAAATGCTAAAAGACTTAATCATTAAATTAAATTAAAGTTAAATTATTTAAAATAAATCCTTTTAAAATTTCAATTAAATTAATACTTTAACAATTAAAATTAAATCATCTTTAAAACATAAAAAAATAAAATATTAAATTAAAATTAAAAATAAAATTAAATTTAAATTTAAATTAAATTAAATTAAATTAAATAAAATTAAATTAAATTAAAACATTTTAAATTAAATCAAACTAAATCAAATTAAATTAAATCAAATTAAATTAAATTAAATTAAATCAAGTTAAAATTAAAATCAAATTAAATTAAATTAAAACTAAAACTAAACCAAATTAAATTAAATTAAAGTTAAATTAAATTGAATTAAAAATAACATCACCTAAAACATAAAGAAATTCAAAAATAAATATGAAGCAACTTGAACACTATTCTAAATTTAAACCCGTTAACTGAAATTAAATTAAATCACAAACCATTTGAACATCAATTTGCCCTCGAAAGCTTTTGTTGTCATAACTCCTAAATAGAACGTTAAATGAAATGTTACTTCCCTCATAGGATATTCAAATGTCCTAAGTTACTGAGTAAGATAACAACAAAGCTTGAATTCCCGGACGGTTAATTCATTCGTATAATTAAATTCATTTGGACTTAAAACAATTCTAGCAATATTAAAAAGATGTTTAAGATTCTTCTTAAGCACTTCCTCAATATGATAGGATATTTATAAGAACAATTGAACTTAATTGTTCTTTGATGAAGAAAATCGTCCTCAAACCAAAACACTGAGAACCTAGACGTCATAGGAAATGACTAGCTATAGGATTAGGAACTTGGTAGAAAACCATAACCCTTCCCTTAGCTTTACCTAGGAACTTGCTTAAATATTCTAAATTGTGTTTAAGTGCAGCTTGGGATGACGGGAAGACCCACTAGGTACGCTTTTATTTTATTGCAATTTACCTTCTTCAATTTACTTTATTGCAGAATGCACTTTACTTTTCTTGCATGATAAACAACTGTTGCATGAAATCCCACACTTTTAGGATAGTCCCTAAAACTGAAACCAAAACTAAATTAAAAGTCATTGCAAGATAAAATTCTCCGCTACAACATTTCAAAATATAAAACAACTCAAAATTTAATCACAAATAGAACACAAAACTGCAATTACAACTAAATTAAAACGTCTTGTTGGATGATCGGGAATACCTCGGATGATGTAACCTACGTGTTGCTTAACGGGATTTCCCACGGTCTAAATGAAAGTGTGGAACTCATTCGATTGAGTTTAGCAAATTCATCTGGACTAAGTGAATCCGATAAAAATAACGATGCCGGAAGGATGGAACCGTGGGATCTTAACCAGTGTTGTTATAATCAACTTTAAGATTTGTTTAATAAAAATATTAAAAAACACTTGGATTTTAAGATTTTCTCTAAACCAGAACACTTCTCTCATCTCCTGATTTATGACTTCTAAAACTAAACCTCTGCAACAACAAGGAGCTTGGAGCACGGTGGGCAGCACGGCCATCTTTGTCAGCAAAACTTGAATCTACATCAGCAAAACCATTCTTATAATTAAATAACCAATCCATAGGATTTTGAGGTAATTTGCCTAGTGCAACATAAATTCTCAACTCTTCGTTAGGCATGTGCATGATCATGTCATGTAAATTAAGCCCTAACCGGTCTTAAGACTCCGAGGTAGTCGTCTGATACGACATAAACCCTCATATCTTCGAGGCTATTTGTATGATTTTATCATACAAATATAAGTCCAAATTAATTAAAATTGGCAAGATTGAAATATCAGATAATATTAGGGCCTTCCTAAATCCAAGCCAAACAATAGGATAGTCGGGAAATTACCGGAGTTCGCTTCGAATCTGTAATTTCTCCTATTTTTCTTCCTTTGAATTCCTAAAACAAAATGTTCCAAATTTGATCCATTCCCTATCGAAATTCCAAAATTCAATCCCTTGAAAACTTAAACTTTGAAATTCTTGAGAGCTAGAACTACCGATTATTATCGAGAGTTTTCTTAAGTGATTCCCGTCACTTAAGATGTAATTAACTATGGGGCTTGCCCTTATAGGGAATTTTAAGAACCTGAGTAATATAAACCCTACTTAATTCATTTATATTAAGCGAGGGAACTCGTCGGCTTATAAAATTGGTTCGCAGACCAAACGGATGTCACAAACCTTTCTAGTTTATTTAATCGAGCCCCATTACCAAGCAGTGTGTCTATTCATCGGGGTAGATACACGGTTTGTGGTGCGGTGCTCTTTTATGTAAACTATTCGGGATGTGAGATCAGTTTGATTTCATATCTTAAAATTTTCAAACTTAAAATTATTTTCAAAATCAAATGTCACTTTCTAAATTATATATATATTTAAATTCAATTTAAAATATAAAATTCGCCGACAATTTCTGTTAGGCGACCCTTTCTTCAAAATCAAACATACAACCTAAAAATATGCCGACAATACACATATACAAATATAACATAAACATAAAAATCTTTCCTACTCTTCAGTGTCTGAACTAATATCTTCTCTGATATTTCTGATGCGACGGAAGTGCACAAATAAATTGTAGAAAGGCCCGAAGGGAATTACGCGAGATTCATCATTAATCCTTCCTTTACGTCTTAGTAGATGAATAAACCGGCCTCTAGATGTCCAAGTATGATCAAAGTGCTCCTTCATTCTCCAATCAATATGATCAAACATATCAGAGATATTGTCAATAGAATTCATCACATTTTGCAATTCTTTCTCTAATCATTTAATCTTCTTCAGAATGAAATTAGTCTTATCAGTAAAGGGTCTTGTTAAATGATTGTTCAGTGATGCTCTGTCAGAAATAACGGTGATCTCATCATTGTTATCCAAAGTGGGAAACATATCAGTAGGATCCAGTGGTTTCCATGGTAAAAGTAAATTTTCCCGAGCCTCATAAGAAACTTAGTATTGATCTGCATAAAGCAAATATAGTAGATGGTGTCCAAGTCCATGACCGAGCCTATGCACAATTAATCCCATACGTACTTTACTATTATTGATCCAACATCGAAAGGTAATCCAATTTGAATACAATAGTTTAAAATAAGCGCATTCCTTTGAAACTTTATTTACTCTCATGGTAGGTAATAATTTTAATGATATAAAGAAATGCCGGTGCTTCGAGACGGGGGTTTAGAAGTGATGCAAAAACCGACATACCCGTCTTCTCGTAACTCCCAATCATCCGGTTCATCGGTCGGATATCTATAGATTTCGTTCATATCAGTATCTTAAAGGCACAAAGTCGGAATAGTGATGACGTAGAGTATTTTCTATGTAAAACAATTCATTTACCCTCGTAGGAGTAAATGTTACCCATCTTCCTCCGACGTACACATTTCCATCGTTGATCGCATGTAAATTAGAGTAAAACTCTTTAACTACTCGATATAACTACAACGGAAGTTGTATAACAAAATACCTCTCAATGCCACCTGTGCGATCATTTCTTCGATTTTTGTAGTAGCATTTTCTACTCCTCTATCGACGAATTCTCTTTCTTTGATAAGTCTTTTCTTCATCAAGCCTTTGTTCAAGATTCACCGTGCCTCCGAACCGACAAATTTTCTCCGGTTGAAAACTTCAGTTTTTGTGGTTTCTAGGAATTTTGAGACCATTTTGGATGGAATGGATTGGTCTCTAGTCGTTCCTAAGGAAGAAAATGGTGTAAAATCGAATTTGGAATAATTTCTTACGAAGGAATGGCTTAGATCCGTCCAAAACAACATGAAAAATCTTTAAGAAACCAAATTTTTAACTTCCTCGCCGTCGGCGAGAGTTCTCGCCGTCGGCGGGAAGTTCTCGCCGTCGGCGGAAGTTCCCGCCGTCGGCGACTTGAGTTATAAACCGAATGAGTAATGGTCCACGATCTCGCTGTCAGCGGGCTCGGGCTCGCTGTCGGCGAGATTCGTAAAATTCGCCCATTTTCACTCTGGTCTGAATATTTTCTGATCTCATCTAATAAGTTCAATTTTTGTGATGATTCTAAATAAAAATTTGAGTAGTAAGATTTATTTTAATAATATAGACTTACTAATATGTAGATATTTAAAAATAAAAGACTATTATGGGTTGCCTCCATAAAGTCGCTTGGTTTAACGTCGTCGACCGACCTAATTCGATTAGTAATGTTCAGGTTGACTAAGCATTAAAACCTCTTTAAAATTTGGTCGTCTATTTTCGAAATATGGTTTTAATCTACGTCCATTTACTTTAAATCTATGTCCCGTTTTTGGATCTTCAATTTCTATAGTTCCATATAAAAATATTTGAGTTATGGTGAAAGGTCCTAACCATCGAGATTTTAATTTCCCAGGAAATAATTTCAATCTAGTATTATAAAGGAAAACTTTTTGTCTTGGTTTAAAATTTCTCTGATTAATCTTCCGATCATGCCAAGGGGCTAAAAACCTATAAACACAGTCGTCTATCAGATCTCACAAAAAAATAAAAAGAAAGAAATCAACAAACAACACAGCCTAAAATGCTAGAACAATAGAATAATAAAAATGAAAACAACACAAAAAAAAGTCAAAGCCACAATGAATAATCCTAAGTAAACTCAAAAAGAAAATTAAGAAACAACCTTAAAAAATCAAAAGAAGAAAAAAACCCTGAAGGAAACATAAAATAAGCAAGAGAACATAAGAGAACCCATAAAAATAGAGGAAAGGAGAAGCTTCTCTGGCAAAGGGAAGAGGAACAGAAGTCCCAAACCCTCTACTCTCTGACCCAAACCAAGCCAATGATCTCCTCATCTAGCTCCCTCTTTTCCAACCGAAAAAAAGCAAACCCAAAAATAGATTGATTTTTTTTATTTGATATTAAATATTTTAGTGTTAAATTAATAAACATAATAGTTTATCTTAAAAATGATGAGAACAATGCTCAAATTTATTGAGAAGAGAATACCAAGTATAACATAAAATTACAATAAGAAAATTCAGAATACAAATAACATAAATAAACACTAAAAAAACACAGCATAAAAAAAAAAAATGCATTACATCACTCACTAGTAGCAGCCAAAGTAAAATATGATACAAATAAAATTTAATTGATTGATATATAAATAAAAAAAATCAGTGATATACCACGTGGACCCATACTTTGCTGACATCACCAAGCGCTAGCGCTGGCGCAGAATAATTAATAGCTCTAGCTCCTTCCGGGCCCATATGACGCACTCTGTGCCCTTCGTGGGCCACGTGACGCGAGCTCGCCGATCACGCTCCTCCTCTCGCCATCGCGTGACGTCACCCTCCACGTGAAATATCTTTATATAAAGCCCCCCACCATCCCTTCTTCAAACCTACTGGCCACATGTCCTACCCAACTATGGGAACGGAGGCGGCTCGGTTAGCCAAACGGCGGCCGGCGGCGACTCTCTCGATAGACGCCGGCGAGCCGCCGGAGAAGAGGATGGAGAGGCTGATAGTCGAAAGTCCCGTGGTGATATTTAGCCGGAGCTCGTGCTGCATGTGCCACGTCATGAAGAGGCTGCTCGCCGCCGTGGGGGTCCACCCCACAGTCATCGAGCTTGATGAAGCGGAGGAGCCAGCGGGGGCTCCGGTGGCGATGATGCCGGCGATGTTCATCGGCGGCGAGCCGGTAGGAGGGATAGAGGGGCTTATGGCTCTGCATCTTAGTGGGCGGCTTGTTCCTAGGCTCCGGGAGGTGGGTGCGCTTTGTGGATGAAGGTGTAATGCTTGGTAGTGGAGGGGAGTGGTGGTTGTTTGTAATTAAAATTATATGATGTAAAATTAAAAAAAAAAAAAGGAATGGTATTACGTAAGACCCCAATAATTGCAAGTTTTTTTGACATTTTCTCGCTATGATGTTTCTCAACCGGTTTGCTGCAGTGGACCGGCCGGTTTGAAGTTGTTAGGCAATATATCTAGCGTTCCATATGGTTACAATTTTATTATATATTTCATTTTGTGTGGCTAACATTAAATCTAACTAAATATAGATCTTGTGAATGTAAATTTTTAATTGCACGAAGTTGATAAAAAATTCTGTCTTTTTTTCGCTGAAATATTACTCTCAATTATTGAACATGTTTAAGGAAACGATATAAGTTACGACTTACAAGAGAGATGTTATGGGGGCTTGCGAGTTTCCAAGTTACAATATATCAGGGCCTTCATAATTTCGAATAATTAATTCTTCTTGCAATATTCAACATAAATATATATTCTTAAGGAGCACTAGTCAATCAACGGATCTTTTTTATTTTTGGGATGATTGTTCTATAATATTTATCTTTGTTTACTCTGATCTTTATCTTTATTGGCAGCTAAAGAGCTTACCAATATTCATAAATTTATCAGTGATCATGAAATGAGTTCATTCATATAAAATCATGGTGGAAGAGCTTAAGGTTTAATTAGAAGAGTATTCCTAATAAAGCTATAGTATACTCTTGTATCTAATCATAAATTTTTCTTAGGCTTAGGTGAAGACACTAAAATAAGAATTTATAGCTTAGGTGCATTAAATTCCTTTAGAGACTGAGCTTAATTATATTTAAGCTTTTATTGAGTTTGTGGTTCCATCTATAACAAAGGTATAGGTTGGCTAAGAAAAAGAAATGGGGTTTACGAGAAATTTAATTAAAAATTGGAATGCATAATATATCTCTTTACTATTAGGATATTATTCAATAATTTTTGTATCCTTAGGAATATAATGCAAGGAGTTAATGATAAGCTTTGGAATGATAAATTAAAGTGAATATCTTTGAATTTATGAGACCATTTAATTTGCTCTATTATGCTAGGTTTGGCCATGGTTTAAACAATACTAATAATATTTAAGTAATATTTTAGGCTAGATTGACTACTTTCTTATTCACATGAATCAATTTCAAAATTTTATTTAATATGATTTCATCAAGTTAAAGAAAATGACCCGAGTTATTCAATTTCTTTCTTTTGTTCAGATCAAAGCTAAGATTTAATTTGGTATAATCCTTCAAGTCAATTGAATAGTTTAAATCTATTAAAAGAGCTCAGATAAAGAATAAATGAGTTGGCTTTGGTATTCTCTTCTGGAATTTGGTTAGGTTTTGACTAGTTGAGGTTAGCCAAAGTTAGACCACACCTCATATGAGTTCTTAACCTCATTTAGTAGCATCACTCTACTTTTCTCAAGAAATTTTAAGATGTGTATCCCTTTTATGATTTATTGAGTAATAACATGTTCCCAAGAAAATTGATGGACATGAGACTATGAAAATTTAATCTGCAAAATAAATACTAAAAAACAAATTACATATGAGATTTTATGTTGTTCAACAAAATTTCTCTATATTATTTGCCATATTGGAGAGATATTTGTTTAATAGAGATAAATACTTAACACGAATTTTTATTCACCAATATATATATATATATATATATATATATATTCATTTTTATCATATATTCTCTTATCTCTCATTATCTTTCTTTGTTTATAAAATATAAACAAGACTGCTCATCACCTATAATTATGATAGAAAAATTTTTGTTCTCGCTTTCGTCAAAACCCTAAACAGTTTATCAGCATATATAACAACAATTAATTTTTTTTTTTATATGAAGACCTCTTGTATCGAACTATAAAATTAAGTAATTTAGTGGTGACTACTAGGAATCAAATTTATTTAAATCAATATGGCCTACCTCCAATAACTCTTCCACCATTGCTCTAGCCTCTCCCTCTACACTAGGCCAAAAAGAAGGAGAAAATGAGAGGTGCTGTTATGAAAATTTAGAGCGAAGTAATAGAAGAATCGACACAAACCAGAAGAACACAGAGATTTAACGAGGTTTGACAAAGAATTGCCTACGTCCTCGTTAAATCTCTGTGTTCTTCTGGTTTGTGTCGATTCTTGTTTTACTTCACTCTAAATTTTCATAACAATTGGTATTAGAGACAGGTTCTAGGGCGGAGTAGATCGACAAAGGGAATTTTTTTTAATTACTGCATAGGAGTTCGGCCGGTTCAACAATCCACGAGAAACAGAGGCTGTCCATCGCGAATAGGAACCTTGTTTTGCGGAAAACTGAGGAATTCGACCAGGGAAATTCGTCGGTTCGTCGCAGGAGATTTTACGACAGGTGGAGTTTGGTAGGGTGCAGGAGACGAGCAGGCACGATTATTTCATGAACAGGAGTTTCATGGAGGTTTTCCTCGAACAGGTGCGAAGGGATTCATGGCTCGCGGAAACAACAATTAGCCGAGGTACTGGTACGAACAAGAAAAGTGCTTCATGGGAAAATTTGATTCACGAATCACAGGAGAATCGCGGGATAGTTGCTGTATTTGACAGAGAAAATTTCAGGTTTCTTTAAATTTATTTGCGGAGTATTTTCTTTTGTTTTTCGAAGCAAGGCAGGAAAATACGGTGCAATATTAAATTGTAAATGGCAATGTCTGGAGCAAAATTCGAGATAGTGAAATTCGATGGAATCAGGAACTTCGGATTGTGGCAAACAAGGGTAAAAGATTTGTTGGCACAACAGGGAATTTTGAATTCTTTGCGGGCTACGAAACCTGATAATATGGAAGATGAAGATTGGGAAGAGTTACAACTTCGAGCGGCAGGTAACATACGTTTATGTATGTCAGATAAGATTATGTATTATGTTATTAATCTGAAATCTCCAGAAGAAGTATGAAAGAAATTAGAATCTCAGTTTATGTCTAAATATCTGACGAATAAACTGTATCTGGAGCAAAGACTGTATGGGCTGAAGATGCAGGCATACACTGATTTGGATCAGCACTTGAATATCTTCAATCAAATGATCACGGATTTAGCACGGCTTGATGTAAATATTATGGATAAAGATCGAGCAATGATTCTTTTGTGTTCATTGCCTACTTCTTATGAACATCTGGTGACTACTCTTACATATGAGAAAGAAACAATTAAAATTAATGAGATTACTGTAGCATTGTTGGCTCACAACAAGCGGAAGCAGAATGCAGAGGAAATCTCTAATGGTAATTGTTTATATGATAAGGGTAATTAGGATCGTGAAAGTAAAGAGGAGAAGGAGAATTTTGGAAGGCAAAATTCCAGATCAAAAGCTAAAGGCAAAAAGATGATTCGTTGCTTCATGTGTAAGGAACAAAGACATATGAATAGAGATTGTTCAATGCTCAAGAAGAAGACTCGTGATGTATCTTCCAGGGCTGCAAATATGGTGCAGAGTGATATTACAAATTACAATGATAGTGATGCGCTTTCAGTTACAACAACTCAGTTAAAGGATTGATGGATTCTTGATTCAGGATGTTCTTATCACATAACACCTAACAGAGAGTGGTTTACTTCATACAGGTTATCTGATTCTGGTTCAGTCTATTTGTGTAATAATAGACATTGCAATATTGCTAGTATTGATAAATTCAGAATTAAGATGTATGATGACACTGTTAGAACATTATGTGATGTCAGGCATGTTCCAGAGTTGAAGAAGACTTTGATTTCCTTGGGCACTCTACACATAAATGGTTTCATTCCAAAGGTAGATAAGGATAGGGAAACCATCAGAATTGTTAAGGGTGCACTGACTGTGATGAAAGGGAAGATCACTGCAGGTAATATCTATAAACTGTTGGGGAGTACAATTGCAGGTGGAGATCGCTCTGTTGAATCGTATGGTGAAAATACAGTAGGAACTTTGACCAAGCCAGGTTAGATGGTTTGGTTGCCCAACCCACTTTGGTGTAAGGAACTCCATGATGTATTTTTTCTCAGGGGTTGGATATTCGCCAAGGTTGAGAATTATTAGGTATGGCTCATATCTAGGGAGTTGGAGTTTTCTTGGTGAAGAGGTGTGTCTCCTGGTGAAAAGGAGTGTCTCTTTGAATAAAGAGGGTTGGGGAGAGCGAGGGCGTGCTGGTAATTTATCTATGGGATTTTTTATATGTCTATATATATGTGTAACCCTTTGGTATGTAATTTAAACTCCCTCTGAAATAGTGAAACCACCGCTCACTCCCGAGGACGTAAGCAATTCTTTGCTGAACCTCGTTAAATCTCTGTGTTCTTCTTCTGGTTTGTGTCGATTACTGTTTTACTCCACTCCAATTTCATAACAAGGTTGTAAGAAATACACCTAGAATATTTTGACTTTGTAATCAAAATTGATCAAAAAAGTTATCATGTTCTATTTATGTAATAAATAATTTTGAAAATTTTTATTTATGATCAATTCATTTACCTATTGCACTAATCAATTACAATTAAGGCCTAGTTTGGTTGCGCATTATTTTTCCTTCCTACCGCATTTAAGACTGCCGCCGGAGAAGGTCTCGTTTGGTGAATGTACGTTTGTGAATGTCTCCCGATGCCGAAGTAATACAACGCGAAAATTATGTTACTCTGGACTGCTCCGCATTCGTCCCGTTTCGCAATGGAGCATTTGAAGGGGGCTTCGCTGACCCGTTCGAACAGATCCTAACTATCAATCAGTACAAGGGACGGTGAAGCCCCTGCAAACGGACCCTAACAACCAAACAGTACAAGCCACTGCGAAGCCCCACCAAATAGAACCTAACAGTCAAAGCAAGCTTGAAGCTTTTTTACGCCACCTGAAATGTTGGACGTATTTTTATTATTATTATTATTATTTTAAAGAACTCTTGCAACCTCTTTGATGGTGAAGGGCAACAGTAATTGCTCTGCACTATTCCAACACTAATTTGGATAAATATATATAATGAAAATTTTACATAAAAAAGGTACTTCATGATACACGTGCGTCTGTGATGGCCACAAGAGTATAGGCAGTGGAATCTTAAGGCCCCGAAAGTAGCAATCAATTAATAACGTCAACGGTCCAAACACTAGCATTAAATAATTTGTCGAGGCATTTACATGCATACCAAAAAATTTGTAAGTATTTAGTTATTTAATACAAAAAAACTCATATTCTTACATATATCTAACTCATATTTAATATCATATCAAAAAAACCGCATCATTATTTTCTTAAAATTAACATATACCTTTATGTATAAAGTTTTTACACAAGATGTTAAGTATAAATATCAAACTATGAGTGTTTAATCTGCAAAAACAAAAACATTGTGTGGTGTGTATGCAAATTTTTTATGTTTATCTATACACCAAAAATACAAGCACGGATATCAATGAGAATGAATGACCAAAAAGAAAAAACCTGCTCTCGAGGTAAGTTACCATTTAACAATCCAAAGCCGAGCACGGCTCACGTCTCCAAACTGCGCGAAGTTCGAAGACTTGAGATGATTTCCCTCTTGGTAGTGGCAAGAACTGTCGAAAGTGAGGCGTAACTCATTCCGACAACTAGTCTTGTCGGATACCCCTAAAGGCTGGGATAAGATCCACCTAAGACCTCACAAAATTGGGAGATTCAGCTGAGTCGACAAACAACCAGGTAGATGAGACACGAGCTCTGTAAGACTCGAGCCAAGCAGAAAATGAGCAAGAGCCCACTCAACGAAAAAAAATCGTTAAATTGTTCTCTTAATTGTTATAATCAGACATCGAGTTTGATTTTAAAATTTACAGATTATTTAAAAAATCTCTAGAATAATTTTATTTTCATACTCTAAATAAGAATGAATAAGTTGTTTTTTGCTTGACTTAAATAAAGTATCTTTGATATAATAAAGCTTCTGAATTTCACTCTATAAAAATTGAGTCTAATTTAAACTCAGATCCAACCTATTAAAAGCCTATTGGTATATATAGAAGATTCCGAAGATGAAGGCATGATTATATCTCTAAAACGTCGATTTCACGTAAAGCAAACTCTTCTTACTTCACGTGAACATGAGCTGTATTGGGTTTCTAGCCCTGACAAGAGTTTATTGAAGGCGCAAATCCCTTTAGAATAGTCATGGATCTGCAACTTTTTTAAGGATGCATGACCCTTAAGAGGAGAATAAAATGTTATAAAATTCATCAGAATAATCACTGGATTCAGAATAGAATGCTTCCAATATAAGCAGTGGAAGTAATTACTGGGACCTACCATGCTATCTTTCTGAGTGGAAGTAGCCTTTCTATCTGGAGTTCTTGGCTGATGTGAAGTAATTGTTTAAGCATCTTTTGATGATTATTTCATTTTTATAGATGATAGTATCCATGAGGATTGAGAACGAGCACTTTAAGTAATAAAAAACTAGAAAGAAGGAGCAAAACAGAGGAGCTTCAATCAACTCTATATTCACAAGATAGGAAAATTATTTCAGTCTTCTAACAAAAATAGACCTCACAATCATAGTATAGAAAGTCAAAAACTCTAACTAGCCCGTTTATAATATTATATCCTAGTTCATCATGCACAAGTAAGAAGAAATGAAACTATAATCGTAGTATGCATAAATTTCCTCAAATAAGTCTTTCTTCGACTTTGCGGTCACTACTAAGTCTTAAATCTCTCTAAAAATCTACACTAGATGAATAGATTCTCCTCTTATTGTCAGTTGCTTTTTTTGAATCGAAAGAAGGGAATCGTACAAACCCAAAGATTTGCACATGAGTTATAAGATCCCGTACATAGATTAAAGCCAACCCATTATTTGTTAGTCATTATAATCATTACTCTAATCAAGTGTCCATATCACATCCATTCGAAGCACAAATCACTTAAAGTAAGGTGAGGGTAATTATAGAAAGAGATAAGCAAGCCTAACAATTCCTCATCTCCACCCAATCGGATCGCTTCTATGCTTCATCTTCTAAGAGGGCTCTCCAAACTCCCTAAACCTTGAAAGGCTTCATAAAATTAAATCACATATGGCAAAGATGTAGGAGCGGAGTAATCGTGAGAGATATTTGTATCATAAATATTTTACTCTAAAATTATTACATTAAATATAAGGGTTGACCTATTGGAATGATATGAGCAATCATCAAGATCAGTTATACAATAACAATTTGATTATTTTGATCAATTAAATTCTTCTTTTATCTTATGCTATAAGTTTTTCAAGGGATTTTATTACATAAAAAAGTAAACTCTTCTTTTGTTCCTAAAATATATTGCTTCACACAATTTCAAAATTAAATAGAACAATTCATCGCATTTTATCTTAACTTTTTTAGCCTTCATTGTTTTTTACGAAGCCCATACAAATCTAAAGGACCTCCATATCCCCAAAAAATATTTATAGTTTACACAACCATAGCACCCAAATTTAATTAACTTTTAGATCATGTGAATCTCATTATAGCTAAAGACAAATATTATTTTAATTGTCACACCCAAGTCGACCTTCACATTAAAGTAGAACTTATTGACTTACGGTTGTAATTTAAGTGGGGCAATACAATTTGATCTAATTTTGATGTTAAATACATATGCATTAAAATAAATTCCACTCAATACATTAAGTATCTATCGTAGAGAATTTTAGTTGCATTATTTGCACACATATATAAATGTTAAACACAATAGTATAATAATTATAGAAATAAAAATGAACATAAGCTGTTATTAAGATGACTACAATATCATTATTTAAATATTCATAAAATTGTTTTCGTTTATGTGTGTAAAAGATGACATTTATATCAAAACTATGCACTAACATTGTGTCTTGTACTGGACCAGTCTTTGTACCTCAGCTCTTCACAATATAAATAACATGTATATGTATAATAAAATTAGCATATATTGCAATACATGTGAAAAAAAATCTCAAAAAATAATTTATGAAAGTATAATTTATATGTATGCTTCTAATTTGAAATGAAAATTGCATTTTGTATTATCTTGATGAATTATATTAGTTGTTAATTGAGAGTCGTTTCAGAGGTTCACCACTCATGAGATACAATTAACAATGAGGGCTTGCTCTTACAGTGATACCAGATCTCAAAACAAAATAAACATTATCTTACTTCCTCCGTAAGGTAGGGAAAAAATCCTTGATTAATGTAGACCCATAAATCATAAAGATTTTCATCATCTGAATGATTATATCCATTTCAAGGTAATACTTCTCTCTTAGAGTGGTATATTGTTCTTCAAAATACCTATCCAATTATTGATCTATGGTGACACATTTGGACAGAAATTACCAAAAATAAATAGTAGAAATTAGTTGCACTATTCATTACTAAGATTGAACTTTTATTTGTTGAAAGATGTTTTACTTAAATGATATAACTTGAATAACAACTATACTATTTAGAATTTTGATTGAGCGTATACGAGTTTTTATTCGTTATGCCAATAAAATATGATTAACTAAAAATTAAGTTCAATGCTTGCAAAAAGCGTCTTTCTACTTTCTACTTTCTATTAATTCATTAGAGATTATATTTTGATATGTAATGTGATTATTAAGTTCATTGACAAGGAAAATCAACCAGTTTATGTATTCAGTAGACCAATAAATTTTGATAAATATTGCTCATTACAAACTTAATTATGTATAATATATATAACTTTTTATCCTAAAAATTAATTAAATTAATTATTTTACATTTATGGGAATTGAAATTATGATATAATATCTTAAGCATTTGAATACACTTAAAATTGAAAATAATTTTTTCATGTATTATTCTAAAAAATATTGTTCTAAAATGAGCATATAGTATAGTCAAGCTTGAATAATATACTTTACTCAATTTAGTAGCGGTTGATAGTCATTGGAGATAAAATAATTACAAAAAATAATATAACAAATTTTATGGACTATTAGCCTTGAGCATTGTTATAGAGGTCATCCATTCTTTTGCAATTCTCAAATATTTCCCTCTTTTAAATATCTTTTCTGGAGCTTTAGAAATGAGAAGTAAAACATCAAAGGGCAAAGAACATTTATGTTTATAAGGAACATTCAATTTTAAGTTATTGAGGAGGACAAAGCATTTGATTAAATAGTAGGGATCATTTAAGTAAAAGCCCAAACTTAGTGTTTTAAGGGAATCTCTCTTATGATATTAATCATTTTTTCCTGTGCTGAACATATTATTTTTTTTAATCTCTCTCTCTCTCTCTCTCTCTCTCTTGTGTGTGTGTGTGTTATTCAAAACTTCTTTTCTTTTTTTCGATAAATTTTTATTTGAATGTATTATTCAACTCTCTATTCTTATATCTGTGTCACTATCAAGTCAATATATTAGATAACAATATTTACATCTACTTATATACCTTAAATACTATTATTTGTCCAAGCGTTGGCTTTGTTGACCCTTCATATGATTATATAATGAAAAATCTTTAATTTGCAACACATATCCATCAAATCATGTATCTTAAGCAGAATTATTACTAATATTACTATTATTCAACAAATGCTTCATCATAATATCTTTTTTAAAGTAAATAAAATATAAAATTTGCACTAATTTTATCACTAATTACTTTTATCAATTTAATATAAACTTCAACATATTATCTTCATCATAATTTTATCAATTACATCATAATTTTATCAATCACATTTATCACTAATAAAATATAAACTTCATCATAATATCTTTTTTAAAGCTAATAAATAATATAGTACTCTGAAGAATAAAAATTAGATAAATCACTTCTCAATTTATCATATAAAAAAACTCCCCATCAAAAATTCTAAAAATACACAAAAGTCCCCTAACAAAAAATATCTATTTAGAATCTAAGAAAATAGGAAAGAAGACAACGGAGAGAACTTCCAAAGATAATATAAATAAAATATAAAAATAGAAGATTAAATAATTTTTCTTTTTGCATCTTAAATAAAAATAATATAGCAGATAAAATTGTTTAAAACACAAAATTTAATCAACTTTTATATAATCTAATTTAAACTTAAAAAATCTAATTAATTTGAAAATAAATTTAATATAAAAATATATTTCGTTTAAATATATTTATAACATAGTTTAATAAGCATGTATAAACACATATTTATATTAATCATAATTTTAATTAATAATATAAAACTATTCAGGAATTATTGTTGGAATTTAGATTAGTTCGAAAATCCGGTGAGCTTTTATATTAAAATTTCAATATTTTATTCTTTTTCAAAGGTTAAAATAGAGGATGAATCACATACATACTACTAAAGTTGTGGGCAGTTACAGACATACCACAACAATCCTATGTATTTGCACATCCAACATTTAAATTTTACATTTTACATTTATATTATCTAAATCTTTCATAGCACATCAAATAAATCACTTTTTTTTTTATTTTAAAAAGATTAATGTAGTTTCTTCACGCATAAATAAGATGGTATACATGTAAAAGCAAAAATTCAGGTGTTAGATATGTAAATACATAGAAATTAAGTGGCATGCATGTAAATCTTCATAAAAAGAAAGAAAGAATGAGCAAATGCAGCCACCGGAGAGCCGAATTTTCCTGTGCGTCGTCCGAACGTAGCGCTACGTTCGGACGCCAGTTAAAACGCGACGCGTGGCGTAAGTGGGCCCATAGTCCACGTCGGATAATAAATGGAAAAAAAGGGAAAATAAACGCCCGGCCCGGCCCGACCCGATCGGTTCCCCCGCCTTTTTGCATACGGACATTTTGTTTCCCTCGCATCTGCCATTAACGTAATAGTATAATAAATAGCAGAAAAGTGGTTCTTTAGCTCTGTTAGGGTTTTCGAAAAGTGCATTTTTGGCTCTTTAGGTTTAAGGAAAAGTGGTTTTGTCGATCTAGGGCGACTTCTTCTAGGGTTTCACCGTCGCTATTTCAAGTGATGGAGTTTGATTTTTCTCTAAATGAAGAAATAGGAAGCATGAATTACGGAAACTCGTTTGGGACGGAGGAGGTAAGATTAACCTCGCGTGGAATATTCCCGTTGAAGGGATGAGTAATAACCCAAAGTGATTTTCCTCGAGTATTTTCGATGTATTTTCGATAGTATTCTCGGTGTATTTCAGGTGTATCATTTTCGAGTTTATTTTCGGTGTATTCGCAGTGTATTATTTTCGATGTATTCTCACTGGAGTATTTTTAGTGTATTTTCAGTGTATTTTTAGTGTATTATTTTTAGTGTATTCTCAGTGTATTTTCAGTGTATTCTCAGTGTATTTTCAGTGTATTCTCACTGGAGTATTTTCAGTGTATTTTCAGTGTATTCTCAGTGTATTTTCAGTGTATTCTGTGTATTTTCAGTGTATTCTCAGTGTATTTTCAGTGTATTCTCACTGGAGTACTTTCAGTGTATTTGTAGTGTATTTTTAGTGTATTTTCAGTGTATTTTCAGTGTATTATTTTCAGTGTATTCTCAGTGTATTTTCAGTGTATTCTCAGTGTATTTTCAGTGTATTCTAACTGGAGTATTTTCAGTGTATTCTCGGTGTATTTTCGGTGTATTCTCAATTGGAGTATTTTCAGTGTATTTGCAGTGTATTTTCAGTGTATTTTCAGTGTATTTTCAGTGTATTATTTTCAGTGTATTCTAAGTGTATTTTCAGTGTATTTTCAGTGTATTCTAACTGGAGTATTTTCAGTGTATTCTCAGTATATTTTCAGTGTATTTTGAGTGTATTTTCAGTGTAATTTCTGGAGTATTTTCAGTGTATTTTCAGTGTATTAATTTCAGTGTATTTTCAGTGTATTCTCAGTGTATTTTCAGTGTATTCTCAGTGTATTTTCAGTGTATTTTGAGTGTATTTTCAGTGTATTTTCAGTGTATTATTTTCAGTGTATTCTCAGTGTATTTTCAGTGTATTCTCAGTGTATTTTCAGTGTATTCTCAGTGTGTTCTCAGTGTATTCTCACTGGAGTATTTTCAGTGTATTTTCAGTGTATTCTCAGTGTGTTCTCAGTGTATTCTCACTGGAGTATTTTCAGTGTATTTTCAGTGTATTCTCAGTGTATTCTCATTGTGTTTTTATAGTATTGCCTGGGTCATACAAGTCTGACTAACTTTATTGTACAAATTCAATTTGTAGTTACCTGTGGGAGGAAGTGATTCAAATGATCCAATTGTAAACGGTTTTCTCAATACTATTGTTCATAATGAGGTGGAGGCTTACGAACACTATTGCGCTTATGCACATCATGTTGGATTCGATGTCCGCAAGGATCACAACGATTCATCGGCCGAACTCCGAGCAAATTATGTCGAAGGATTATACTTGTGCTTAAAGCAGGCCATAAGAAAGAGTCACCGGTCGCCAATACGTTGAAGTACGGGAAAGCCGAGAGAAGGAGTGGTCGTCGAGCAATGGTTCGTTATGTTGTAGACATTGAAGGCAATTGGTCAATAAAGAAATTTGTCGAAGGGCATAACCACCCATTGGCGGAATCCGGTGACAAGCACCTTCTACGGTCCAGTCGGAAGGTTAGCGAGCTAAATGCAGAATTACTAAGATCAATGACAGGTTCAGGGATTAGAGCAGCAGACGCTTTTAGGTTCCTTCGTCGTTGAGGTTGGTGGAGTAGAGAACATGGAGTGTACGAGACAAGATGCCTACAATTTCCTTCAAAGGGATAGAAGATTTAGAATTGAACACGGTGATGCAAACTCTCTATTGTAATTATTCATGGAACGACAAAATCATGCCAGTATGTTTGCATGGGACTTCGACACTGATGATGAAGGGAGACTAAGAAGCTTTTTCTGGTGTGACGGGAGTTCTAGGCTTGATTATGATTGCTTTGGGGATGTTGTAACTTTCGACACGAGCTACCGCTTGAATAAGTACAATTTATGTTGTGCTCCTTTCGTAGGGGTTAACCACCACTGGCAAAACGTCCTCTTTGGAGTTGGTTTTTTAGCTGACGAGACAATAGAGTCATTCACTTGGTTATTTAAAACTTTTATTCGGCTAATGAGCGACAAACATCTAATCACTATTTTTACCGATCAAGATCAAGCGATGTCAAGGGCCATTCAAGAATGCCTTCCATTCACAAGGCATAGATTATGCCAGGTGGCATATTTATAAGAAGTTGTCTTCAAAAGTTCATTGCGGTAACACCGACGAAGAGTGTCCACAATCCGTTTTACAGATGCATGAGGGAATGTGACTGTGAAGAGGAGTTTGAACATTTTTGGGCTTTAATGATTGAGCAAGGAGACCTACACGGCAACGGATGGCTACAAGATTTGTATCGTATAAGACATAAGTGGTCCACATCATTCAATAAAGAAATATTTGGAATGGAAATATTGTCGACGCAACGAAGTGAGTCCACAAATAGCGTATGTCATGGTGTATCTAAGCCAACCAGTTCTCTCACTGACTGCTTTTTGGGAATTGAAAGTATTATGAAATCTTGGAGAAGGAACGAGAAGGATGAAGACTTCAAAAGCTCTCAAACGGTTATTAAACCCACAGTTAAAACAAGCCCAGTGTTGAGGCAAGCTGCTGCGTATTACACCCGGAATCTGTATTGCATGTTTGAAAAAGAGTTGCTGCATGGTTTATGCGGAGTAACTGTTGATGTCGCAGTTGAGGGTGCTTCAGTATTTTATGTTAGGAATTTGGATAATCTGGAGACGAGTAGACCTTGGACTGTTAATTACAATAAGACTAAGTGCGAGATCACCTGTAGCTGCAAGAAATTTGAAATGATGGGGTTGCTCTGCGCTCACTCACTACGTGTTCTTAGTGAGGTTAAAGTAACAAATATTCCAGACCAATATTTGTTATTGAGATGGTCGGTGAAGGCCAAAAAAGAAATCTATAAAACCTTTGGGTACATACGTATGGAGGACTCTGGAAAAATCGCAAGTTCCAGTGGAATCTTATTTAAGTCACACTGTCAAAAGTTTGTATACCAACTAATAACTAAAGCAGGTGGAAATGAACGCGCCGAGACATACCTTCTTGATACATTGAAGAAAGCATATATAGGAATTGATGACATATTAGATGGGAAGGATCCTAACCCAAATAAAGCTACCAAAAAGAAAAAATCACATGTGCCAACTAGCAATCTAAATGATCTAGAAAAAAGGAGACCCAAAGGTATTTCCAATGCTAGGCTAAAAGGATACTAGGAAAAAGGCAAGAGGAAGAAGAGTATGTAATTCTACATTCTAAATAATTTAGTATTCTATATAACTATACTCGATACTAAAATGAACAGCTTTATGCAGGAAAAATTCATGAAGGATCCAGTAGAGAAGAACCAGAAAGTAATTGTGAAGCAAACATGTTCGCAGTGTCACAGTCATTGAGCATGGTAAATATCTTTCTAACTACTCCAATCTTACTTTCAAATGTTCTCACTAACATTGAATTTGTCTGTGGTACAGGAAAATGTCACGCCTGAACCATCCTACACCGAATTACTGATGCATTCCATCACTGAGATGTGACATGATTGAAATGTTATTAATGAGAAAACCTTGTACAACCATGTTAATAAACAAACTCATTTGGAGTTGTGTATGTTTATGTTTTATTTTCAGTGTATTTTCAGTCTCTTCTATTTTCAGTGTTATTGTCAGTGTATTTTCAGTATATTTGCAGTGTATTTAGATATCTCCTCTATTACCAGAAGTACACTTGAGAATGCACCAGAAATACACTGAAAATACACCAGAATTCTACAGTGTATTTTCAGTGTATTTTCAGTGTATTTACTGGGAAAGAGGCTGGACACCATGCAATGCACCAGAATTCCCCTCAAAATACACCAGAAATCTGTAGATCCTGCAAACCATGCACTGCACCAGGAATACACTGAAAATACACTGAAAATACACTGATTCGCAGTGTATTTTCGAGTGTATTACTTGGGAAAGAGGCTGGACACCATGCAATGCACCAGAATTCCCCTCAAAATACACCAGAAATCTGTAGATCCTGCAAACCATGCACTGCACCAGGAATACACTGAAAATACACTGAAAATACACCAGAATTCTGCAGTGTATTTTTAGTGTATTTACTGGGAAAGAGGCTGGACACCATGCAATGCACCAGAATTCCCCTCAAAATACACTAGAAATCTGTAGATCCTGCAAACCATGCATTGCACTAGGAATACACTGAAAATACACTGAAAATAATCCGAATCGCAGAGTGTATTTTCAGTGTATTTTCAGTGTATTTACTGGGAAAGAGGCTGGACACCATGCAATGCACCAGAATTCCCCTCAAAATACACCAGAAATCTGTAGATCCTGCAAACCATGCACTGCACCAGAAATACACTGAAAATACACTGAAAATACACCGCAGTCTGCAGTGTATTTTCAGGTATTTTCAACGTGTATTGACTGGGAAAGAGTTTGGACACCACGCAATGCACCGAATTACACACAAAATACACCGAATCGTCGTCGTTGTTTGGACACTATGCAATGCAACGAAACACACGAAAAACACTGTACTCTGCTGTATTGTGCACCACTATTAAGAAATTAAGACAGCAGACACTGAACAATTGAAAATACATCCTACAACCATACAGTACAGCAGAAGTACACTTGAAAATACACCAGAAATCTGTAGAACCTGCAAACCATGCACTGCACCAGAAATACACTGAAAATACACTGAAAATACACCAAAATTCTCGCAGTGTATTTTCAAGGTATTTATCGGGAAAGAGGCTGGACACCATGCAATGCACTGAATTACACACAAAATACACTGGAATCTGCCGTTGCTTCGGACACCATGCAATGCAACGAAACACGAAAAACACTGAATCTCGCTGTATTGTGCACCACTATTAAGAAATTAAGATAGCAGACACTGAACAATTGAAAAACATCCTACAACCATACAGTACAGCAGAACTACACTTGAAAATACACCAGAAATCTGTAGAACCTGCAAACCATGCACTGCACCAGAAATACACTGAAAATACACTGAAAATACACTGCATTCCGCAGGTATTTTCGAGTGTATTTTCGGTGTATTTACTTGGGAAAGAGGCTGGACACCATGCAATGCACCGAATTACACACAAAATACACTGAATCGTCGCCGTTGCTCGGACACCATGCAATGCAACAAACACGAAAACACTCGAATTCCGTCGTATTGTGCACCACTATTAAGAAATTAAGACGAGCAGACATCGAACAATTGAAAAACATACCGCAACCATACAAGATACAGAAGTACACTTGAAAATACACCGTAAATCTGTAGAACTCGCAAACCATGCACTCGCACTGTAAATACATCGAAAATACACCGAAAATACACTGAATTCTGCAGTGTATTTATCGGGAAAGAGGCCGGACACCATGCAATGCACTCGAATTACACACAAATGTTGAAAACTCAATTGCACAAAAGACATACACAGAAAGTGAACAGAAAAAAAGTATCAGATTTTAGATATGATATACTATACAGAAAAATGAATCAGAATTTTATCTAAAGGTTAGTTTAAATGTACAATCAAGTATTAGATAGCCTATATTTACATATTTCGTATGCGAGCTCGACTCTAAACCTTGGCATTTCAACCTGTCGCTTTGATTGTCTTTCCAAACAACTTTCCCTTTCTTTGCAAGTGTCTCCATGTATTTACAAACAAAAATACCACGATCGACGCTGTTAGCATTGTGTGGGAGTCCTTTGGACGTGATAATTTGCCACTTTGTGGGGTCGAAGTCAAAACAACTCCCTAATGAATCAGTAAGATACTTAATCTGAAAAGAAGTCGTACCAATTTAAATGCTTGTTAGCTTCTCGCAACGAGGAACTTGTTTAGACAGTAAATAAAGTGGCGTGTTGCATACCACGTCGCGTGTGACTGCAGCGTGAGATTTTTTCGGCAAAGAATCCAAAAATCTCCACTGACGCAAAATCTGATTTCCGGCTAGTAGAGTACAATGCCGGTTATGAATAATTGGAACGAAAATTAAATCTGCTGCCGCAACGGCCTCCTTTGTAACATGCGATACAATATCTCTGTATGGGTGCTTTCTGTACATCTGCATAAACAAATTCAATGAGATTATGCATTAAACATGAGCAAGATTCCTAAAAAAATATGAATGTTGATTTTTACCCAATGTGCCGGGGACACGCATAAATATGATTTGTAAGATTCGGGCGATTGACGCCTCTTATTTTGTAAAGCAAGTTCGAACATATCGATATGTTCGATTCCTATTTCTTTATCATTCCACAGTAAAGAGATACAATTTCGAGTTATGTAAATATGGCCCATGTGAATTATTACATCGTCGCTGCATTATGAATAAAAAAAAATATCATAAGATTTAATAAAGGAATAAGAAAGTATTTATAAAGCATTGTGGCTTTACATACTCAGCTTTGAATCGGTTGAGACATGTATCTATGACCCATTGCATCTCTGCTGACAATAGATCTCTGCTAGGAAACTCAACGGCTGGACAATCAACAGCAGGGAAATCGCCTTGTAATGGAATGATAGCTCGCCGCTGTTCATCCTCCTCCGCTGCTGTAATAATATCCGAGTCATGTTTCCCAGCTTCATCGATGTGTGCTTCATCCGCAGGGATGTCACCTTCGGACTCCGGAAGTTGTTCTTCCGTTATTGGAGGGTTTTTATTCCTCTTAATTACAATGAATGGAGAGACAACTGCCTTTCTTTTACGGCCGCTTCTGGACTTAACCCGTCGGACTAAGCTACCCATTAGCGTTTTGCTCAAGGTTTCCTCCCCATGTTCCCCGTGCCCTTTATTCATTATTTCTTCAGCTGCAGGTTCGTCCACTGAAGCTATAGTCCACATTGGAACTATTGAATGCGGAACCATAGGCCCGGATTCCTCTTCCCTTCCTTCCTCCATATAGGTAGGAGGTCGTTCGGCCATCGATGGGCTTTCTTTAGGTGATTCGGTGTCACCTTTATTTAATTTATTTTTCATCTCCCATATGTCGGTCTTCATCACCACAATATCAGCCTCCGCCCGTCTAATCTATTATTTACGGTTTCGGTGAATTTATAAACAAAATTCCGAAGCTCCCTAAGAGTTTGAACTATCCCTTCCATATTACCAAGATCGCTTTCGCCCGCATATGTGAATATGTAGGCCGCGGGGTGCTTGTATTCGGAACCAAAGGGGTGCCATCGCGTGATTCTGATGTCGGTGGCTCCGCATAACCAGTAGGAGAAGAGATGTGCTCCCCTATAGGGCAAGTAAGATCCGCTCGTCCTCGCGGACATCGGCAAATGAATCCGAGTACCTACATGGGCATTTATTAGAACCAATAAATATTTCATATAAAAATTAAGTCCGAAATGATACCAAAAATATTACTACGTATCCGTACAGATTGCAAGTCTTCCAAAATTAAATTAATCCTTGATCGGTTCCAGCTCGATTTTTCCCGCCACCGCAACATGCGAGGTCCGGCATCGAGAAGAGCTGGAGTCATGACAGTTGTCCGCTCATAAAACCACAGCTGCACATAAAAAATTAAATTAGTACTTCACTGTTAAAATAAATGACGTAGATATGTACTTGGTCATGTAAATGGACTAACCGTCAGAAGAAAAACAAACCCATTGAAGTATCCCAATCTGTGACCCTTCTTTAATTTCATGAGGCACCCGTTTATTTGCTCGATCAGGTGGTCACATATCGTTGCAGGCCAATTAAACGACGAAAACGTATCTAAATTGTTAGCATACGAATATAGCCCTTCCGGCACCCTCAAATTATTGTAAGGAAATAATAAGTTCGATAACAAAAACTTAATAATAAGTTTCACAACTGCCGTGGGTGACTCGGGAGTGGCCCATCCAGTAATTCCTTCTTCGCCATATTGGCACTCACCTTAGAATGAAATTTTTGCCCCAAGTTGCGACAGTCCTCTATCGGGCATGCCAACTAACAGTGCAACTTGGTCTGCATCAAACCTTATGTCCTTCCCCCCAATCTGAATGTCGCTTTCTTCATATCCCAACAATTTAGTATATGCATGGTCATGATGTGATCTTAAGTGTAGGAGGGGAGATCAAAGAACTGACTGAGCTTCAGTTCTTCAAGTTTAGCCCAGGTTTCTTGAGAAACAGCAGGCCTAACCTTCCCCAAAACATCTCTACATGTTGATGGACGACACCTACAATAGATAGATTTCCTGTCCATAAACCTGCATGAGTAAGATTCATGTCATTAACACTGAAAATACACTGAAAATACACTGCAAATACACTGAAAATAATACTCTGAAAATACACTGCAAATAATACACTGACAATACACTCGCAAATAATACACTCGACAATACACTCGAAAATAATACACTCGAAAATACACCGAGAATACACCGAGAATACACCGAGAATACACCGAAGGTAATGATCGACAATATACTCGAAAATACACCGAAAATACACCGAAAATACACCGACAATAATACACTCGGAATACACTCGAAAATACACTCGAACCTACACTAAAAATAATACACCGAAAATACGCTGAAAATACACTGACAATAATACACTGGGAATACACTGAAAATACACTGAACCTACACTAAAAATAATACACTGAAAATACACTGAAAATACACTGAAAATACACTAAAAATGCACTGAAAATACACTGAAAATACACTAAAAATAATCCACTGAGAATACACTGAAAATACACAGGAAATACACTACAATACACTAAAAATAATACACTGGGAATACACTAAAAATACACTGCAAATAATACACTGACAATACACTGAAAACAATACACTGAAAATACACTGAAAATACACTGAGAATACATTGAAAATACACTGAAGATAATAGAATCGACAATACACCGAAAATACATCGAAAATACACCGAAAATACACTCGACAATACACCGAAAATACACCGAAAATACTACTCGAAAATAATACACTCGAAAATACATCGACAATAATACACTGAGAATACACTGAAAATATACTGAAAATACACTAAAAATAATACACTGAAAATACACTAAAAATACACTGAAAATACACTGAAAATTACACTAAAAGTACACTGAAAATACACTGAAAGTAATAGACTGACAATACACTGAAAATACACTGAAAATACGCTCAAAATAATACACTGGAAATACAAGAATACACTGAAAATACACCGTATTTAGAAACCCTAAAAAAGGAGGAACAGAAGGAGCAAACTTACCACGACAAGCTTTCTTCTGCCATTCCCTCCTTCGACTTCTTTCCCATCTTCAATGATTTCTTTGGATGTTCGACTATCGGGTTCTCTGAAGTCGTTCCTCTTTCTTGTGATTCCGATCCCGTCACCTCCTCCCATACCGTATTCTCGGAGTCGGACGACGACATTGTCTTCACGATTCAAAATCAAAATCTCGAAGAACAACGAGTAATCCCAATGAAGGATTCAAAAATCCAAACCCTAGGAGCAGGCGGAGCAACCCTAAACCCAATCGGCGTTAAAACGATGAATGACGCATTAAACCCTATTTACGAAGCCGGGCGGGATATGCGAAACGGCGGGTTTTGAGAACCGATCGGGTCGGGCCGGGCCGGGCGTTTCATTTTCCCTTTTTTTCCATTTATTATCCGACGTGGACTATGGGCCCACTTACGCCACGCGTCGCGTTTTAACTGGCGTCCGAACGTAGCGCTACGTTCGGACGACGCACAGGAAAATTCGGCCACCGGAGATCATAACAGAGATGGCCATTTGCAATAATTGCTTTTTGAGTGCTGGACTTTGACTTCCTAACTTGGGGTAGGTTTGATCAATTGAGGCCGACATGGTCGAGATGGATTTAGCCAAGTCAAATAGGTCCTTCCATAGATTGGATTATTTTAACAAAAGTTGTTCCAGGCTCGTAGCTCGGTACAGGTTCTATTAAGTAGGTTGAATGGGCTAGATTTAGATTTACTTACGTAAACCTAATTGGGTATTATGAGCCTATGGATCAATTTAAGTCCACTTTAGGATTAGTTGACCCAGCTATAAAACGGAGAGATACTAATGGGAGAATGAATTAGGTGTATGATAGATGTTTTTAAATTTTTTTTTTGAAACATTTCCTAAATCAAATTCCTTCGAATAAATATAATATAGTAAGTTAAATCTTTCACAATGAAATACACATTGAAAACTAAGTAATTTTATCAATCTAATTAATTGATTTTAATACGAAAAATTTTTACAGCAAATATGTCCAAATGTATGAAGAATGACTTAATTTGAATAAGTTATATAGTGCGTGTACTTATCAAGTATTTTAACACATAATCAAACACACTTAGAATAAATATGAATATAAATAAATATATATATATATATATATATATATATATATATATATATATATATATATATATATATATATATATATATGTGGCATTTTAACTATGGATTAATAATAAACCCAACAACTCTTATTCTAACACCTACATTTGTGATTGAAAAAATCACCCGGAATTTAATGAAAATAATAACCAAAATGTAGAAAATAATTAGTGGGTTATTAAATAACAAAAAAAAAACAAAACAAGTAGAACAATCAATTTAATAATTTCTCTAGTTCCAAACTTAGTTACATTCCTAGATTCATCTCTAATAATAAATTTAAGGAAAGGAAAAAAAATTAGTGTTACAAATTAGAAATCATATGCATAGTCATGCTGTAGCCATTAGAAATATTAAAACTAAATTAAAGCGGTTAACTAAGGGTCCGTTTGGGGCAGCTTATTTAGTGCGGTGGTGTTTTGAAAACACACCTGATCTGTTTGGGTAAACTGCGTTTCGACAGCTTATGCGTTTTCAAAAAGCAGAAAACAACTTTTTCACACCGCACTCATACACATTGCGGTGATAGCTTTCTGGCAGCGGTTTGATTTTTTTTAAAAAAATAAAATTTTATAATAGCCACCACACCTAGCTTATCAGCAGATTATTTTTAATCAGCTTATCAGCAGATTATTCAATAAGCTGCAACTGCCTCAAATAGATCCTAAATCATTAATCAAGAAACGAAAAGAGATTTACCAAAAATCATTGTGGGAAATTTTATAGACTAAGGAAAGGAACAATGCAATGTTATATAACATAGGAGTGGAGAAAAACTAAGAGGTGAGTAGAGAGGAAAATAAAATAGATGAGGCCATGTTTTAATTAAATTTAAATTATTTTAAAGCCCATTCCAGCTAAAAAAATTTTAAAGCCCATTCAAGCTAAAAAAAATCTTAGAACATTTAAAAAAAATAGAGGATAAGAGAGACTATTAGGAAGCCTCTTGAGCGGTCCACACCACCTTTCTATCTGAGATTAATTAAATATAATTAGATTAATATTTCTCTAGGTTCATAGAAGTATTCAAGAAACATGCTATTAACATACTATTTGTTGAAACACGAGTAAATGCCTAACTATGTTAAATCCTAAAAGGCATATTAAATAAAAAAAAAACCAAGGAGAGTATGAAAGTGAAACCCTAAGTGAAGAGTGCAGTGCCATTATCTAAAAATAAAATATCCCAAAAGTTGAAAGACTTTGATAAATTTTACCATTCCTTGTACCACTGTAGATACATTATTTTGAAAAAGCTTTATGTACCTTTTGAGCCCGTATCAATCTTATGCTCTTATTACAAGAGGTTCAATAAACCATTATTATTCATTAATTAGCTCTTCAATGTTTAAGATATCTTAAATGAACAATTGAAGATGTTTTAGTTAAGTTTAGTAAATTCATCTTCCCTTCTAATTTTGTTATTTTTTATATGAAAGAAGCTGTGGAAATCCAAATAATTTTAGGAATATTATTTCTTACAATAGAAAGATTAAATAGTGATTTTTTAAAGGCGGAATTAATAATGAGAGCACAAATCAAAAAATAATCTTTAGGGTATATAATCCAATTCAACCCACTATATATACTTATGAAGATTATTATCGAATTATGAGTAGTAAATTATAAGAAAGTATGAATAAAATTTTATACAAGAGATCATATTATCAAATGGATTTAAATTGAGATTATAATTTGATGAATTATGAAAGTCTTTAGAGTATTAAAAAATATTGACATAATGTTAGAGGATTATTACAAAGATAATTTGATCCTATAGAAAAATCATGGGCATGATTTGATTATGTCAAGTCAATGAGATAAACTAAGTGTTGCTTGGGAACTAAACCAAACATTACCTTGTGATTTGATTACATCTTTGTTTGATTTATGATGTATGTGTGTTATATTGTACTTTAGTCAATTGAGAACGTTAAACTAAACACCTATTAGGAAGCAACTCAATGTATCATTTCTTACTTTATTATGTGTGTTTGTATATTTTTTTATTTGTATTCTCAGAGTTTACCATCCATTCATGTTCAGGAGTAGAGGCCTAGTCAAATTATAGAAATATATTATTGATGGGATTTATTATTTTATTTTATTTTATTTTTTTCTTAGTAATTTCCTTTTTTATTGGCAATTGAGTTTAGGGGAGTATGTGATTTGTATTCGTTTATTCATGTTATGTTTAATTGTTGTTATACTTGCCTATTTTGTTTTCTTTTGCTTTTCTATGTATTTAACTATTTTTTTTAGTAATTATTTTATTTAAGCATTTATAATTAAAAGATAAAAGTAGCCTAATTAACTTAAAATTATTCACTTATGACTAATCAGTGAGTACATTAAATAAAGATAAAAATAATTTTCTTCGAATTATTGAAATTCATATTTACCTAATAATAAATAATTGATTTACTTGAATTAATAGATGTTTTAATTTCATGGAAGTTTGTTACACTTGAAAATAATTGACTAAAATCAAAAGAATATTAAATTTTTAAGAAATTGGGATAATATTAGTCAATAAGAATTAATATATTTTAAGAATATTATATGTAATTTTATACTCATTAGATCATTCATTCGATGAAAATTCTTAAATTAATTTATGCTCATTTCTTTAAGATATAAACTTAGATAAAAGGATTACTCGATGACAAGTGATATATGTGTTTGGGGGAATTTATTAAGTGTTAAAATATGTAAAACTATTATGTATTTGTTCAAAACCATAAGGTATTGTAGGTATTTATGCTATTTTTATTTAATATTAAGCATTAAATTTATAGAGAGATAAGATTGAATGAAAATAGCAAAATATTATAATAAAGCTTAGGTGTCATGTTCTAAAGCTTATGTATCACTATAGTAGAGCTTACACACTATGTTGTAGAGCGTAGGTGCCACGTAGACATCTCCTAGCATGAATTTTCCCAAGAACCCAAAGCTTATGCCCCAGAATCAAGCGCCTATGTGCCCAGACCAAGAGCCTATACATCCAAACTCAAAGCCTAAGCACCATAATGAAATTTCAGAAGATGCCTAAAACATAACCTAGGTACCTAAACTAGACTTTAGGCACCCAAACCTAAATCCTAGTCATCATAGTGAATGATCACAGAGACCCTTGAGCCCAGGTTCCAGAATCTAATGCCATAGCTCTGAAGCTTAGCACTTAGGCACCCAACTACAAAGCTAATATGTGACAATCCTAATAGAAATGATCATGCATGATGAACTTAAAAATTTTAGGGTAAGAATGATTGGGAGTATTGGAATTACTTAAAGGAGCACTAAAGAATATTTAAGCAATGAATCAACTATCGGCATATTTTTAGGTCGTATGTTTTATTTTGAAAAAGGGGGTCGCCTAACAGAAGTTGTCGGCGAATTTTTTAATTTAGTTTAAATAAATAATTTTGAAAAGTAGTATTTGATTTTGAAAATAATTTTAAGTTTGAAGGTTTTAAGATATGAGATTAAACAGATCACACATCCCAAATAGTTTATATAAACGAGCACCGCACCACAAACCGTGTATCTATCCCTAAGGATAGACACACTGCTTGATGGTGGGGCTCGATTAAATAAACTAGAAGATTTGTGACATCCGTTTGGTTTGCGAACCAATTTTATAAGCCGACAAATTCCCTCGCTTAATATGAAAGTATTAAACGGGGTTTATATTACTCAGGTTCTTTAAAATTCCCTATAAGGGCAAGCCCCTATAGTTAATTACATCTTAAGTGACAGGAATCACCTAAGAAAACTCTCGATAATAATCAATAATTCTGCTCTCAAGAATTTCAAAGTTTAAGTTCTCAACGAATTGAATTTTGGAATTTCAATAGGGAATGGATCAAATTTGGAACATTTTGTTTTGGGAATTCAAAGGAAGAAAGGTAGGAGAAATCACAGATTCGAAGTGAACTTCGGTAATTTCCCGACTATCCTATTGTTTGGCTTAGATTTAGGAAAGTCCTAATGTTTATTTAATGTTTTAATCTTGCTAATTTTAATTAATTAGGGCTTATATTTATATGATAAAATCACACAAATAACTTCGAAGATGTGAGGGTTTATGTCGTATCGGACGACTACCTCGGAATCCTAAGACCGGTTAGGGCTTAATTTGCAATGCAAATGCCTAACGAAGAGTTGAGGATTTATGTTGCACTGGGCAAACTACCTCGAAGTCCTATGGCTTTGTTATTTAATTCTAGGAAAGTTTTGTTGAAGTAGACTCAGGTTTTGCTGATGACGATGGCCGTGCTGCCCACCATGTTCCGAGCTCCTTGTTGTTGCAGAGGTTTAGTTTTAGAAGTCATAAATCATGAGATGAGAGAAGTGTTTTGGTTTAGAGAAAATCTTAATTTCCAAGTGTTTTTTGTGTTTTGATTAAAACAAATCTTAAAGTTGATTATAACAACACCGGTTAAGATCCCACGGTTCCATCCTTCCGGCATCATTATTTTTATCGGATTCACTTAGTCCAGATGAATTTGCTAAACTCAACTAAATGAGTTCCACACTTTCATTTAGACCGTGGGAAATCCCGTTAGCAACACGTAGGTTACATCATCCGAGGTATTCCCGATCATCCAACAGGACGTTTTAATTTAGTTGTAATTGTAGTTCTGTGTTCTGTTTGTAATTAAATTTTGAGTTGTTTTATATTTTGAAATGTTGTGGTGGTGAATTTTATCTTGCAATAACTTTTAGTTTAGTTTTGTTTCAGTTTTAGGGGCTATCCTAAAGGTGTAGGTTTTCATGCAACAGTTGTTTATCATGCAAGAAAAGTAAGTGCAATGCGATTAAATAAATTGCAATAATGTAAATTGCAAGAAAGTAAATTGCAATAAAATAAAAGCGTACTCTAGAGGGTCTTCCCGTCATCCCAAGCTGCACTTAAAACACAATTAGAATATTTAAGCAAGTTCCTAGGTAGAGCTAAGGTAAGGGTTATGGTTTTCTACCAAATTCCTAATCCTATAGCTAGTCATTTCCTATGACGTCTAGGTTCCTTGTGTTTTTGTTGTTTGAAGACGATTTTCTTCATCAAAGAACAATTAAGTTCAATTGTTCTTATAAATATCCTATTATATTGAGGAAGTGCTTAAGAAGAATCTTAAACATCTTTTCAATATTTCTAGGATTGTTTTAAGTCTAAATGAATTTAATTATACAAATGAATTAATCGTCCGAGGTTTAGTTAAGTTTTGTTGTTATCTTACTCAGTGAACTAGGACATTTGAATATCCTATAAGTGAAGTAACATTTCATTTAATATTCTGTTTAGGAGTTACGACAACTAAAGCTTTCGAAGGTAAATTGGTGTTCAAATGGTTTGTGATTTAGTTTAATTTCAATTAATGGGTTTAAGTTTGGAATAGTGTTCAAGTTATTTTAGATTTATTTTGAATTCTTTATGTCTTTGGTGATGTTATATTTAATTCAACTTAATTTAATTTAATTTAATTTAATTGAGTTTTAATTTAATTTAATTCAATTTAATTCAATTTAGTTTGATTTGATGTTACATTAAATTAAATTGATTTGATTTAATTTTAATTTGATTTAATTTAATTTAATTTAATTTAATTTATTTAATTTAATTTAATTTAATTTATTTAATTTAATTTAATCTGTTTATTTAATTTAATTTAATTTATTTATTTAATTTAATTTAATTTAATATTTAATTTAATTTAATTTAATTCTAATTTAATTTACTTAATTTAATTTAATTTTAATTTAATTTTATTTATTTAATTTTAATTGAAATTTTAAAAGAGTTTAATAATTTAATTTTAGTTTAATGATTAAGTCTTTTAATGTTTTGAATTTGAGTTATCATTTTAATTAAGAGTTGAATATTAATGAGATGATTAATTTAGGGATTTTTAAATTAAAGAATAAATCTCTTCCTAATAAATATCTCTATTTTAATAATTCCAATTTTATTATTCTTCCAAATTTAATCAATTATTTAATTAAGGTTTATTTCAATTATTTTAAATTGCTTAATGGATTTCTACCCTTTAATTATTTAAATTTCAATCATCCAAATCAGATTAAGATCAAATATTTTATTTGTTAATTTTTATTAAACCTAAAGTTTTAATTAAGGGTTAAGATTTTTAATTACCATTTTACCCTTTAAGCTTAATAATTTCATAACTCACTAAATTGAACTCAAATGAACTTGAAATTTTTATGTGACTTCACTCATATGTCAATAAAGACATGAGAGGAGAAAATGTGTTTTTTCTGTATTTAATTTATTTATATAATTATTTTTGGTAGAAAATAGAGATTTCCAAGGAAAATTTAATAACATGACCAAGGGAAAGTTTCTGTCCTTAAGAAAATTAGGGGACATTTCTAATGACCAGAGAACCACTTGAACTAATTTTGGTGATTTTTTGAATTATATTATTTTTATTATAATTATTTTAAGTTTTGGAGTGTTAATTAATTTAAAAATAAAATAATTGTTAAAAAATAAATTTTATATTTTTCAAAAATCTCTCTGATATCAAGGAAATCAGAGAATCAAATTTTGCAATTTTTTGATTTTTATATGATTTATTATAATTATTTTAGTGAAAATGCTAGAAAATACATTTTTTTTAATTTTAAAATTACCCTAGAGCTTTAAAATTTAATATCTCACTAAATAGACCTAAGAAAAATATGGGGTTTGTTCCTAAGTGATTAAAATTCAAAATGTGACATTTTGGTGAATTTTATTATTTTTGTGATTTTTATTATTTTTTAATTATTAAAAATATTAAAATAATATTAAAAAATCAACTTTTTTAGAAAATTGAAATTTTATTTTTCTTAAATTCCACTAATATCAGAGAGGCTCCAAAACCAATTTGGTGAATTTTTGAAAGATATTTTGAAAATTATGAATTTTTAAAGTTTAAAATGACTAAGTGGCTTAATCAACCCATTTAGTAGGGCTAACCAAGTCCAATTGACCTCAAATTTTTATGGTGGGTTCCTCTGATCCTAAAGGTTAGTGGAGAATTAATTTCAAGTCAATTTGATGTATGGTTAGCTCTAATTAATTAGAGATCCATTTTGGGTGTTTAAGCCAATTAGGGTTGTTTTAAATGAACTAACTCAAAACCTATTTTTCCTAGGGTCCTCTGGTCATAAGGAACATCATCAAAATTTCCTAGAATTTATTTCACAACATGCTATTTATTGGAATTAAAATACTCAAAACAGTAACATGAATTTGAAAAATCAATAACTTTTCATAGGGATGGCCTCTGACTTTGGAAAATTCGAGGAATGTTCCCAAATTCGGAGGCTTCAAAGTCTCTATGGTCTCATGCCATGGTGAATTGTATACATGCATGGAGAATTAAAAATGTGCAAAGAGTAAATAAATTATTAAAAATAAAATACTTAATGAAATTAAATAATTTCTTTTCCACATTATTCTCCTTTGTTCACTGAGCAAGAGAGTATTTTTATTTTATTTTTATGATTTTCCTACACAAAGTTATGAATTTTCCAAGTTTAGGGAATTAAATAAATAGAAAATACCCCTAATTTTCTATTTATCCACGCGGCGCCGCGTCAACCTCGGCAGCTCCGAAACGCCGCGTGTCGCGCTCCCATTCGACGCCGCCATCTGAGTCAGCAGCCCGGGCCCCGCGGTTCTCGTACTCGTCTCCCGGTCCGACGCCATCTGAGCCGTCCGTCCGCGCGTGTATTGAATGGACGGCATCCGTTCATCGTCCCCGAGCGTCCTCACCCGAGAGCCGTCCACACTAAATCCCTAAGATCTCACTCGATACTTAATGGATTTTCATGCTCTTATGCTCTATGGATTCGTCTCGAGAAGACGAACACATCCATACAGTTTATGTGGGATGAAATTTACTCAATAAAAATGGAGAATGTTCAGAAGCTCGGGAAGAAGAGTGAGGCCATACCTTTGCTCGTAGAAGTGTGGCTTAGATCCGAGGGTTGTTGCACCTTCGATCGGATCCCAACAAGCTCCAGGATGAAGTCTCCCGGTCCGGTGAATTGCCTGGTATGATTTCGACCACGCCCGATCACAAAGCTTGGAGGCTCGTAGCAACTGGGTGGCCTCGGAGATGGGGCTTTTGTCGGTGGACACCTTCCCTTGGTCTGGTGAAGGTGTAGAACCAATCAATTTGGGGATTGGCTCACTGTGGAGAAGTGTCCTGGTTTTGGGCTTGGATTTCAACTCTGAAATTGAGCTCACAGAGAAGAAATGGCAGAGGGATCTCAGTGGAGATCAATTGCTCTGTGTATGGGGAGGAGTCTGGAACAATTTTGGCAGAGTTTCCTTAAGGTTTGTTTCAGCACCTCTCATGGCCGAGAGGGGTGGTGTTTAAATAGGAGAGGGTGGAGGGCCTCCTGGGAGAGTTAGGGCTTGGGATCGAGCTTGCTCTTAGCAAGAGAAGAACAGCCTACAATGGCCACTGGGGATGGGGCGGCTCAACAAGGGAGAATTCCAAAGTTGGCTCACATGTGAGCTCTCGTCCTGGTGGTTTCCGGCGGGTCGTGGTGGCCGGCCGGCCGTGGTCGGGTCACCCTCAAGGTCGTGGAGGTCGTGGCTGGAAGTTTGTGCAGTCAATTGGCCATGAACATGTGTAAAGGAGTTGAATTGAAATGGAATGGGGGATGAGCTCATTTTGGGTCCAAATGGATCAACCCACCTTTTGGGCTTGGTTCACCTCCCCATGGTTGATTTGGGCTGAGGGAAGATCAGATGGATCACGTAGGAAAGGGTGGAGAAGTCACCATCCATGAATATTTTGATTAAACATGAATTAAGGTGAAGCATTAAAAGGGTTAAAACCTTTTTAAGGGGGCTTAAAAGAGGCTCCTCCTTTTGCCATTAGTGGCTTGATCACATGTCAAGCCTTCCATGGCTTCATGTGGCTTGTCCATGGCTTGCATGGCTTGTCTTTGGCTTGGCAAAAAGTTTGGTCAATTTCATGAAAATGGATTTTAGGAATTTTTGGTAATTTGATGAGAATTTGTATGAAACTTGATTTGGAATGATTTTATGATGAATTTAGGACTTAGGGAATGGCTTTTATTAAGTGGATGGCAAGTGAAGATGTCATGTGGGCTTTAGGGTAGATTTTGGGCTTTTTGAAATGGTCTTAGATGGGCTTTTAAGATGGTTTTAGGAAAGTGGGCTTTTGAATTTTAAAATGGATTTTGGGATGGAATTTTGGTAAAGGCTTGGGCCAAATAATTGTTGGGTTTAGTTCATGGATGTGTCATGAGAGACTTGAAGCAAATTGGGGGTGATTTGGGTTTGAATTGGGTTGAATTTGGGCTCTTTTGATGAATGGGCCAATATAGGTCCAAGTGGGCCAAATTGGGCCAATGTTGGGATAGGATTGAAATTTATGTAAAATTAATGTTGAGAAATGTTTATGGGGGTGTTTCAAAGAGGTTTTGACTTTGGTTGGGCTTTGATTTTGGGGTTTGGGCTCATTTGGGTTAGGTTTGGGTTTTGGTCAAAATTGGGCCTTTTAGCTTTGGGTTGAATTTGAGTGGGGTTTGGGTCTAAATTTTGGGAAAATTATGTTAGTGTTTTGCTTGTGGGGATGCTAAGGAAGATTTAGAAAAGATTTGGGGTTAATTGGAGTTGAATTGGGTGAGTTTGGGTTAGGTTTGTGTCATGGGTCCAAATTGGGCTTTAAGGCCAAAAGTGAAATTGGATCCAAATGTCAACCAAATTGGACTTGGATTTGGTCTAGATTGGTATTGGGAATGTTGAATTGAAGTTTAGAATTGAATTGGACCAGAATTTGGGTCAATTGGATAGGTTTGATTTGACATTGGGTTCACTTTGGGTTAAAATGGGTCAAATTGGGGGTTTTGACAAAAGTAGGGTATATTGACAAAATTGGCCCATGGTGTAGTTGAACAAAATGAAATTCGGAATATTTGGGATTTTCTGGAAATTTCTGGGAATTTTCTGAATTTTTGGATTTTTGGGTCAAGAGGGGTATTTTGGGTATTTGGAGGGTATTGGGAGGTATTTTTGGAATTTTTGGTATTTTTGGGTATGGATGATCAATTTGAGTGATGTGGAAATGTTTGGGATTGATTTTGGGGAATTTTGGGTAATTTAGGTGATTTTGAAAAATTTGGGTAATTTCAAGGGCTTTGGGTAGGTTAGGCGGGTGTAGGGTCCCGGGGGTCAAAAATTGAAAATTTGGAAAATTGAAGATTGAGTAAACTTGAGTGGAATGAAATCATTTTGGTTGAGCCATGAAGCCATATCAAGCCCACATGAGCCATGAAGGGACTCATTTGAGGCATCCACTATGTTGCTCCTAACCTCTTGCGCGAGGGCTTAGGGGTTAAGGACCATCCATGTGAATCACCTACATGAGTCGGAGATCAAGTTAGGTATGGGTGTGGTTTTAGGAGGTGTGTGAAAGTGTAGTGTATGAGTGTAGTGTGTGTGTAAGTCAACCCCTTCACCAGACCAGGCCACCCAGGGCAATCCTAAGGCCAAAGAGTCCTATAGGAACTCATCCTTTAAACTTCCATATTTGATTTCAACCCTCTAGGTGATTAGGGGTCTATAGTCAAGTTTGTGGAGTTTGCAGGGAGTTAAGAAGTGGTTTGAATTTCTAAGTGGTGGATCCCAATTCTAGTCCTCTAAGATAGTCAAAGGAAAAGCCTAAGGCTAGATCCTAAGTACTAAAAAGAAGAAGAGAAGACCTCATCAAAAATGAGGTCAACATCAACCATTAGAGAGAGAGAGAGATAGAGAGAGAGAGAGAGAGAGAGAGAGAGAGAGAGAGAGAGAGAGTCTATAGCGTGTTGAGAGTGGATGGTATGAATGCAAGAGTAAGAAGTATGCTTGGTTTGGTGAAGAAAACAGAAAAAATCCAAGGGAGGAACTTGAAGAGTATTAGAATCTTGGGCTCTCTCATTGTTCATTTAATTTTATTTATTTCTTTGTTCAACTCTTATGAACTCGAGATCTTGTGGTGAAATGGATTTATTTTTTGTGTATTTTGTGAAACTATGTTGAGCTAAGTATATTTTCTTCAATGAATATATACTTTTTAAAAATGAATGATGTGATTAAGAGTTAATTGCTTGTAAAAATTAAAATTTCATTTGTGTTTCATATAAACTACATTATCATTTAGTGGTGGCCACACTAATATATAAAATATATGTAAATTTGTGATATTGAAAGAGACCTTCTTTACATATAGAATTCCACAATTTCAATTTGAGGAAATAGACATATCGTCCTTCAGTTCTTGCAGTCACATAAGAAAAATTGGATAATCATTTTCTGAAATCACTTTGAGCACAAACATATAATCTTAGGGTTTTATCCTTGAGGCTTTAAACCACTTATGTTCCCGATTGACATATTATTTTTATTTAAACTTTTTATTAAATTTTATTTATCAAGTAAAAATTCATGTGATTTTTGTACATGTTGAGATATCATATAATTAGGAAATCTAAGAATAACCAATATGAAGAATCATCATTTTGAATACAAATTAGGGTACTTGAGCTAGTGCTTGACTTCAAGTTAGCATTTATCTTTGTCCACATAGGAATGATCTTAGATTCTATTCATTATATTTCTTACACGACATGAGAACTTGCATTAACCCATGCAAAATTGGGTCAATCATACCAGAAAAAATCTTATTTAACGACTAATAACATAGAGTACAACAAAAAAATGATTTCACTATATTCATTATATGACACATAAGATTAATAAAACTTATGGAGAAGTTCTATGCCATAAACAATTTAGGTAGCCTTATGTGTGCGATATATGCGATAAAATTGTCTAATTTTTTGCAGTTTTCTCTATTATTTGTTCATATTTGTGTCTTTCGAGTTTTTTTTTGTGAAATTACATAATAAAGATACTTATGAAAGTATTAAGATACATTAGCAGATATTGATGCAAAATAGAAGGAAACTATTTCAGGCACGAGTCCAATGGAGTCATCAAGCCAAAAATGCCATTTTGCCTTAAGTGAGCCTAGGCGCCATCTTATAAGCATTTGGCACCTTAGCTCCACGTATGGGACACCTAGGTGCCCCCAATAGAACTGTTGAACCACTTCATTTAGTGTCAAGATGCCATCAACTCTAAAAAGCAATTTTGTTCAATAGAAAAAGAAGAACATATGTGAGTTATGATAGTTTTGGTCCATGTGGTGTCTCCTAAAGCTACTAAAGGTAAATCAATTTAAAAGGAGGAGACCTCTCGAACATTTTGAGAAATGAATTCTCTGGTTTTCCTGTGTGTGAGTGAGAGTGATTTTTTAAGGGAGAGTTAGAGAACATCTGAGCAATTGGCAAGCAAATATCAAGATGATTGTCTGAGTGATAGTCAGTGGAAGAGGAGTGCTTAGCATGAGTTGGCATCACAACTAAAGGGTGTAATTCAATTTTTCTTTCTAAACTCATTATATACTTACTGACTTTGATGAATATTTATCTTGTGGTTTCGAAGCATGAACTATCACTAGTCCTCTTTTTCTCCTTTGATTTGGTGAGTATAAGTTGTAGGGCTTTGATAGTGTTTAAGTGACTTGTACAAAAAAATGATATGTGTTATGAAATTATCGTCGGAGAAAATAGAAATCGACACAAATCAGAAGAACACAAAAAGATTTAACGAGGGTCAGCAAAGAATTGTCTACGTCCGTGGGAGCGAGTCGACGAATACACTATTTCAGAGGAGTTACATACTCATAGGTTTACACATCTATTTATAGAAAAAACTCACGAATAAATTACCCTTACACCCCCCAACCCACTAACTTCCAAGAGACACACCTCTCCATTCCAAGAGACACATCCCTTCATCAAGAAACTCCCTCCCTACTCCACCTTGGCGAATATCTAACACTTTAGAAGATATGCTTCATCTGGTATATGTGTCTACCAAAAAAATCTCCACCTTAGTGAATATCTCGCCCTTTAGAAGGATTACATCTGTCAAATCTCCACCTTTGCAAATATTCAGCCCTTAGGAGAAAATCTCCATATTGCGAATATTCAGCTCCTTAGGAGAAATACTACATGAAGTTTCTTTCACCAAAGTGGGTTGGGCAACCAAACCATCTAACCTGGCTTGGTCAAAGTTTCTGCTGCATTTCCATCATATGTTATAACAGAGCGATCTCCACCTGCAATCGTACTCCCTAACAGGTTTATAGATGTTACCTGCGGTGATCTTCCCTTTCATTACGATCGCGTGCACCCTTAATCACTCCGATGGTTTCCCTATCCTCATCTGGCTTAGGAATGAAACCATTTCTGTGTAGAGTGCCCAAGGAAATCAAATTCTTCTTCAACTCTGGAACATGTCTGACATCACATAATGTTCTAACAGTGCCATCATACATCTTAATTCTGACTTTACCAATACCAGCAATATTGTAACGTCTATTATCACCCAAATAGACTGAATCAGAATCAGATAACATGTGTGAAAAAAACTACTCCCTGTTCGGTGTTATGTGATGAGAACATCCTGAATCAAGAATCCATCCATCCTTTAACTGAGTTGTCGTAAATAAAAGCGCATTACTATCACTGTAATATGTATCACTCTGCACCATATTCACAGCCCTGGAAGATACATCACGAGTCTTCTTCTTGAGCATTGGACAATCTCTCCTCATATGTCCCTGTTCCTTGCACTTAAAACAACGAATCTTCTTGCCTTTAGGCTTTGACCTGGAATTTTGCCTTCCAGAATTCTCCTTCTCCTCCTTACTTTCACGATCTTGATTACCCTTAGCATATAAACAATTACCATTAGAGCTTTTCTTTACATTCTGCTTCTGCTGGTTGTGAGCCAACAATGCTACAGTAATCTCATCAATTTTAATTGTTTCTTTCCCATATGTAAGAGTAGCCACCAGATGCTCAAAGAAGTAGGAAACGAACACAAAAGAATCATTGCTCAGTCTTCATCCTCAATATTCACATCAAGCCGAGCCAGATCCGTGATTATTTGATTGAAAACATTCAAGTGCTGAACCAAATCAGTACATGCCTGCATCTTCAGCCCATACAGCCTTTGCTTCAGATACATTTTATTCGTCAGAGATTTGGACATAAACTGAGATTTTAATTTCTTCCATACTTCTCTTGGAGATTTCAGATTCATAACATGATACATAATCTCATCTGCCAAACATAAACGTATGGTACCTGCGGCTCGAAGTTATAACTCTTCCCAATCTTCATCTTCCATATTATCAGGTTTCATAGCCCGCAAAGCCTTCAAAATTTCCTGTTGTGCCAACAAATCTTTTACCCTTGTTTGCCACAATCCGAAGTTCTCGGTTCCATTGAACTTCACTATCTCGAATTTTGCACCAGACATTGCCTTCCGAATTTAATCCTACACCGTATTTTCCTGCCTTGCTTCGAAAAATAAAAAAAAATACTCCGCAAATAAATTCAAAGAAACTTGAAATTTTCTCTGTCAAATGCAGCAACTATCTCGTGATTCTCTTGTTATTCGTGAATCAAATTTTGCACACGAAGCACAATTCCTGTTCGTACAAGTACCTCAGCCAATTCCTGTTTCCACGAGCCACAAATCCCTTCGCACCTGTTCGAGGAAAACCTTCACGAAACTCCTATTCAAGAAATAATCGTGCCTGCTCGCCACCTACACCCTGCCGAACTCCATCTGTCGCAAAATCTCCTGTGACGACTGGCTGAACACCTCAATTTCCCGCAAAACGAGGCTCCTGTTCGTGATGGACAACATCTATTTCCTGCGGATTAAAAAATTCCCTCCGCACAGCAATAAAAAATTTCTCCTTCAGCAGCGATAATTATTTCCAGAAATTACTAATTACTTTACCAGGAATTAATTTTCTCCGCTTAGTAATTTTAAAGGGAATATTCCTCTAGTAGAAATCAAAGATTCCTCAGCTAATCTCTCCCTCCTCCGCTCTCAGCCAAACCTGAGATTAGCCTGATTAAACCTTGAGCCTGGGATTAAGGATTAACAGCCCAGGTAACGCCAGAAAATTTGAGCAATAGAAATCAAAGATTCCCTATTCCTCTTCGCTAAAACCTGCCAGCAGCCGCCCGAACCGTCGCCACTTCCCGCAAGAACCGTCGCGCCTGCTCACGACCGCCAACTATTCCCGCCAAATTTCTTCCGCCCGCGAACAGCCTGACCACCGCCTGTGCCGAAGCCTGCTCGCGAGAGGTGATCTCCCTCGTGCGCGTGCGTCGCGAACTCACTTGTTGCGTGTCTCGATCACCAAAGGAGATGAAGAAGGCTATTCGCAAATCTAGCAACTCCTGTCGCGTGAGATGCTTCTTCTGTCGCGATCCGGGAGTTCCTGTCCCCTTCCATGTCCGTGAACTGCCGAATCGTGTAGGCTTCCCGTGCAGGATTTCGCTCGCCCGGTCGCAGAGACTGCTGCCGTGAACTCCGAAGGCCGAAACCGTCGTCGCCTCGCTGTCGCACGAGGCAGCCTCGAACTCCTGTTTCGCCTCGCTGTCATCACAGAGGAATCGCGCGCCTCGCGACCGCCTCCTGTTCACGTAACTTCAAACAACGGAAGCCTGGAACAAAACTCCCCGCGAAGCAGCCTGAAGGCGAACTCCCAAATCCTAATCTTCTTTTCTTCTACGATTTTACGCGTCGATCTTCTCTTGTTCCCTCGAGCAAGGCTCTGATACAAGTTGTTATGAAATTATTGTCAGAGAAAACAGAAATCGACATAAATCAGAAGAACACAGAGATTTAACGAGGTTCGGCAAAGAATTGCCTACGTTCTCGGGAGCGACCCGACGAATGCACTATTTCAGAGGAGTTACATACTCATAGGTTTACACATCTATTTATAGAAAAAACTCACGAATAAATTACAAACACACCCTCGCTCCCCCCAACCCATTAACTTCCAGGTGACACACCTCTCAATTCCAAGAGACACATCCCTTCACCAAGAAACTCCCTCCCTAGATATGAGCCATATCTAACAATATGGTCGTAATTTATCCGTAAATCCTCTTTTACTAATCCAAGAAGATTAAGTATGGAGATTATTACATCCAAATAATTTTATAATAAAGAAAAATAAAACAATCTAACATACTCCTCCTTAACGTTTGGTGCTGGTAGGCATAATCTATCAATCTCAAGGCAATCCATAATCTTGATTATGATGAAAAGAGCATCCACATTTGACTTTTCTCCATGAACAACATAAGATTTTTTTAAGTCATTATTCGGGCTCATTCAATTGCTAATATAGCTAGTTAATCATTTTAAATTTTATGTACAACTTTTGGACATCTAAAGGGGCTCATCAATCAACCATATATTTTTTTCAATCAAATATGCAAAATAAGACTTTGGCTTTGCTCCAAGGTTTTATTTTGACTTTAAATATTCTTCTCATAGTTCCTATTATATATCAACAAGAAATCTCACATTCTAGACATATCTTTCGAAAATCCAAAATTTTCTTTTTCAAGATACCCATTTCCCGTACAATCCAAAAGGGTTACACCACCTAAGACACAAGAAGAGATTCTATGCAAAGTGCATCTAAATACATATGATTCATGTTATGAAGATCATCAAATGCAATCAACTTAAACTCATTTGATGATATCATAATTTCAATAATATTTCTAAGAAGTTATAAAAATTACTATAAAGGCAATACAAAAATATGCTGACATGAAAAAAAAATAGATAAATGTGAGGTAGAATATAATGCATAATATCACAAACAAATTTTACGTAAAGGAGATTTCTTTTACTACTAAATATTATCAAACCGGCGACAATTAGGCTAACTACAATACTCCGCTTTAGTGGTTGGTATCAGTAGTCCCATTATGTAAATTTCATGGTAGTTGAAGATAATTATAGTGATGCAAGTAACCATATAGTAATTTATTCTCTTCAAACTCAAATTTAACTCGCTTGTGCTTTCGAATTTCCATTTTACTTTTCGCTATTATCAAAATTTATAGTTTCTTAGTAACTTTGACTAAGAATAATTAAGCCGTGCATTTTAAAAGTTACAACCACAATATTTAATGATACAAGTAATAGACATATTTTTTCTTTGGTTGAGACTTTGAGGCCATTACTACGGCTAAGAGTACTGGTTTGTAGTAGCAATTTTAAAAGACTATGAGACTAAAATTAATATTTTGTATTAATATTTTACAATAGCTTAAAAAATTTATTAGTTAATAGAGTAATATATAATCGTTCCTAACGCTTAAATAACACGAAAAGAAAAGTTCTCGAAAATTCTACGTTTTCGAAGAAGAGCAGTGAGGAATGGCGAGCAAGGAAAGTCGAGTAGACGCGACAATATGTTAACTTAAATTTCTGTAGTGAGAGATTCTTTCAGAAATTTCTTATAATGTCCTTATAAGAGTTGTTCGGATAAAACAAGCCGGAACGTGAGCACTTAGCATCCATTCAGAGTTAAAGCTAACACGCAAATTTATTTTAGGAAGATTTACACTCATTCTAAATATTTCCTATGTATTTATAAATCTACATTTAAACTTAAAATTTTCAAGTATATACCTATTTAGCTATTCAAGGCATTTTTCGGTTTAAAAATCATGATATTTTTTATATGATATGAAAGATTTGGGTAGTGTTAGATCATAATTTATTCGTGAATCACACTAAAAAAATAAAGTTTAATATTGAAGAAATAAAATGCACGGTAATAAACAGTAATTTGAGAGAAGTGTACAACATTTTAGTTATAGAACGATCTATTTTTATAGAGAAAGATGACGTAATGTGTGAAGTTATATTTATGCCCTTGTTTTAGTTGGGTTTTTATAGGTTATTTTAGATTGTTTAAATATATGGGCCCAAAGCTTGGTTACATTCTAGCTCGGCTGGCTAGCTGGATTGCCGAGACCTTGATCAGTGCTGCCGGTCGGCTGGGCTAATGAGATATTGTTAGTTCGGTAAATATTGCCGGTCACCCCATCTTTTATTGGCGAATGATTTGTAAGATCAAGTCGGTCTTATCAATTGGTTAGTGGGATGACTGAGCGAAACTAAGCTATCGGGTAAAGGGTAAATTATTATAATCTAATAGATATTCACCTCAGACGAAAAAATATGAGGGATGGCTGACACTTGACTTATTGAATCATGATGATGTTCAGGGAGACTAACGAGTCTCTCCGATATAGCTACAAGGCTCGAGGAGTTGGCTTTTCACTTGTGTTGGTTTCATCGCAGGAATGGATTAGAACCCCGGTGCTTTGCTTTCGGTCAAACTTCTCAGGTTTGGGTCATTCAATTGCCTTGATTGGTCTTGATTTTGATACGTTGGATCGGACAATACGCCTTCGAGTTTCCTATCAGTGAGCTATCCTTTAATATGCATTGTCTCTTTTGCACCATCAAATCTCCTTGAGATTTGTGCTTTCACTTACCCCTTATAAAGGTGGAATATATGAAAACGTAAAGTTTGGGTGTTAGATATATAAATACCTATGAAATTGGGAGTTAGATATATAAATGCCATTGAATTTTGCATTTACATGCATACCACTCAAATGTTATTTATCCATCCACATCTCTTAAGACCAAAATTTCAATTTTTACATGTATAATATCTCACCTATACATAAAAATATATATATTACTGTTTAAGAAGTTAAAATAATGAGATTTTCTATATGATACGAAAATAGTGGCGGTATAAATACAAAAAATCAAAGTTTAGTCGTCAGATATATAAATATATAAGAATTGGGTCTTATGTTTGTAAATGACCCCCCCCCCCCCCCCCAAAAAAAAAGAAGAAATGGAGGTAGTATTGACATTGCTTTGAAAATTGAAGTGGAATGGCAGGCTCGAGTAGTTCAACTGTGAACCGATCAAATGATCGATTTGATCTCATCTTAACATCATTTATGTATGGAACCAGGTTAAGCCCGTCAAACTTGGAGTTTAACCATTGAATCTATGAACCTTTTAATCCAATTTTGAAAGAACCTTATAGCTCTAATATTATCTACCTTCAACATTTTGATCATGTCAAGGTGATTAGAAATAAGATTATTAAAATTAAAATTGAATAAATATTATTGCATTATTATTGTATTAATCAAAGTATTTTAAATCAATTTGACTATTAATACGCCACCTCGTTCAACCTCCAATTCAATCATGAAACCATAAACCTCCAATTCTTTCAGTTTGATATCTGATCTAATTTTTACAGCCTTTGAGTATTTAGCAGGCCCGTCCAATTGATTCCGAAAATTATTTCTTTGTTAAGTTCAATGAACTATTCAAGCCAGCTAGTTGAACTGAACCGAACATCCTCCAGTCTGCATTCGGCGGTCTCATAAATTACATTTAACTTCCATATAAATTCATAATTTACAGATTGTAGTGCCTTTTAAAAAAATTGCCTGGTACGCTTATCTCGCGTTGGTGAAAATTTTGCTAATAATGTTATTTATCTTTTGTTTTATACTTTGTATAGCGATGTTGTAAGCTAAAAGAGTCAACACGCGTTTGGCAAAATTATTGAAACATGAAACTCTACGTGCCGTCTCAAATGCAGATTAGCAGACAGTTCTTTTGTTTTTCCTTTTATTTTTTTTTTCGTTTTTTTCAATTTTCAAATTGTTTCATGTAAACTAAATATTTTATTATTTTGTTTAATATTTTTACGCAATTTGGTGATTTTGTAAGCGTGGCTTTTGGAAAATCTTACATTGACGATTTGTAAAATCTAATTCTCAAGTTATTTCTACAGAAGTTTTAATGTTGTCACATTGAATATAATAAAGGATATTGGAGAAAAATGACCGCACAGTATTTTAAATTAAAATATTTTTGTAATATTGAAATATGCGTCCAAACTCAGAATTGGCATATTTCCGAATAAGGTGGCTTCATAGATTTTTCTCTTCGTAGCAACTTCTCCATTACCGATGATTTCAAAGTTAATGCAACATTTTTCACAATCAAGCTTCATAATAGCAGAGCGGAATTGAGTTTTCAAACTTCTAGTTGTGATTTGTACGATTATAGTTTTAGTTATTAGGATCTTTTTTTATATATATATATATTTAAGAGCTGTTTGGTTGTGTATTGAAAAAAAGTGAGTAAAAATAATTGTGCGCTATTTGATTGTCTGTAAAATAATGCATGTAAATTAAAATAAAAAATAGTATACTCAAATTATCTTAGTTTATTTGATTGTCTGTAAGTAAATACTGATAAAGTACTTTCTATATTTATTTGAAAAGTTATTATAAAATACATGTGAATTATCATGTTGACATGTCATCAGTTAATTTTTATCATCAAGCATGAATTCTCACACATTTTTGATAAATAATCTTTCAAATTCAATAATTTTCATGAAGGAACGTTGAGAACCATTGAAATAACAACATGAAGTATTAGATTTGTAATCTCTTCAATATTTTTATTTGAGATAACGATAATAAATATTGTTGCTCCTTCTCAAACACTGTTATGAGAGCAAATTGCAAAATTGAGACTCGTCTTTTGCATGTGATAAATCGAGAAAGCCGAAAAAAGAAGACAAGATAAATGCAAGCACTTTTAAAAAAGGGCACTAAAAATTTTCACACTACTCGTGGAATTATGTAATGAAAACATTTAACAACATTAGAAGTCTAAAACAATAATTAAAAGCACTATGAATTTGCATATACAAAATTATGATTCTACATCCGATTTTTATTTGATCTTAAATAAGTTTGGTGGTACATGAAAGAAGAAATAAAGGTATATTTATAACTCTAGTTTTACAGCAAAAATCAGTGCCACTGGATCCCTCCTATGAATCAGTGATGATGAGAACATTTCCTTTGCACTTGCTTCCTGAAATCAGTGCTCTATTAGCTGCAAAATATTAGAGAAATGGAATTTAAGATTATCTGTTACATTGTTGAAGGCTTGTTTGTTCTAACGTTAACTTGTATTACATGGAAACACTGATCAATTATACCATTCAATTCCTATGTATTTACATATCTAACACCAAAACTTACATATGCATAAAAATAGTATTTCAACTTCTGAAAGTTAAAATAGTGAAATTTTTTATATGATGTGATACATATTCGACCATAAATATAGCAGTAAAGTTGAGGCTTTAGATATGTAAATACATATAACTTGGGTGGTATGTATGTAAATGCCCTTATTTTTAAAGCCCATCCTTGCAACAGGATATCCAAACCAAAATTTTTACTTTAGTTGTATGCTTCATAAACCTTAATCTCATGTTAATATGAAGGTAATATAGTCTTCTTCGCAATGAGAAGCTGCAAGTTAATCAGTCTAATTGCAATTAATTTATTGTTAACTCAAGAAATTAAATAAAAAATGATGCTGAGGGTTGCTTGATTGAATAGTTTTGAGTTGTAAAGGCAACTGAATTTGATATCCTTATTTGAAAATCCAGGCAGCAAAGGCGGCAAGAGGAGACCATGTTTGTATCTCAATGATGCCACCATGATTTACTCGTTTAGTGCAACCTTATGGTAGTTAGATAACAGAAGTGACACAATTATACTTCCAATAACATAAGTTCAATAACATTTCAGTTAATAGCCAATAGTATTCATGCTATTCCACAAGACACTAGAAGTTTGGTCTCTTTCTTCTAGTCACACTTGAAAGTTATCTATAATGTGTTCATATCTTTTTCAAACACGATTTTGTTTGACCCATTCATACATAATAAAATTATCCACACCTTCAATGAGTATACATTTATGTAATATGTAACAATGTCAACTTGGCTATCTAATGGAAAAACGGCTCGCTTTTCAACATTGCAAATTGGTTCTTCAATGAACCAAAAGCACACTCCACATTTGTTTGTAGAGATGAGTGTCGAAGATTGAATAACTCCTTATAATTTGTTGGTGTAATGCTACTAAATTCTTTCAAGTGATATCTTGTTGCATGATATGGAGAGATAAATCATTTTGTTTTTTGTTGAGTAACCACTGTCAGCTAGCTAGTATTTGACTTCAATAATAAATAATTTTTATTAATTAAAAATTTAACTATTTATGATATTTAATTTGAACCTAATTTTTATCCCTTCTGAAACACGTAACCATCAAGTCGTTCTAATGCATTTCTAAAGAAGGTTGCATTATGGGTTGAACCTTTCATACATGCTAAAACAAATGTAAACCTTAAGTCGTAGATAGTTGCTGTTAGCTCATTTTGACTTGAATGTGGTTTTTCTGCCTCTGAAGGCCGATTCATATTTCTCTGGTAATGTTGCCTTGATATTTGTACTGACTATGGCGCCAACACAATCATATTCACGTAATTATTTTAGAAAGGTGCTATCACAAACATGTATCATGAAAAGCTATTTGTGATTGTATCTTACAAGAGGGCATAAATCTAGAATTTGCTTATATTTTATACGGAGTAGTGGAGGCTTAATCATTTCTTGTCGCATCTCTCCAATAACATATAATACATTGTTGATGTACCTACTAATAGTTGCTCTTGATCTTTGGAAGTGGAATTGTATGCCTCGATTAAGAACATTATGACCAAGTCTGTGTAGAAACATAGCAACTTGAGTTCTTTAATAGACAGTAAGTTAGCACAACTTAAAAAAAAAATGTTTTTTTCTCATTCGCAACATGTTTACACAAACAAAATAAGAGCCAAGATATAGTCTAAAGAGATTTATTTGACGTTGGATATCTCGTTCAAGATTATAATTTCTTCTTTGACTTTTCATCTCATCTAATAATAAGTATATTCTACTCACTGCGGCGGTGACAACTGCATGAATAATTGAATGATATTGTTTTTAATAATCCGACGAGTTATCAAAATCTGACAACTCTTCTTCATCGTCTTCTACTCGTTCATCCATTTCTATAATACATGCATACACATGATCAAATTAGTTTATATATTAAAATATTCCATGCTAAGATAAAATATAAAGTTATTATGACTTGGCCCATCTAACACTTTTCAAATATTTTTAGAACATTTCACTTCTATAGGAACACAGAACAGTCATTTTTAAAATTAATTGTGTCTTATTATCAGTCCACAACTTTTCTCATTTAAGCTTGAAATGCCTTATCACAAAAAATTCCAAAAAAATAAGGTCTACTAAAATCTTTAAGAAAAAAATGTTTCTTTTATCTATGTATTACCACCATTGAAGATTGAAGTGTGTTGATTATAGTTGAAGATTCTATGAAGAATAATATCAAGAAAAGCCTCTTTCGTTCTCTAACCAAAAACAGAAAGGTCGACTAACATCTCATGCACCTAAAAAATAAATCAAAAAACTTTCAAAACATTTTTAAATAAAAAATATAAGAAAAAGAAAAGGCAAAACTAAGACAATAAATTCAAACCAACAATCAATCCAATACCATTTACCTAAGACAGAAAAAACCAATTATGCTATTGAATCTATCAAATGTTATATGTAATTATGTTGAGAATTTTAGGGCAAAGAAAAACAAGAATTGTTATAAATCCAAAAGAAACACATAGATTTAACGAGGTTTGGCAAAGATGCATACGTCATCGGGAGAAGAGCGGCAGCTATTTCTTTCAATTCAGAATAAGAGTACAGATAATACCTAAGGTTACAAACAAAACATAGATATATTAACCTAGCGTACAATATGTAATTATAAAATTACCCATATACTAACACACCCCCAACCCACATAACGTAACTCCCCTTTGATTGGATAGATTTTTCCGCTCCACTCACTAGCTTGCTCTGTTCTGCTCCAGCAGCTGTTTTTTATCTAGTATATGTGTCATGCCTAATAAGTTAGGATTAAAATCCTGATTTTGTAAATCTTTAGAGCATTGAAATGTGAAAACTGTTTGAATTGACAACTGAAAAATATCAAATCTGAACAAATTATGGCTGAATCATGTTCGATTCTTGTTCAAATTCCATTTGTACCTTGGTTGAAGCTTGTTAAAAGATCTCTTAAACCATATTTGAACTTTGAACATAATTTGAACATGGAGCGTCATATATGATTAGAGCAATTTATGAATAAGGTTCGAACATTGTTCAAATAAATTTGAGTGTGGTTAAACCAAGATTTTACTCTTTTTTTTAATATACTCATTGTTTTATATAGATTTGATTTATTTTAATTTCTTTGTTATATGTATAGATGTCAGTTTAAATTACATCTATAAAATGACCGTAAGAAACTGAGTGGTGACATAAAATTTTATGGGATTCTATTTTATCAAAAGGTCATACTCATGATATATATATATATATATATATATATATATATATATATATATATATATATATATATATATATATATATATATATATACTGAACAATAAGCTTCAGTTATAATTGGAAGAAAAAAAGTGCATTTAGAATATAAAGTTATCTAAGTAAATGGGGGCACAACAGGCACAATTTAGAATGAAATAGAGTTTAAGAACCAAACTTATGCTTAGGCACCTAGGCCATGTTTCTAGGTTAGAGAAGTCAGTGACCAAATGCACGCCCAGTTAAAGCACCCAAACACTAGATTTTAATTTAAATTTAGGACCATTCTATTCTAAGTTGTAACTTAAGTTTGAATTTAAATTTATTAACGAGATTTAAATTTGGATTAATTTATAGCCGACCCAAAATCCAACCTGACAAAGCTTGGACGAAATAGGCCATGCCAAGGTCAGGCTAACCAAATATGGGTTCTAGGAAAGGAATCTTAGGGCGTATATAAGATGGTTAGGATGAGATATCAACGAAAAGGAGTCAACAATAGCCTCTTTAAAGAATCAATGAATCATTAATTTGAATAAAAATTTGGTAGTAGAGCCAGTGTTGACATTATGTTAGCATTTACTTTTGATCCTCGTGAGAATGATCTAGGACTCTATCCATTGTATTGTGTACATAACACGTGCACTTACATTAACCCACAAAAAGTTGGGTCAATTATGTAAGAAAAAAATATTAGTTAACTACCAAATATTTAAATTACAACCAAAAAATGATTTCATTATATTCATTACCTGACACATAGGATTAAAAACACTTATGAAGAACTTATATGCCATAAACATTTAAGGTAGCCACCATACTTTTACCTAGAACTTGTAACTAACAAACCCAATCAATTTGTGTCAAGGCATTCAAATATTATAATAATTCTGATGAAAGTGGCTTCAACTTAAACAAATTCAAGTATTTGGACTTATTTAAACATTAATTCATTTGTTAAAGGCTTTTGAAGATTTTGGTCAACTTTTCAATATTTATAAGGTTTAATTCATTAACTTCTTACATTTATTCAATGAAATCTTGTCCAAGTTATGTTATAGACCATAAGCCTCCTTTTGAATGTGGTACAGACAAAATATGGTAACTCAAATAATTTTTAAATATTTTTGCAAACTAAAACTTTTTACAAATTAGAATCTTCCTAACAAAGGAACAGTTAGAAGCCCAGTCTACGACGGATATATATATATATATATATATATATATATATATATATATATATATATATATATATAGACCCAAGGCTTGAGAAATATAATGGAGAGTGTTAAGTTATCTAATTAGATCATAATTATAGTTAAATTTACAATAACTTATGAAGAGGCTAAAAGAAAACATTATAATATTTTTTTATATTCATATAGAATTTTTCCAAACAAAGGAATCAAAATGTGAAAGATTATAATGACCAAAATTACTCTAAAATAACTTGACAAGGGAGATTTTTACAACCGAATATTGTCACAATAGAGGACATTAGGATACTCAACATACTCATCTTTAGTGGTTGGTGCTAGTTGCCTAACTATCATTTTCAAGGAAATCCAAGGAGTTGATAGTGATGCAAAGAGCAGCTATAATTGACCATTTTTCCACGAATAACTTATGATTTTTGTACTCATTCAATCACTAATTTAACAAGTTAATGTTTTAAAGTCTCCACTTAACTTTTGGATTGCCAGGGGTTCTACAATCAAATAATATTAATTTTTTCCAAAAAAAAAAAATGCCAAATAAAACTTTGGCTTTGCTCCAAACTTTTATTGACTTTAGATATTCCACTCAAGATTCTTACTATATAACAACAAGCCTTCTCTCCCATGTGCTTGTGGCAAAATGAAAATTTTCACCCATTACTTACAGATCTTTCTATAATAAAAAAAAATTCCTTTTCAAGAAACCTATTTGGCACACGATCCAAAGGGGATGTGCCATTTAAGGAACACGAAATCCTTAGCAAAGTCAATATAGATACGTGAGGTTCATATCATGAAGATCATCTAAACAATCAAGACATTTGATTGGATCATAATTTGAATCACATATATAAGAACTTAAAAAAATAACTATAATAGCCATAAGAAAATATGTCGAAATAATTTTCAATATTTATATAGAACTTTTCAAAATAAATGAATTAAAGTAAGGTGGACTATCATAAAGGAGAATTTATTTACAACCAAATATTATCACATCAGGAACAATTAAGATAGTCACGCTAATCCTCTATAGTGGTTGATATAAGAAGGCATGTTATGTAAATGACAAAATAGTCTAAATTGACTATAATATTACAAGTAACCGATATCGTTAGTTTGCTACACTTGACGTTCAAACTCAAATTTAGTTGGTTTGTGCTTTTGTAAATTCCATTTTACTTTTGGTTATGATCAAGGGCTTATCTCTTTATTGTATTCCTTCAATCAAATATTGTAATACTAAACTTCAATTTAAGTTTTTCAACCTTCGCGCATGTTGTAAGGAAATATACTTAATTAGATATAGAAAACTTATTGTTCTTACCAAATTTGACCAGGAATAATTAAGCCAAGCACTTAAAATGTTACAACCATAACATTTAATGATGCAAGTAATTAGACATTCTTTTTCAACAAGTGTGACATTGAGGCCATTACTAAGACTAAAATTGTTGCTTGTAGTGCAATTTTAAAAGATTATGAGGCTAAAATTAATATTTTGTTTTAGTTTTTTGCAATAGCTTAAATACCTAAAACTGAAATAACAAGAAAAAAAAAGTTCTCGAACACTCTCGAAGGTGGGCAATGAGGAGTGGCGAGCAAGGAAAGTCAACTAGACGTGATACTTTGTTAGCTTTACTTGAATTTCTATCAATATACGGTGTTTATGTACACAATTTCATAAAAAAGGAATACTAGAGAGAAATTAGTTTTGAAAATTTTTATAATGATCTCCTTATACGAATTGTTCGGATAAAGTCTGGCTAAATGCGAGCAATTGCCCAATTCAGAGTAAAAGCAGTAAAGTAATTTATTTTAGGAAGATTTACATTCATACCTATTAATTCCTATGCATTTACGAATCTAACAGTTATACTTTGAATTTTTACATATAAACCACCAATTTATTCGTGAAAAGGCTTGCTTCACTGTATTATGTGGTGCTTTGAAAAATAGTCTTATACTCTTCTCGCGTAGGTGAAATTAATTATTTATCATTTGTTTTATACTTTGTTTAGTGATGTGGTAAACAAAAAGATTAGCACGCGTTTGACAACATTATTGAAACTTCAAACTCTACGTGCTGTTTCAAACGCAGATATGCAGATTTTTTATTTCTGTACAAAATTTTCAAATTGTTTTATGTGATTTTTTTTTTGTTTTTTATTTCTGTTGTTAAATACTTTTTACTCAATTTGGTGATTTTCTTATAGGATACACGGCAATCTTACTAATGGCAATCCTTGGCTGTGCTTCACAGAAACTTTTAAATCCAATATTCTAAAATGTATAGTGAGCATGAATCATAGTATAAACACGAAAAGAAACAACACAATAAGAAAAATCAAGTCATAGAGAAGTGTCTAGCAACTTATAATGCATTAGAGAACTCACTCAAAAGTATAGTCAAACTCATCCATTCAGCCTACTCCATTTGACCTCTTCCACTAGGCTAGCTCCAATCAGTCTGGCATTCTCCAGTTGACTCAGTATAATCCAATTAGACTGGCAAGTTCCAGCTGGCCCAACTTGCTCTAGTTTAGCCCAACATGCTACAATCAGGCTGACATGTTACAGTCGGCACAACATACTATAGTCGGTCCGAAATGCTCCAATCATCCCAACTAGATCCAGTTGGCATGACATACTCCATTCAACCTATCTAGCTCTAGTCGGCCAGAAAAATTGCTCTCTCAGGAAAGATTTCCAAAAAAATATTTTCAGGAAAATTGTTCGTCTAAAAAAAGAAAAGTCACTAAGGAGTGAAGCCAAACAATAAGAAAAACTCTACATGAAAAATCTCTCAAGACCCTCCCCATTATTTTTATTTTATTTCTTTTATCATTATTCTTACTTCTTCAAAGTGAATTCACCCATGGCACTAAAAGAACATGCCTCTCACAAGCAAATTTCTAAAGAGTAAAAGGAATAATGGCCTATATCGTTGGACCTTACCTGGTTTATAGCCAAATGCTAGGGACCAGTTTAGAGAAGCTTTTTCCAAAAAAATAACTTACCAAATAAAGAAAGAAGTCAGTTAAGCAAAGATTGAAGACCATAAGATCTCAGCCTTAGTAAATTTGAAACATTATGTTAAGTACTCACTGCTCCCATGTGAAGGATAGGATGAATTTAATAAAATTATCTGAATTCCATTAAAACCAAATCATATTAAAATAAGAAAGTTAGTCTAGCCATACAAAATAAGGAGAAACCTTTCACTAGTGACACTTGGGGAACTCTCCTTATAAGACCAAGTGAAATGTAATGGTGATGAGTTGGCGATCTATGAGGCTACTGCGTGAAGGTGAGCCAAAATACCCCATGATAGAATCATGTATGAAAGCTAAGAACCCCTAGGAAGATGAATAGTTAGCACATATATATACCCCACTCATTTCTTTAACATATTTTTAGGTTGTATTTTAAGAAAAGTGAATATGTCTTATAGAGAAAAATACTTTTAGTTTCATATTGATTATTGACTTATTTTTTTGGCATATGCCTTTCAAGTAGATAAGAGAATCAATGAACTAATACGTGTGATAGAAGTTCTCATTCAAAGATGAAGGTGTTGAGATTATCCAAAGAATCTCTTGAACTCAACCAAGCTCCAGTCAGCCCCAAAAAGCACTAGTGAGTGCGACAAGCTCCAGTAAGTCCTAACCATCTCCAGCCAGCTCAAGAAGCTCCAATCAGCCATCCAAGCTCCAGTCAACCCAATTGGTACAACCAGCTCCAGTACGCCCCAGTCGGCTACAACCCACCCAACCAGGTCCATTCAACTATCTCTAGTCAAGTGCATAGGACTAAGGGTATAATTATTTTTATATAATAATCCATATCATATAATAAGTATATTTAAAATTGCGGGATCAAGTTTTTGGCGCCGTTGTCGGGGAAATATTTATTTGTTAAAGGATTAAAACATAATTAAAGTAACAGACAATAGGACTGTTAGAAAACCTCAATAAAAATGCAACTTAATTAGTTAATTGTTTTATTGTGTACTAATTTCGATTGTATGTGTAAATTTAGTTCTAAAAATCTTATACCCTACAATTCGGAATTAGAACGCACTGTTAGGAGAATTAGAAAACTGAGAAAAGAACCTATAAATTCTGAAACAATGGAAAACAATGTAAACAACCAAGAATAGAAAATGAACATCAATCTAGACCATTAAGAGATTACGCTAACCCAATATTAGATGAAATTCACTTAACTATCCAAAATCCTGATGTAGCCGCTAATTCATTTGAGCTTAAACCTGCAATTATCCAAATGGTACAAAATAATTAATTTGGTGGAACCTCAAATGAAGATCCTAATTTACTTCTTGCAAGTTTCTTAGAACTTTGTGCTACTTTTAAGTACGATAGAGTGTCTGATGATGCTATTAGACTTAGACTCTTTCCTTTTTCGCTAAGGTATAAGGCTAAGGCTTAGTTAAATTCATTAGCACCTGGATCTATTAGAACTTGGGGAGAATTTTCGCAAAAATTCTTATCGAAATATTTTCTACCATCTAAGACTGCTAGGCTTAGAAACAATATCACATCTTTCAGTCAGTATGAGGGAGAATCTATATATGAATCTTGAGAAAGATTTAAAGAACTTCTTAGGAAATGTCCACATCATGCTTTACCAGATTGGTTAATTATTCAAATATTTTATAATGGATTAGTAGGATCTCTTAGATCTATAATTGACGCTGCTGCTGGTGGATCACTAATGTCTAAACCTTTTGAAAACGCCTGTGCGTTAGTAGAAGAAATGGCTACCAATAATTTTCAATGGCCTGCTGAAAGGGTAAATCCTAAGAGAGTAGCCAGTATTCATGATTCTGATGCTTTAACTATGATAGTTTCTCAAATTGCTGCTCTTTCAAAGAAAATAGATCAATACGGAATGAATCGTTCTCAAACACCTCCAGTGTTAGAAGAAAATTCATTAAGACAAATCGTAGATGCTTAATCTTCATATGAAACTATAAAAGTAATAAATAATAGACAAAATAATCCTTATTCAAACAATTATAATCCATGTTGGAAGAATCATCCAAATTTTAATTGGAATAGCCAAAATAATAATGTTAATCCTCAGTAGGGGAACAATCCAGTAAACCCATTAGGAAATATAAATAATCAAGTTAATTCCAATTATAGACCTTCTAATCCACCAGGTTTTTATAATAATTCACAATTCAAGGAGAAGAAGTTGTCTATGGAAGAATTAGTTTTGAATGTGGGTAATCAATTACAAAATCAAGGAAATGCTATAAAAAACATAGAAAACCAATTAGGGCAAATTGCTTCTGTATTAAGTAATATACCTATTGGAACTTTACCTAACAATGTTGAAGTAAATCCTAAAGATCAAGGAAAAGAACAAATCAAAGCTATTCAATTAAGGAGTGGAAAAGTGTTGGAAACAAGAGTTTAAAAAGAAACTGTATTTGAAAAAGAAAAAGAAGAAACTGAAGGAGAAAACGAAAGTTTATATCCTGATTTTCCTCTGAAACCTATGAAAACTACTGTTGAAAAACCATCTCCACTATTTCCTTAAAGATTAAAGCATCAAGATAAAGGAAAAAAAGATTTGCTAAATTGACATTTTAAAAAAATTGTCAATAAATACTCCTTTTGTTGAAGCTTTAGAACAAATGCCTGATTATGTTAAATTTATGAAGAATATTGATCCACCTGATATTTATACTTACAAATATGATATGAAAATTGACAACGACACCAAAAACTTAATCCCGCCGGATATATATATATGCTGATGATTTTGATTTATAATGTGGATACTATGCAAGTATACATATCATTTATCAAGTAATATAGGACTTTCAGATTAAGCCCCGAGATATCGAACCAACAGGGAAAATATGAAAATCTTTAAAGGAATCAGAAAAAATTATCTTTTTACTTTTTTATTTAATAGCTTTTGAAAGTATGTCTTGATTTTGAAAAGTTTTGAAAGTTGATTTGTCTTTTGAAATTTCCTTAATGAAATGTTAACAAGTAATTAAAATTATAATAACTAAAAACACTGTATGTAAAACACTATTAACTAGAATATCTTTTTCTTTCCTTTTATAAAGTAGTAATAATTATTAAAGTATTGTTGTGGAAGTATTTAAATTTGTTGTGGCAGATAGAAGCAAATGTGTTCTTTACCCTTACTTGGTTCTATAAAGAACATAGGTTAATTTGAAATTTTTATCATTTTGAACATGGTTAGGCAGGGAAGGTACAAGTCTCTCACTCTAGAGTTCCCTCGATTCCCACCAACTAGGGGCTAACTTCTCATAACAAAACTCAAAACTTCAAACCAAATTAGGGGGTTTTAGCCTGTCACTATAAAATCCTCTAATTTTACTCCCTTACATAAAAATATCTTCTAATATTACATTCGATTATATGGACTACAATTCTCACCCATATAATTGCATGTGATTCTTACTAAGTTTTATGAGCAATACCGCATTGGATCTTACATAATCTCAAGAAATTCTACAACTTAACAGGTGACCCGACCCGCAATTACGCAATAAATTAACTTCCAAAAGATGGCCAAAAACTTGACCTGATTTATAAATAGCGGCTAGTGCGCAAAATCTTAAATGATATAAAAATTAGAAAATATTTTACACACTAGGGGTACTACGCAAGTATACGTATCGTTTCAAGTAATATAGAGTTTTTTTTAAAAACCCTAGTATCGATCCCACGAGGAAGTGAAGTAAGAAGTCTTTAGTCAAATTCTAGTCTACTACAATTACTCCTTAGGTTGGAATGTCGATTAAAATTGTGTTTTATCTAGCAACTACTCCTAAATGCAAGTGTTAAATGTAAAGATAGTTACTATAACTAAATGCAAATAATAATTCTAAAGATAACCCTTTTTTGGATGAGTTGGTTTGGAGAATTTTGAGATATTAAAAACTACTATTCTTATGTAATGAAATAGATAATGTATAGGATTGAGATGCATTAAATATTGTATGTGCCAAATAGGAGCAATCTTATTCTTTACCCTTTGGTCCAGGCATAAAGAACATCGACTAACCCTATGCTTGGTTACCGAATCGCGGCTAGGTCGGGAGGATACCTGTCGCCACTTCGGAGCTCTCACGTTCCCCTCGCCCGAGGGCTAACATCTACACTTCAACACCCAAATGATATGACCGAATTGAGGATTTTAGCCTGTCACTCTAAAATCTCCAATTCTACGCCCGATAATTATATTTCTCTATTTATTTGAATTTAATTCCCATGAACTTCACCATCCATGGAATTTGAATGTGGTTCCACTTTGTTGAGAATTACACCGCCCTTTCGGGTCGATGCAATTACAACGAAATTTAACACTACAATGGGCCCTTATTGCAATGTAAATGAAGTGCAAGTAAAAACCATCACATTTGTAATTAAATTTACTTTTACCATGCATCACAAAATCCTAAACATGATTTCTACTCATTGCAAAAGAAAAGTAAAAGGAAAACAATGACATAATCTTCTTATGTCACTATTTTCAAAGAAGAAGAAAGAGTGAGAGAGATACGTCACAAAGCATGAAGAAAACACAAAGGAAACTTCATTTAACCAAAGCAAATCCACTACGCAAATGTTTACAAAATCATAAGATAAAGAAGAACAATACTTAGTTTTTTCCCTTTGAAAGAAAGACGAAGATCTCTCCCATAAAGTCTCCCTGCGATCCATGCAATGCTAGCGAAATCCCTTACAAATTCTCTCAAAATCTCCTCTCCAATCTCTCCAAAAGGGTAGAAATCTACATTTCTACTCTTAATCTAAGAACCCTAAACATTCCTCCAAGTTTTTCTCCACTTTTCTCCTCTCTAATCTACACATTTCTAACATAAATTTTCCATTTTTAAAGAGCATAGACGAATTCCGAAGAGTTTCCTTAAGCACCCATTCGAAAAAGCGTCCAAATACGTCGAATATTGGCCCAAAACCGCCAAATGTCGGTTCATGGTCGTCCGGGATGCTGTCGGTGGGTTCGAGGCCTCTGTCGGCGGCCTTTTTGGCCATACTTCGGTGGTCTCGAGAAATTCTCGCCGTCGGCGAGCAGGCTGCTGCGCGGCTCCACGGTTTCGCTCCGTTTGGCTCCGTTTCAACTCCGTTTCGCCCCATTTCAGTTGTGTTGCGTTCGTAACAGATAACCCTACAAAATAAGCATAAAACAATCTTTCTTTAAATTATAATCTCATTCAAAAATATGTAAGAAGTGTAAAAGAGATTAAGCATTAAAAGACTTATCGAAAGGTGTCAGGGCAGAATTTCATTTCTTGCTCGTTTTTGCTCCAAATTGCACCGTTTTTGCTTCCTTTTGCTCCAATCACCATTTCTTGTACATAAAACCAAAAAAACATACAAAATACCTTCCTTTAAAGTGTAATATCTTTAAAAAATAAGTAAAATGATATAGCAAAAACTTATATATTTTAGGCGTGTCAAAATCCCCCAAACTTAACTGTTACTTGTCCTCAAGTAACACTTTTACTACATAAAAATATAACTCAAGACAATGTACTTTTCACCTGTAAGACACTAAAATTTTTATTCAAAAGAATATATTGGTTAGATTTTTAGAAAGAAATTCAGTAACTCAAGTTAACACTACAAGTATAAGAATATTAAGCAATCAAGTCTAAGGGTTCTAGTCTTCTATTTATTTCAAGATAAACCATAATTTGTTACATTAAGAATGCCTTGAAAGATTATGTGAAAAGGAAGTTCATGTAAACTTCATCAGAATGTAGGCCAATATTTTAATTATAAATTCAGAAATGAAATCAAGTTTTCCCTTTAGAGTGACTGAAGTGAAGCCAATATTTGTTTAAGCATCTCCTCAAGCTTCTCCTCATAAATATTTTTTTTCTTTTTTTTTCTTTTTTTTTTCGGGATCATTTCCAATCCCCTTTTTTTCACTCTCTTTTCTTTTTCTATATTTTTTTAAAGAGGATTACTATATCTGGATAACCTGTAATGATTTTGAACTTCACTCTTCTCTTTCTAAAGTTCAAACTTGAAACACATCCTTACTTTATAATTAGGTATGAGCCTTATTATTCATCATAAAGTCACAATCTCTTCTTAACACACAATACTTTAAGTCTCTTAACATTTCAAAAATATAGTTTTCTTTACTTCAAATAGTTAACTATAATCAAATTCTTTCATACCAAATATCTCACTCTTATAAAATTAACCTTTATTACTAAAAACTTTCATCCAATCCTTCCATAATATTCAACTAAAATATGTTTTAGTTATCTCAAGTGAGGTTCAATTGCCAGAAGTTATGCTAATAATTTTTGAAAATATAATAATTGAGAACAAATAAGAGTTAATATTTTTCTTCCCTCCAAACTTAATTTCAAAAATATTTTGCAATTAATTCCATAAAATGTAGCAGGAAGAAAAAGTAAATGTTGAATATACTTACTACTACAACATCCTATCAAATTCATATCATACATAATTAGGATAGAATGACTGTAGAAAAAATTAAATCTAGCCTAAAACACGCTTGTAATAAAATTACACTAAAAGGAAGTATTTTCACATTAAAATTTTATTTTTCTTCCTACCCCGAAACTTAATTTTTAACATATATAGCATTCAGTATAGAAAATATAAGCAGGAAGAAAATAATTTAGAAATTTTATCTACCACAAATGTCTATTAAAATCATTTGCAAGTATTCATTAGGACAAAACAATATGCAGTAGAAAGTAAATCTAAACTAATCATGCTAGAACGAAATTAACTAAACTAAAGTCTAACTAGCATAGCATGTATCAGCAAGGGAATATAAAAATGTTCTTCAATACCTAAATAAAGTTGCAACACAAACATAAACACAAACACACAATTCAAATACAAACACAAATGATAAATGAGGTCAATTCTTCCTTTAACTCATCCAATCTCACTATGTTACCTTCAATTATTAACAGAATTACTACACTAGTAAATTAGGTACTTTAAAATGATTTTATCGATTATAATCCCAAAGATAAGATTACCCCTAATAAATTGGTTTCCAGACACCAATCTCAGGCATCACCTAATCTTTATAATTAAGCACCTCTAATTGTTATAAAGATAGTGTGAGATCATCCACATAGTATTCATCAAATAGGTTTATGACTCCTATCTAATGAAAATAAAGTTGCAGAAAGGAAGTAACAAATTAAGATGGAATTATCAATGTTTGAAATTCATGATCTCTCTTATAAACCTTAAGTCTGGGTGAGACCCCAAGTTATAGTGGACTCATTAATCCAACAACTACAAGAGATCAATTCTAGCCATAATAAGAAGTTAAGGAATCACCTCCCTCATGACACACAAAGATCAAATCAAACTACTAATAATCCAAACATCTACCAACAATAATCAAACTGATCAATCCACTATAAAGCAAATACAATAGATCACTAACAATCATGACTCTCAAGAATACTAAATCAAAGCACACTGATAACTATGGGTTGCCTCCCATAAAGCGCTTGGTTTAACGTCATTAGCCCGACAAATGATTCCACCCGGATCAAAATTCCATTTAAGTAATCCTCGATCAATCGCCCAATCATTTCCAGATCCAGGGATTCCTATAAAATCCTCAAATTTTAATTTTTCATTTAGATCTTTCTTTTTAGATGAATTTATATCATAATTCCTCATATTTCTTTCTAGATCCAATATTCTTCTATTAATTTTCTCAATCCGCACATTAATATCATCCTTGAAATTGATAAGAAATGGATCTTTATAAGATACTTCAATATCTACCAAATTTTGGATTAGATTCTCTCTAGATAATTCAGATTCTGGATCAATATCTTCTATGTTACTCTTATGATTCAAGTTATCTTCCAATTCTTCTCCTTTATAATTATTAAATAATGAAGGATCTATCTTAGTTGAGGAAATAGGTTTTTCTAATTCCTTAGGAATTTCTTCCAATGGTCTTCCAATATCCTTATCCTCTTTTCTCAACTCAAGGTACTTTTGAAATTTATCCTCAAATTCTCTTCCAAGTCCTAGTTCAATAATTTTATCTTGTTCATCATTTAATTCAGGTTTTTCTTGTGATTGAGTCGTATCTAAAGATATAAAGACTGGTTGTGTAGATGAATTCCCTAAGTAGATAGGCTTTAAATTTGTATAGGGTTCATCCATTTTAAGTTCATGAGATTTTTCAACAGATGGAATTAAAAGTTTACTATTTTTAGTAGCATCCATCATTTCACACCTCTCCTGAACATACAGACAGTCTTCTTTACATAACATTTTTGACTCATCATGAAAGTCTATTTCAATCTCATTTGTTAACTTACTCTCAAAACTTTCTTGGAAATGTTCTTTACTTAGATAATCAATTTCATCCATCCAAAAACATTCATCATTTTTTCTCTCAGCTGGATATTTCATAGTCTTTAACACATCAAAAGTTACTTCCTGGTCATTAATATTCATAGTCAACTCTCCTTTTTGCACATCTATCATAGCTTGTCCAGTAACAAGGAAATGTCTCCCTAAAATAATTAGAATTTCATTATCTTCCTCCATATCTAATACAATAAAGTCTAAAGGAAAGATAAATTTATCAACTTTAACAAGCACATCTTCTATAACTCCTTTTGGATAAATGATAGATCGATCAGCTAATAAAAGGGTTACAGTAGTGGGAGAAATATTGGCTAAACCTAACATTCTAAATATAGATAGAGACATCACATTAATGTTCACGCCTAAATCACATAAACCTTTTCCACATAATTTTTTTCCAATTGCACAAGGAATTGTAAAGCTACAAGGATCTTTAAGTTTCCGAGGAAAAGTTTTCTGAAGTATAGCGCTGCACTCCTCACTTAGTGCAACTGTCTCATAATCCCCAAATTTCTTTTCTTATTTAATATATCCTTTATAAACTTTGCATAACTTGGCATCTGTTCCAAAGCTTCAGTAAAAAGAATATTTATCGTTAACTTCTTAAGTACTTTCATGAACTTTAAAAATTTTTTATCTAACTCATGTTGTCTAAGTCTTTGAGGAAATGGAGGTGGTGCTTTTTCCAAATTGATTTTAGTTGGAGATATTAATTTTTCCAGATCCTTAGAAACATGTTCTTCAGGCCTTTTAGTTTTCGTTGTTTCTCTCACAACATCTTTCTCTTTTCTAACCACATCCTCTATTTCTTTTCCACTTTTTAATTGTGCAGCTTCTATTTGTTCATTAGTGTTCTCTTTAGGGTTGATCTCATTGTTGCTAGGAAGTGTTCCTTGGGGTCTATTGCTAAGTGAATTAGCAATTTGTCCCAGTTGATTCTCTATGTTTCTAATCGCAACATTTTGACTTTGCAACTGGTTTCCCATTTGCAATACCACTTCTTCCATAGACATCTTCTTACCCTCAAATTGTTGATCATCATTAGAGTCCGGTGGATATGAAAGTCTATAGTTTGTGTTCCCCTGATTATTCCAAATTCTATTAGGATTTGCATAATTATTTTCCCATTGTTGGTTTCCACCGTCAGTAGTATGATTCCATTTAAATTTAGGGTGGTTCTTCCAACCTGGGTTGTAAAAGTTAGAATATGGGTTGTTTATGGTATTTAAAGTCTTATATGATAATTTAGAATCAATCATAGGCCTTAATGAACTTTCTTCACTTACAGGAGTAAATTGAGGTTGGTTCATTCCAAATTGGTCCAACTTCCTTGATATTGCAGCAATCTGAGATGCAAGAATTGAAATCGTATCCGTATCAGGAATATTAGCTACCTTTATAGGATTTACCCTTGCAGAGGGCCATTAAAATTCATTTGTAGCCATTTTTTCAATTAATGCATACGCTTCATCAAATGGTTTTGACATTAATGATCCACCAGCGGTAGCATCAATTATAGACCTAATGGATCCTACTAACCCATTATAAAATGTTTGAATGATTAACCAATTGGGCAGAGCATGATGTGGACACTTTCTTAGGAGTTCTTTATATCTTTCCCATGCTTCGTATATTGATTCCCCTTCATACTGACAAAATGAGATAATATCGTTTCTAAGTTTAGTAGTCCTTGCAGGTGGAAAATACTTAGCTAAGAATTTCTGTGTTAACTCCTCCCAATTTTTAATAGAACCAGGTGCTAATGAGTATAACCACATTTTAGCCTTATCCCTTAGTGAGAAAGGAAAAAGCCTTAGTCTAACAGCATCGTCTGACATACCGTTATAACGAAATGTAGCACAAAGTTCTAGAAAATATGATAAGTGTAAATACGGTTCCTCCAAAGGAGTTCCCCCAAATTGATTGTTCTGCACCAGTTGGATAATCTCAGGATTTATTTCAAATAAGTCAGCTTCTACGACAAGGTTTTGTATACTAGAGTGAATTTCATCTGTCGTAGGATTTATGTAATCCCTCAATGATTTATGATGATTTTCTAAGTTATTATCTTGAAAGTTTTCCATTTTCATTTCTAGTTTTTCGAGTCCTTTTTGTTTTTTTATTTTTTCATTTCTTTCAAACTCGGGATCAAAAGGCACTAGTCCTGCAGATCCTTTGTTTCGCATATGCAACATAACAAACAATACATTAACAATTAAAAAAATAATGGACGAAATATATTCAATACAACAAAACAATTTCACGAACACCTTATTTTTCATATAAACAATTTTTTTTTAAATATTTTTCATACAAAAACACTTTTCACACAAAACAGTTTTAACTACACTACAGTTTTCCAAGTCTAAGGCTAATTACTTCAACTAAAATTCTCCTAAAGATTTTACCGAAGCTTCCCCGGCAACGGCGCCAAAAACTTGACCCGACCCGCAATTACGCAATAAATTAACTTTCAAAAGATGGCCAAAAACTTGACCTGATTTATAAATAGCGGCTAGTGCACAAAATCTTAAATGATATAAAAATTAGAAAATATTTTACACACTAGGGGTACTACGCAAGTATACGTATCGTTTCAAGTAATATAGCGTTTTCTTTAAAAACCCTAGTATCGATCCCACGAGGAAGTGAAGTAAGAAGTCTTTAGTCAAATTCTAGTCTACTACAATTACTCCATAGGTTGGAATGTCGATTAAAATTGTGTTTTATTTAGAAACTACTCCTAAATGCAAGTGTTAAATGTAAAGATAGTTACTATAACTAAATGCAAATAATAATTCTAAAGATAACCCTTTTTTGGATGAGTTGGTTCGAGAATTTTGAGATATTAAAAACTACTATTCTTATGTAATGAAATAGATAATGTATAGGATTGAGATGCATTAAATATTGTATGTGCCAAATAGGAGCAATCTTATTCTTTACCCTTTGGTCTAGGCATAAAGAACATTGACTAATCCTATGCTTGGTTACAGAATCTGCGGCTAGGATGGAAGGATACCGGCTGCCACTCCGGAGCTCTCACGTTCCCCTCGCCTGAGGGATAACATCTACACTTCAGCACCCAAATGATAGTGACCGAATCGAGGATTTTAGCTCGTCACTCTAAAATCTCCAATTCTACGCCCGATAATTATATTTCCCCATTTATTTGCATTTAATTCCCATGAACTTCACCATCCATGGAATTTGAATGTGGTTCCACTTTGTTGAGAATTACACCGCCCTTTCGGGTCAATGCAATTACAACTAATTTTAACACTACAATGGGCCCTTATTGCAATATAAATGAAGTGCAAGTAAAAACCATCACATTTGTAATTAAATTTACTTTTACCATGCATCACAAAATCCTAAAAGTGGGAAGAAGAAGACTTCACTCCTACCCTTTTGTCCTCTCTACTCTCTACTCCTACTCTTAATAAAAACTCTTACAAAATAAAAATAAAATACTGTAAAAACTCTCTTCAAAATGCAAGTGGAAGAGCCCCTTTTTCAACTCTCTACTCCTACTCCTAATGAAAACTCTCTTCAATAAAAAGGAAGAGCCCCTTAATCTTTCCTAAGACTCTATTTAAATAGTAAACAAAAAAGTGCCTTGGTGTCTCTTCAAATGTGTCCAGATTCAATGTATCCACCAAAGAATGCACCCCTTCATTCAAACTTGCCGCCCAAAGGAAGTTATGGAAGTTACCACCAAGAGCTGCATCCCATCGCCTTTGAAATTGGTGCCAAATTTTTTTAGATTTCGATTTTTAACTGTGGCGGCTAAGCGCCGGCCCAACGACGCCTAGCCGCTAGTGGCCAAATTTTCATTTTTCATTTTTTTTGCTCCAAATTTAATCCAATTTTGCTCCTTTCATCATGACCATCCATTTTCATCATACCTGCAAGAAAAACACAAAATACCTTCCATTAAAGTGCAATATCATTAAAAATAGGTATAAAAATGTGCATAAAAATATTATATATTTTAGGTATATCAAAATCCCCCAAACTTAAAATGTTACTTGTTCTCAAGTGACAGTTAATCTCATAGAACATTTTAGCAATTATGTAATGAGTTTCTTAAGAAGATAACAAAATTTTGTTCTAGAAATGGAATAGTCCAACTTAGAAAAAGTTTCACTAAATAAAACCAACTTAAAGTTTAGAAAGTTCTTAAGTAAAGGAAAATGACAAATATGGGTTTCTATCTAATTCAGAAATATTTGTAGATTCTTCAAAATATAGGACTAAAACACTTATTTTTCTCACTTAAAAATTTTTATTTGAAAATAATTTTACTTACTATATTATAACCTTAAACTTTAGATTTTCTCTGAACTTATATCTTAAACTTTAGGTATGAAACCAATTTTTGATTAGGCCCTTAAATCCTCAAGCTTCTCCTCCCCTTTTCATATACTGTTTTACACTTTTTCTTTTATTTTTTTTCTCTTCTTTTTTTTTTGTAAGGCAAGGATTACTATATCTTGATAGGCCTTTAATGATTTTGAATTCCACCCTTTCATTTAAAATAAAGGTCAGATATACATCTTTCACTTAAAAAAAATAATTATAATATTTGAAAATTACTCTTCAATAAAAGAAATTTAAGCTTTGAAGAATAAAAGTCAAATCTTCTATTTATCTAAAAATTACAAAACTTCTTACTAAAGATAGTTTAACTTTATTTAACACCTCTTCATTAGGAAAATTTTAACTTTAAGTTTTTTATGATTACTATAAATTTTAACTAAATTCTTTTATTCATTTCTATATTCAAAATTTTTGTTCCCCTAATATAACTTCATGTACATAATTGTTCACAATCAAAAATAAGATTTATTTAAGTATTCTTGAGAATCAAATAAAATTTTAGGTTTTTGAAAATCTTTGTTTTTAAAATCCCCCCCCCCAAACTTTAATTTTTAATTAAGATAAAACATTTAAGCATAAGAAATGATACATGGGTGAGAAATAAAAACTAACATATCATGTTTGCAGGAATTTTTAATATCCTAATATGCAAGTATAATAATTTAAATAACAGGAGTAAAATGAAATCAAATTTAGTTTTTCAAAACATTTTTTTATACAAAGTAAAGTAAAAATTTCAAAAAGACTTCTACAGTAGTGGAGGTTTTCAAAGCAAATACACACCAACTAAAATAACACACTGATACAGATAACAGATGATAGTGGAATTTAAAAAAATTTAAACATGTAGTTTCCTAAGTAAAAGTTCCCAATAGTGGTTTATAATCTCCTAACATTTTTTGAATTAAAGTTCACACTACTAAAAACTCTGACATAACATACACATAAAAACATTTACTATTACACATCACTACCCCAAAGCAACATATAAAACTTCAATACAACAACAACAATACATCTGAATATGCATAACAGAAAAATAATACAAACTACAGTTTGCATACTATCAAGGTTCACATCACAACACAATGATAAAACTAAATACTAAACAAAACACACATCAGTACATCAATAACAAGACCACAACGAAAATAAATAACACTAATCTACTCATCATCCTCATCATCATCCTACTCGTTCCAATCCCTAGATGGCACATATGGTATGTAGAATGGATGAGGGGGCATCTCAGCACTCTGATCACCTCTAATCAGTCTATCCAAATATTACTGATAACTTTCCTTATACTCATCATGTTTTACAATATATCTTTCCACATTATCCATCTTACCATTCATATCTTTAACATGCTCAAGAGTAAAACTCACTTTCTTCAAAATCTTTCTTAACAAACTAGTCTGTGAATCTGTAGATGATGAAGCACGTGAAATAGTAGCACGAGAAGTAGATGTAGTAGAAGCAGAAGCAGTAGAAGCCCTACCAAATCCTCCTCTCCAACCAAACTCTGATTGTACAGTGTAAGCACCAACGTTGACACTGGTAATTGGTCTCAATGGTCGAAGTACCTCTTCCTGTGTTTCAAACTTCACTCCAGATCGTTCACATAATGAATGAATCAAGGAAGGAAATCCCATACCTGCAGTAGTGGTTGATCTAGCATAGTTCAAAACAGAATCATAAATTATACCTCCAATGTCAATAGGCTTCCCTTGCTAAATGCAATGGTTTAACACAGCTCTTTCTCTCGTTACATCACTAGTTTGACTCGAAGGTAACAATTTAGATGAGATAAAATAATGCCACGCATTAGAAGTGGCATTCAATTTGGAAGCAGGGAAGTTCACTCTTCTATCATTTGTTATTTTCCATAATCCTCTCCCATCAGTCAGAAATTCCATGATCTCATCTAATTCCCCTTCCGTATGATGATAGTTAGAATAAAAACAGAACATGTCAGGAGATAGTCCATAAAAAGTATTGTTTGCCCCAGAAGAAAGTTGATCTCATGCCTCCTAACCATCACTTGATTCTCTTCTGTAGCAGACAAATTTGCATAAAATTCTCTGACCACAGAAACAACAGCAATAGCGAAGAAGCAACAGTAATTCTCCCAGTTCCTTCTAGCAATCATATCTTCAATCACCTCTCCTGGTTTACTAAACACATGCTTAGGAATCAACTTACATGACTGCAATGCATCGACGTATCGTTCCTCAGCCCTCATACTGACAAATTTGTCAGAATCAAATCTTGTCTTTTCTCTCGCACGCTTTGACTTTGGAGCCATCTCTAAAAATTCACGAAAAATTTACCATAAATTCCAAAATCAAACTAACCTTGCTAAATTATCTTCCAAAAGATATTTTCACTAAATCTAAGCAATTTCTCAAGTTTTTCCTCAAATTTCACCATGAATAGTGATTTTAAGATTTTCCAAAATGTACTCAAAATACATGGTGAAAATCAAAAAAAAAATTTTACTTAGGAGTAGTGCTCTTACCTCAAGGAATCCAAATCTAACAATTTTTGTTGAGATCGGCTCTTATATGATCCACAATAAGATGCCCTAGGCTCCTCTTTCGCGATAACCCGAAGGTTGAAGACGATGGGGTGGTTTAAAAATGACAATTTTCAGGTTTTTAACGGTTGGGAACCAATTTTCGCAAGCTGGCGCCTAAGTGCGAACCTCTTGACGCTTAGCCGCGAAATCTGGCGCTTAAGCGCCGGCACTCTGGCGCTTAGCCACCAATACTCAGATTTTCACAATTAAGGTATATGCTTTAAACCACTTCGTTAATCATCCTTAATTACTCCAGAATAATTATTTCTACCCACATAAATCTTCCAATATTCCAAATCAAAATTTAATATCCATTGATTCCACACAAATTTCACACAAACACAAACTTATATTAAAACAAACATAACACTTAATACAATTCTAGAATTTCTATCCACACATAAAGGATAAAATTCTCTAAATACAAGAGACTTTAATCTCAAACTGATAAGTATACATCTCTAGGATGTAACCATCACATCATCAGGCTTAGTTAATACTTAAATATAAATACTAAACACACCAAACATAACACACATGAACACTAAACATAACACATACGAACACTAAACAAACAAGAACAAAACACTCTTAATTCCATTCTCCATTAGGTGGATTATATCCCGAACCATTATGATTCTCATTTGACCCTTCTGGAATATAAATCTGATAAAACGGGCGATAATTGTTCATCCTTAAATCCTCTCTTCAATCCATTTGCTCTTCAGAAACATCGTCTTATCCGTTTCTTCCACGTACCTTGAATGACTGAATTGCTTCTTGAGTTGCCATCCCATGTTCTCCAAATATAGGTTACTTTCGTAGATTTTTGCTTCCATTGAAATCACTCGGGCCACCACAGATGATACTAAAGCCCACATTAATAATTTTTAGAGATTTATAGCAGCTTTATGTACGATATATAGTGTTGGATGACGCAATCATACTGCAATTATTCACATTTTCTTTGAGAGATATGCCAAAAAGCTAGCTTGATTCACTTTCTACTCATTACCTTTGGGCAAGATGATATCGCTCAAAAATTAATGTAGTGCAGGGTGCTAATGCAAGAAAAAATAGGACTGTCATCATAGCTCAGTACAAAAGTATGAAGCTTAACCAATTTTCCAGAAGGAGGAGAAATTTAATGTCCAGGTTTCCTATTTATGCATGTACTTAATATTTTTCTTAAGATTATTTAATTTTATGTATTTAATTATTTTTACTAGATTTATAAGTTTGAAAAATATGGATCTCAAATTTGAATGCTTGAATTTCTAAAATTCATTTTCTTAATCTGAAATTTGATTTTATGAATATATGAAGCAAAAATTACATTAAAGTCATAGAAAATAGTTAAATAGTTGGAGGGTGATTATAGGTGGTTACACACACTTCACACTCTTTTATTTTATTTTATTTTATTTTTAATTGTTTTTTTGTAAAACCTATACATTATATTGATGGAATGAAAAAGAAGATTGGATAAGCGCTAAAGCTAACGACAAAATCGACGGTCTAAACATACGTCTGTAAAAAATGATCTATTTCCGACGGTTTTACAACTATTAATGTAATGAGTTAGTTCCGATGGCATAACAATAGGACATGTCATTGCAGCTTTTAAAGTATGGCGAGCTGTTAAAATATTGTGGCTGTCAGAAGACTGTGTTTTGACTTTTTGAAAATAAAATAATTTTATAGTAGCCACCACAGTTTTTTGAAAAGCAATTTTTTCTGCAACAATATCACAACTGCTCCTTCAAACAACTGTAGGTGCCCCAAACACACCTTTATGTTTGTTTTTCCTTTTATAAAATTTTATTTTAAAGCAACATTTTGAAAAATCATTTTTTTAACATTTTTTGGAATCAATTGTAGTTTCAAGCTAGATACCGGTGTTTTCTGGAAAAAATTTATGTCGAACTATTGTGGTCAAACAGAACTTTAAATTTTCTTAAACGGAATGTTGCAAAAAAAAAATTCCTTCAAACAAAGTTTTAATATGTACTTTCAATTGCATAGTGAATTATATTGATTGAGCCAGACCATGCAACATTTTCTTTTTTTCAAAATTTTTTACGTAAAAATTATGATTATTTTTTATATTTGTATATGTGTTATATTAAAATTATGTTAACCTAAATCTTAAAACTTCTCTCTTTTGAAAAATTTCTAAATATATGGATATAGATATCGATGTAATGGTTTCGGTTTTTAAATATAATTGATTGAGTGATACAACTTTTGATCTTTATAGCAAAGACTTGGAGCTTTAACGTTAAGAAAAAAATATATAATATTTTATCATTTAAAAATATTCAAAATAAGTAAATAAAGATTGTAATACAAAGTTTTATAATGACATCAAATTTAAATCCCAATCATAAACTGAAGATTTAAGTCTTCATTTGAGAAGGCGGTGAAGTTTCGTCGGACGTTTGAAAAAATTATTGTTTGCCAAAATAGCAGGAGACGAATATCTCCTGAAATTCTTTCGCAAGAATGATATTTTTCATTGTTTCAAGTCACGGCAGGCCTCCTCTAATTCGACGAATGCAGCTTTTAAAAAAAAATTGTTAAATTGTAACACTCCTTCAAACGAAACTGAAAACTGAAATCAACCTCAACAAGATTAAAATGCATGCAATTATGGGCTAAATGTTTGCAGCAGTCGTCTATTTTCGGCAAATATCTTAATTTGTGCCAACTTTTTTTCTGTTGAGCAGATTAATAACATATGAATACCTCATTAATCGTGCTGTTTGTCGTCGTCGTTGTTTTTTTCTTCCTTTTTTTTTTTATTTTCTTAGGAAACAACAAATGATGTGTTCGGTTCAACCGTTTGAACTTGCATGTCCTAATCAGCATTGAGCATATTTTTCGTCTTATGGTGGTTCAGAGAAAAATTACTAAAAGGGCCAATTAGATAAATATCATCATATATTTTATGTATTTAAATGTCTAGAATGTTTTTATTTATATTTATATCATTCAAATATTTTTATCACTTGAAATAATGCCACTATTTTAATTTTTAAAGGATGAAATATATTTCTTTTAATGTCTAGATAAGACAATACAAGAGCAACAATAAGAACAAGCCTTTATCCCACTAAGTGAGGTCGGCTGATAAATCTTTTCTCTCCATTGCGTCCTATTGAGTGTCTTATTTTCATTTAGTTCTAATTGATTACGATTATTTTGTATATATAAGTCAAATCTAAAACATCTACTCTCCTAACCAGAACGTCAGATGACCGAGACGACTCTCTCTATTCTTGTCCGTCACTAGAGCTACACCAACCTTATGACAGATGTATTCATTTCACTTTTTGTCTCTAAGTCTTAGGTCACTTATCCGCCTAAGCATTCTAGTCTCAGCAACGCTTAACTTTATTTTATGCTTCTCTTTTAAAGACCAATATTCTGCGCCATAGAGTATTACAAGCTTACCACCATCTTATAAAATTTATCTTTCAGCCTAATAGTAGTTCACTATCACACAATAGGCCCGATGCATTCCTCTACTTCAACCAACCAACTTGAATTCTACTAATAACATCCACCTCTATATCAGCATCACTTTGAACTATAAATCCGAGATATCTAAAATGTTTACACATTTTAATGATTTCATCACTATAGTTACAACCCTGCCTCTAGAACTACTACTATGAAAATTACAATCCATGCATTTAGTGTAGACAAGACAAGACGTATATAAATATTTGCACCCAAAATATTGTTATTTAGAAATCTAGCATCCTCTTTCGTCTACTTTCAAATTCTCACTCAAATATCAAACCCGAACTCATATTTTTCATTTTTATCAAATTCTCAATGATTTGATCATGACATGTGTAAATACTAATATTTAGTAGTTCAAAAATATCATCATAAATGTTAAATTTTATAATAAAATAATATTTGGGGTGCTATATATATATATATATGTAATTATCCCTCTAAATTAAATATATAAATACATGGGAATGGAGTAGTATAAGCGTAAATGTTTCTTAATAAAAAATATTATTAGGTCCCTCATAGCTTCGGAAGGACCCGTAGATAAATACATAGATAAATACGATTATACAAATAGGATGGATATTGCTAATTAATTTATGCGTAAATCGAGCAATAAATTAATGTTGAGAATTTTGTTTGAATTTATCTGTCTCTCTCTATCTCTCTCTCTCTCAAACATTATCTGGCAAAAAGATGCGTGGCTGTTGTGTAAAACTACTTTTTAATTGTATTTTAATGCTCGCCCTAAGAATAAAATAATTTATGATTGGACTTTTTCTATGACATTGATTTTAAAAATAGACCAGCAAGATAGTAATGGAGTGAATAAGAACTTAATTTGGACTGTTCGTGACTCATCGGCTGTAAATAATTGACATTTGTTACGTGCATTTTCTCTGATCTCAAAACTGTGCGTAAGGAGAAAGTTTTCCATAGGGAGACTAAGAGTGAAACTGTGGAGTTTATTGAGAGGTTATTTTAGTTTTATGGGGTATTAATTCTAATAATCCCGCAATAACCTGAAAATAATCTTTTAATAACTTCTGTGGTTTCATTGGAGTGAAAACTACGGAGGTTATTACTGGGTTATTGCGGAGTTATTTCAGTTTTATTGGGGTATTAACTCCAATAACGATATAACATCTGCGGTTCCATTTCAATAATCTATACAATAACTTTCAATAACACCCACAATAACCCGTAATAACCCCGCAATAACCCGGCAATAACTTCTGCGGTTTAACACCCAATAACCCTCTAATCACCTCCGTGGATCAATTATCAGGTGAGCCCGATGTGTTCTACGTGGCAATATTTAAGTGCTGCCGCACGTAGCGCTGCGTACGTTCTCCATATGAAAATATTTCTGGTCCACAAGTCACCTTTAACTTGTTGGCTGCGAAAAAAATTTATGTTTCATAATTTGGATATCAATTACACTTATATTTGTGATTAAATTCTTCCTTTTTTGTCAAAAAAAAAAAAATGGTGCTTTCAAATATAAAATTCTTAGGAGTCATCTAGGATCATTTTTTATTACATATAACATCTCACATCTAAATTTTCATATTTACATACATAAGAAAGGCATATTTGATCATTACAAAATAAACCTTAGTGTTATTTTTGATGTGATAGGAAAGAATTAGGTACAATGCACGTAAAAATGAAAATATTGTTGTGAGATATGTAAATCCATAAGAATTGATTGCTATATAGGTGAATGCCTATTATTTATTTATTATATTTTACTTAAAAATAAAATATATTTGGTATATTATAATATTTTTAATTATTTTAAAAACACTCAAAATAATTTTTGATATTTTGAATACTTTTAATTGCAATTTGATTTGCTTTAAAATAAAAGATAATTTCATACAAAAAAAAACACTAAATAAATATATTTTTAAAATAAAAGTTAAAATAAAAATAAAAATGATCGCAAACGAGTCCTAACATATTCAAGGGGTTGGGAATAAAAGTAAATTCTATTTTGATATTTGAATTTAGATTTAAATAACAATTGGTTGACAGACTGTGAAATATATATACGGTTAATTTTTTAAGGTGAATTACATAAATACCACTTAATTCCTATGTGTTTATATATCTAGCACCTAAACTTTACATTTTTAACATTTTTACCGTCTAAATCTTTCTTATCAGATTGAAGGCACCACTAATTTTAATTTAAGAAAAAAAAAATGCAATGCACCTTTTCATGCACTTGCAAGCTGCCATATATGTAAAGCTGTTGAAGGTTAGGTGTTAAATATTAATACTTAGAATTGAGTTGTATATATATAAATCTTATATATATATATATATATATATATATATATATATATATATATATATATATATATATATATATATATATATATATATATAAAAGAGAATTTGTCTATTTTAAGTCATTAGTTAATGTCCTGGTATTACATAAGAACCCAACACATATTTAGGTAATAAAAATGATGGATAAAAATATTAAAAGATTTTACTTGAAAAATCCGAAAAGGGAAAAAAACATGAGATCTGACATAGTTGAAGAAATTTTTATAAAGTGGTGATTACAAGTAGAGTCCTCTGTCCCACAAATGGAAAATGGTTGCATAACTTGTCAAGTTGAAACGTCGATGCACAAATTGATTTGCAGCTCCATAAAAGGGAGGGGTCGCAAGGAGGAGCGATAGTCGGAGCTTCAATGCACCATCTTCAAGGCCGGCATGATGTCCGAGATGATGTTGTCGATTCGTACGGTGCTTCTTCGCAAGCAGTAAGTGGTGAATAATGATGGATGTCCGTGGCCGGTGGGGCTGTTGTTGCAAGTTTTGGCGGCTGGGGGTTCAACACGCAATGGTAGGCCGGAGATGGGCGAAGGCAATGATGACCGAGTTTGCCGAAGGGGATGGAGCTGGAGTAGCCTGAATGGAGGTGGTGACAGCCAGAGTTGGTCGGAGGGTGGCAGTGGCTGAAGTTAGTCAAAGGGCTATGGTGGCAAGAGTTGGTTGACGGGCGGCGGATCGTCAGTGTAAAAGTGATGTGAGACTTCAACACCTTCACCAAGCTTTTGTCTCCTTTAGGCTTCCAGCTTTAGGTCCCCTCTGACGATGAGGCGGGACTCTATTTATATAGTTCTGATTTCGTCTAAGGAATGAATTCATACAAAGTTAATCAGATTGCCCAGAGAAACTATATCGATCAAACAATGTTTGATGGACATTTGAGTGTCTAAAAGATGTCCAAAATGGGTGATCTTATACTCGTTGGATTTATCTTGTTGAGCCGCTTGATTTGATTATGAGCTTGTCATATTTAAAATTCATTTGAAATTCCAAACATGTTTGAAAAGCTTTCAAAAAATGATTTAATTGCTTAATTTGGTCATGATTTAACTTAAATTGGATCAAATTTGGTACTATTAGGTCTCCCTCATCATGCTTGTTAGTTTAACAAAATTTCATCAACCAAAAAATATTGAAAACTAAAACACGTTACCTTTTCATGATAGTAATTTCATCTCATTTCCGTATCTATATATCTTTATACATATTATATTGAGATTAATATTCTGAATTTCTATAATTAAAGATTACATGCACATCCACGCGGTAAAATTAATGCACGAAGAATAATTATGCGGTATGATGTAAATATTCAAACCTCAGACACACACAGACACACACACACAGACACACACACACACACACACACATGTGTCTGAGGTGTGTGTGTGTGCGTGTGTGTGTGTGTGTGTGTGTGTATATATATATATATATATGTATGTATATGTATGTATCTATATGTATGTATGTATATGTACGTATATGTGTATATATATATATGTATGTATGTATATGTATCCATATGTATATATTTTTCTTTTTTTAACCAAAAGGGCCTGCCTAAGTGGCAAGCAATATATTAACTACATAAAAGTCAGTTAGAGTTACATAGGTTTTAGATAAAGGATCAACAAATTGTCCCTATGTAACAAAATTGCAAGAGGGATAGGAAGGGAGGTGTCTAAGTTAATTGTCTCAGTACTCTTCCCTTGGGTAGCTAACCAATGTGTTGATTTATTGCCTTCTCTAGGAGTGTATACATATATAATATTAGCAGAGAGAGTGCAGGGGGCCATTCTTTGTATCCATTTACTGATGTACTAAGGAGGTTGTGCCTGATTATTAAGGATTTTGATAGCATTACTGGAGTCGGATTCCACAACTAGCTGATGAATATGACAGGTATAAGCATGGAAGATGGCCCAGAAGATTGCAATAACCGCAGCCTCCAAAGCATCAACAGCCACAGTAGGGGAATAGAAGTATAGCATACCATGCCCAATAAAGTTGCTGAAAATGCCCCCAAAACCAGCAACATCACAGCCAAAACTTCCATCAGTATTCAGTTTCACCCAAGAGTGAGGGGGAGGAATCCAGAAAATGAAAGATGGAACAGCTCTAAGAGCGGTAGGTTCCCAATCTGTGCAGATATTTGGAAATTTCTGATGACTGATGAGTTTGTGAATGTATGAAAGGCAGTTGACAGTGCCAATGGGAACCAAAGGAGGCTGGTCATCACATTTGGCCTTGTTTCTGAGCATCCATATAAACCAAGCAACAATGCAAGGAATGACTAGGAGCTTGTCAGCAATCCAGTCTTTCCAGCAAACTAAAAATTGGTCCCACTTGAGTGTGAGAGTGTTAATATTTAGCTTGTTCAGTAGCTGGGTCCAGAGTTCCTGAGAAAAAGGGCAGATAAAAAAGAGATGGTCAAAAGATTCCTCATTTGTATGACATAAATTACAGCAAGATGGGCCTCTCAAACCCTTTAGTTTCAAGATATCATCTGTTGGAAGTAGCTTATGCCATAGTCTCCAGCAGAAGAAGGCCATGGATGGACTTAGAAACTTTCCCCAAATAGCTTTACACCATTCCACCTGCTGCCACTGATAGAAGCTAGAGTAAATAAATGAGAAACGGTTTTGAGAAGCCCCTTGTTTGGTCATGATTCTATCCTTCATAATGGCATGGAAGGATGTTTTAGTCACCAGTTGGAATTGATTTTCATTGACAATAGTCTTCAGTAGATTGCAATTCCAATTATCTCCATTCTAAAAATCTCTTACTTGACAATTATAATCAGGCAAAGGATGAGAATTAGTCAACTTCTGTCGATTCCAAATCCATTGATCCAGCTAGAAGTTAACATGGACCTCTTCCAATTCCCAGATAAACATGTCCTCAGCTTGCTGTCTAATGGCCAATAAATTTCTCCATATCTTAGAATCTCCAATCTTTGGATCTACAAGGGTGGGATGAGAGTGTCTACAATATTTACCTTTCATGAAAGTTACCTAAAGGGTGTCCTGGGCTCTAAATCTAATCCAGGACTTACAAGAATTAATAAAACTATGATGTTAAAAGCTTTTAAAACCCAGACCACCAGCATGGAGAGGCTTGCATAATCTCTGCCAGGGAAGCCAATGAAATTTTTTCTGTTGTCCTGCCTACAGAAATCTGTTAAAATTTCTACCCACGAGAACCTGGGTACTTTTCTTCATACTACACATTTGGAGCACATATGAGGGTATGGAAGTTAGGACACTTCTCAATAATGTGAGTCTACCCCATTAAACAAAAAGTATATGTATGTATGTATATGTATCTATAGGTATATATGTGTGTGTGTGTGTGTGTGTGTGTGTGTGTGTGTGTGTGACACACACACCTCAGACACATGAATAGTAACACAGTGTTTTATGTGTTAAGTGTAAATAACTGCTGCGTTTATTTATGTTTGGCCGAAAATTATATATTTTATTTATAATGAAAAATCATTTATTTATTTATGATGTAAAACTATTTTTTTAATTTATGACAGAAAACTATATTTTTTTATGATGGAAAACCATTTTTGTTTAATTTATGACGAAACATTGTTTGTTTTGACATTGTTGGAGTTGTTTTGTGTCTATAAATAGACAAGAAGAAGATGGAGGCAGTAGAGTCCCCTCAGCCTAACTGCGAGCAATCAACGAGATTTTTCAGAGGAAGAAAGATGTATCATCAGCTTGTCAGGCACGCGACCAACATGATTTCCTAAGAAAAGAGAGGTCTCCCCTCAGTCTGCGATCAACTAAATTTTCTAGAAAAAGAAAGATGTCCCCTTGGTATGTGTGCAAGTGATCAACAGAATTTTCTAGAAAGAATGGTGCCCCTCGGTCTGCTTAATATGCGATCAATGGGATTTCCATGAAAATGAAATGTGTCCCCTTAGCCTGTCACGCAACGATCAATGGAATTTCCTTAAATGTTGTGGTGAACAAGAAAGTCATCTCAAATCTATATAGCCGGTAATCAATGAGATCATCTTTCGTGATCTTCTTTCACACTTCATTGAAGAAGAAAGTTATTTGTACGTATTTAGGAACTTCATTCGTTATTTGAAGATGTATTGACTTATTACTTTTGTACAATTTGTGCTGTTTTTTGTAGAATTTGAAGTGCATGATGTGGCATTTATACATGATAATAATGTGCTCGTTTGTACGTATTTATCTTACTTGATATAGTAAAAATTCCTACATTCCTCCTGAAGTTATTTTCTTCTTTCATTCCGAGTTGTGGTTGGCCCTCTTCTATGATACCTTTGCCTCCCTTCTAGGGTGTTGTTATCCAACTTCTAGGATAATGTCACCGAGCTTCTAAGCTGTCGTTGTCTTACTATTGGGGTGTTGTTGATCCCTTCTGGATATTGTTGCTTCCATCTAGTGGTCATGTGCATAATGACATCTAGTTCTTCTGAGGCATGTGATGTGGAGCTTCAGTTTCTTCTCTAAGCTTCAGTGTTCTTTAAATTGGCTTTTAGTCCAGGTCCTCTCATGATGGGGTTAGGGCTCGATTTATAGAGTCCTAGTTGCATTTAAAGAAGAAATTTGAATCAGTCTGGTTGGACGGCCTGAAGAGATTCCCTCGATCATACGACATTTGATGGACATTTGCGTGTCTTAATGATGTCAGAATTGAGCGAACTTGGACCATTAGATTTGTCTTGTCGATTCACTCAATTCAACTATGAACTCACCATATTAGGAATTCGTATAACCTTTCAAAATGCTTAGAAAGCTTCCAAAAGTGGTTTAATAGCTTGATCTAGGCTTAATTTGACTCAGATTGGAGTGATTTTAGTACCATTAGGTCCGTCTCATCGAGCTTATTAGTTTTACCACAATTTTACATAAATTGGAGTTTTCCATGAACATTAAAAAGTTTGAATGTTCTTTACTTTAAAAGTTACCTCGAGATCTGTGTCGAATGATTAAAGTTTGTTGATGTATCATATATATATATATATATATATATATATATATATATATATATATATATATATATATATATATATATATATATATCTGTGTGTGTGTGTGTGTGTGTGTGTGTTGAATCTAGTAAAATCATTGTTCTCACACCACATATGCAAGGCTTGAGAGAGAAGAGATGGTGAAGAAGATGATCTCCTGGTTGATCAGGAAAATCATACAAAGCGAAATTCGTTATCATCCCAAAGGGAAGCACCCCTTACTTATAGATATGGGTGTGGATGCTCCTGATGGCGGCTACATAAATGACCATATGAAAAAAAAGGCTCTACAGCTTGATCCATCATGAGATCTCACCATTCTTGCTTAGTTGAACCAATGAGATCTCACTATTCTTTCCTAGTTTGTGTAAATTTAGAGTTTATCTGAGTTAAAATGAATTGGCTTAGTTGTGAATCGTCTTCTTGTATGACCTTGAGATTTATTCAAATATACATCAAATATTATAGTCTAGGTCACGTGTTTGTGACACACTTTTGTTCCACAAGTTTGTAGGAATCTTTTGATATACATTTAGTTTCTCGATTTTCATATATTTATGCTATTTATTTTGCATAAATAAAAAGAGAATAATTATTTGGAAATAGATTTATGAATGTTGTAACATTCTTAAAGGTTGGCATGAGAAAAAGATATTACAATATCATTCATATAAGAGAAATTATGTTGTTTTTCTCGGACCTTGTTTCTATATGATCTTTCCCTTCCTCTTCATTACTACGATGGAGAACATACTTGGGGACAAAATCAAGATTCCTAGTTCGAAACTTGAGGCTACCCTTTTCAAGAAGCAAAGAAGAAATAAGATGTTTAAAAGGGGAGTAGGAAAAGGGTTACAACATCAATGACTATGAGGAAGTCTACTGAAGGAAATTCTCCCGACCCTCTTATGGTGAACTCTCCTCATCAAGGTGATGTTTTAGTCACTCTCAAACACCCATCTACATTATTGATCCCTACATCAATGATCGATCTGGTGTACAGTCAATGGTTCATGTGGTATGCTAAAAGGTTTGAGTTACTTATCATTGCCAAAATATAATTTGGTACGTATCTTTTGATAATAGGTTTTTATGCTTAAGTTACCCCCCAAAAATGTGGTTTTATAGAGCATTCTTATTCTAAGTAGTTTCGTTTGATCTAAATTTTCATTTGGGTGAACATCATCCCAATGACTAGTGGTCTGATCCTGTGTAATAACACTTTTTGTTGAGTAGTCATTAGTCGAGAATAAGGGACTTCGCAAAGCGGTCCTTGAAGAAGGAATTTCGCTCAGAGTGCCACTCTTAAATTGGCTCACTATAGATAAACTTGTGCCCTCGTATGCTTTAGTTCCTACCTTCCTTGTAGAATATGGTCAAGTTTTTCTAGCAGATGATTATCCCAAAGAGGATGTTTACTTTACCGTAGAAGGAGAAATTGTTATTCCTACAAAAAAGGAGATCCTAATGTGATGACCTCAATTGCTTCACAGGGGCTCAATGAATTTGTCAATTAAATAATTCGGGAGCAACAGAGAAAAATGAGTAAGTTCGAGGTAGGGGCAGAAGTAAAGGAAATTGTGCTAGCTGACTATTTGTCAGGCTTCAAAAGTTTATTTTGAGAGCTTAAAAGAGAGTGTGGCTCAATAAGGGTTGTTACTGATGAGAGATACCAAAGCAAGTTTGCAGGGTCAACTCAATATGAATAGTTCTTGTTGGGTGGTAGGTTAGTATTGTGGTAACTTCTGCAATAAGGAAGAAAAAATTGGACAATGTAAAGGATTTCTCCCTCCATTTCTTTTTTTTTTTTATTGGAATATTTTTATTTAGAGGAGATGGAATGTTGTTCATTTGGAGAGAATTATGTGAGGTGAGTATGCCGAGGGTCACCTTTATTGATGCATTTGTGTAATTTTTTATTTAGTGAATCTTGGGTTTGTTAGTTGTAACATCATTAGTATTTATATTACACACACACACACACTTGTATTTGGCCGGAGGGGATCAAGCGCCTAAAACCTTCAATGGTTATAACTTATTCTCATGATCTATAAGATTCATAACTAGAGTTTGAAAGAGTAGACATAAAGCCTTTGAATCATAATAATCATATAGGGAAATTAAAATATTGATTTTAAAATCCACTAATTATATGTACATATTGTATTAAAGATTTTTAAAATCAAGATTTCTTGCAATCAATTGAGGATAACGACTATTTATGTTTTTGATAGATAATAAGATTTTAAATAAAATTCATATGTTAGAGTTTGATAATATAAATTATAAATTCAAAATAATTTCATATTTATCAAAATTTTTGTCATTTTTAGAAAACCCAAAAATTCTTGTTTTGAATAGAAATAAGGTTAATAGGTAGTATTTTAATTTTAATTTTAGAAGTCACAACTTTTCCTCATGAGAATGATTGAGTATTTAGAAAACTATATTACTTAATTGACACATGTACTTTTGTTTGTTCATGAGAAGTTCATATTTTTTGGCAAATTAGCTATAGAAGTAATATTTTCTTACATGGATTTTAAGCATATCTTATCACATAGTTTACTAGCACCCAAATCAAGTAGAAGAATTTTCTAACCTTACTCAGAATTCACCAAGAGCCCTGAAAGAGTTTGACAAGCTTAAACAACCAATTTTAATGGGAAAAACTAGAGATAAGAGGCATAGAGTCGGTCACTCATGTTGTTTTGTCCTAAGGCATAAGAGAAGGTCCTTTCAAATACCCTTGGCCTACAACATCTATACTTTAGCCAAACTCTTAGATTTTACAAATAACCATATAGCTGCTGATGAATATATATTTTTTGCTAAATTCATTTTAAGCAATGAATCAGGAGTAGAGTGGTCAAATTAGGGGAATTCACCCAAATTCCAAGCCAAGTGTGGAAGTCTCCTTAGGCCAATAGGCATGTGAAAGATTTTCATGAAAAAGAAAAGTTTCCACAATAACTCCACTGAGGGTTTCAATGGCCATGATTACCAAGGACATCCAACAAAATGAATTGTGCAAGAAACCTATGTCGATGATGGCAGGTGTCCATTTGTGCAATCCAAACAAATATAATGTGTACCATTGAGATCATGGTCATTATACAAAAGAGTGATGATATCTTAAGAGTCTAATTTAAACATTGGTTAAGGTTAGGAATTTGAAAATTTGGTAGCACTGGATACGATTAATAAAAGGAAGGTTAAGACGACCATAGAAGAAGAATAAAGTGAGCTCGTCTCGATACCAGTCATCCACTTTGTTGGCACCAAACTGTAATTTTGGGATGAGATGGACAAAAGGCTTCTGACCTGAATTTTATATGGGCAAATGTAATTGTATATATCGACCAAGTAATATAGTATATTAGAATATGGGATCATTCCGATAAGGGTAAGTTTGACTTCTAGAACTAAAATTTAAACAATAACTATTAACCTTAATTTCTATTCAAACTATATTTTTTGAAAATTTGATTTTAGGTTTTCAAAAATGATAAAAATTCATAAATATAAAGTTTCTTTGAATTTTTAACCAATATTATTAAATTTTGAGATATGATTTTCATTTAAAATTATGCAGTCAGTTAAGAACATAAATAATTTTTAGCCTTTGTTGATAGCAAGAAACTCCAATTTCAAAATATTTAATGTTATATGTTTATGCAATTAGTAATTGATACTAGTAACAAATAATATATCTATTTTTTCAAACCTTAGCTAAAAATTTTCCTTATGTGAATTTAGAATCTAACAACATTATTAACCTAACGTAAATGTTGAACAAAACAGTAGCCATCACTGTTACTAAGCTAAATTGAAAAAAATACAAATTAGTAATTGAATTCAACACATTATCAAAACATATCCATTGAATTTAACATAAAAATAAAAATTTCAAATAAAATAACCCTTTGGCTAACATAATTTTTTTTTAGCTCAAACATAATAAACATTTCATTACACCACAATTGTAAAAGTTCACAAGAAAAATCACAAAAAAGAAAACCTAAATACAAAAGAATCCATATTTCAAAGAGATGTTGATTGAAGTAGCTCTCTATAAGTTCTTTTTTTTTTCTTCTTCTATATTTTTTCTATTAGGTATGATCAAAATTTGGCAAAGACAATCATTATTATTAGTAGTTCTTTTTTCAGTGAAAGCATAGTTTATTTGGGCTTTATTTAAATTTTTACTAGCATATTATATCACATTAAAATTGTATTTTTCTTTTCCCCTAAGACAACTCCTAAAATATAGTCACTAACATTACACATGAACTCAAAAGGGTAAGTCTAATATGGTCCAACCATAGTTGATTTTTTAAAGTATTAAGAGCGTCTAGACATTCTTGATTAAATTCTTAAATGTTGTCCTTCTTTAAGAAATAACTTAAAGGCTTGGTGTGCTCAGATAAGTCTTTGATGAATCTCTTGTAGAAACATCTAGAAAGTTTCTAAAACCAAACTAAAGTGTGGGTTGGGGGTGGGGGAGCGAGGGGTAGGTTTTCTTTAACTCAAATCTTTACCTTATCTATCTCAACCTCTCTATGAAATCTTAAGCCCTAAGACAATTCCTTTAGTCAACATAAGTTGCACTTTTTCCTAATACTAAATCCGTCTCCTGTTATCCCTTGAAAACCAATGTTAAGTGTTAGATTGCTCATTCAGACGATGCCAAGTAGTTGACAGGATTTGAACTTCCTTTGCTATACTTTAAAGAAAGAATTTTAAACTTTTCTTGTACCTCAACTTTTGTGATCTTCCTTGAAAAAGTATTCTCTAGTTGCTCCTTCCTCTTTTTTTCTTCTCTTCTCCTCTCCCTCAGACTACTTAAAGAAGTGGACCTTCTATCATTAGAGTAATATGTAACATTGTCTTCTTCAACAGACATTGATAGTAGAGCCCTCCTCACTCTTATTGTTGGCAAATCAACTCTATAAACTAAAAATCCAGATGAACTAGATTATATTTGAACCCTAGGTGTAACTCTAGGCACATGCTCCAGTGTTTCTCCGAAGTATCACCATAATTTGCTATATCAGCTTATTTATCTTCTAATATTACAAATCACTATGTGCACTCCATGTTGATTGAATCTAATCGCGCTTGGATTTTTTCTCCGTAAAATGCTCATTGTTTAGATTGTGGCATGATTCACGCTCACTATACCGTATATGATGTTGAATTCAGAAATGTTAGTGGTCTCACACCACTTATGCAGGGCTTGTGTGAGAAGAGAGGGTGAAAATGATTTTCTGGTTGATCAAAAGAATGATAGTGAGAGAAAAATATGTCCCCCTCATCCAAGGCGAACGCCTGATATCTATAGGCTTCGAGATGATTGTGTCTGATAGAACTACATAAATAATCATATGGAAGAAAGACTAACATCTTTGATCATCTCGAGGTTCAATACTATCTTCATAATTGTCTATGTTGTAACAATAGCACGAGGTGAACTGACGAGATCCCATCCTTCTTGACAAGTTGGTGCGAATTGGGACCTTTGCCTAGTTAAGGTGAACTGGCAAAGGTCTTCGAGCTGACGTATTGTAAGGGCTTGAGATTTCTATTGAAATATCTTGAATATCTTCAACATTTATTAATATACAATACACACACAATATTTGTATACAACGAAAATCAGAATTAAAAAAAAAAATTAATCTCAAATAAGAACGTTAAATTTAATATTGACAACATCTTATAAAAGAAGATCACGCGTTCTTTGATATGTCCATGCAAATCCATTTGTCATCTCATCGCTTTGCCGAGTTTCTGGCTTAGGTAGAAGAATATAAACGTTTGGATTTTGGCCAAAAATTATTTTTAAAATTTCAGTTTTTTGAATTAATATTTTGAGTGTGTTTGGGGCAGCTTATCCGCTTCGACGATGTTTTGAAAACACTGTCTCACCATTTGGAAACTGCTTTTGCGCAGCTTATCCAAAAATACAGTTGGTTTTTTATACTAAATGTGAAACACAGGTCGAACCCCACAGTCTGCGTTTCCAGATAGGCGGCTTATCTGGATAAGCACAATATACCCCAAACACATATTTAAAAAGAGGGCATGTGCAGATTTGAATTGTTGAGTGATTCTCTCAAAACGGTTGTGACTTCGTATTGTGGGAAGAATTGTCGAAGTCTAAGAAAAATATTCCAACATCTATGGAAATTTATTGTGGATTTTCTTATGATTTTTTATAAGAAATTAAAATAATGGCTTTTAATAATTAGAATCAAATAAAGGGATCAAGTCTAAGTTGAGAGTTGCCTCCAGTGCTAATGCTACGGGCAATGTCATTTGTAAGTGCTTGCGTATCTTGGCTGAGAAATACTAATTAATACCCTATCAAGGTTGCTTAGCTCTTTTTCCTTGAAAACTACTAATTTTTATGCAATTCAATCTCATGATTTTTGTCTTTGGGTAACAATTTTTTTTTTAAGATGGATTGATTTAATGCCAACTTGAAATCATTTTGAATTTACTTGAATATCAAATAAAAAATATAGTATTTGAAATATCACATTCTATTTATTTTTTTGACGAATCTGAATATGAAAATATTGTTTATTATTTCAGCTTTATTTGAATCAGGTTTCCACAAAACTGTGCTTGGCTTGAAATGGTCTTAAAGTTTTGTCTAAGCCAAGAATTTGGCTCAAAATCAGAATAACAAATTTTGAATTAGTTATTGTTCAAGTAAAATATTCATAACCTTTGAGTTCTTAAAAAGACTTACTCATTTAATTAGGCTAAATTTCGATTCAAGTACAATAAAAATACTATGGATCGAGTCCTCCATGGATCCAAAGGCTCGGGATAAAGCACATGTCAAAAGGTGGATCATGCGAAAGCAAAATAGAGATGCCATAAGACTAGGAACCGATCAAGTGGACAACCGGTCAAAGTCCGACTAACCCAAAGGTCGACTGACTCCTAGGCCACCCAAACGAAACTTAACGAATGGGAGGATGAGCCAGATGTTCACTAATTAGGTGTCAATTGATCCAGAAATCGACTGATTGGGAGTCAGTCAACCAAAATGAATCAGGGGGCATAATTATCATTTCGTAATAATTATAGCCTCCTACAAATAGAGGGGCATTAAATGCAATAAAGTTTATAGAAAACTTGAACAAGATTCCTCTCTCTCTCTTTCTCTCTCTCTTTCCTTTCTGCACTCTATTCCTTGGGTGTAATCTGCAGACAAATCTGGGTTTAAGTGAGGTGAGTGTGGAGGTGTGTCCAGTGCCAAAAATATGCACCAATGCAGCACAAGCCATCCCACAATCTACAGACTACCATAAGTCTATGGTCATTCCTTGTCTTGGGACTCGACATCCTTGCACCTTTTCCCCCCTTCAAATGGGCAACAAAAATATTTTTATTTTTTTAAAATGGATCAAAACCAAGACGCTGGTCCGGACTAGATCGTTGTCGTTCATAACTTCATTCAAATGTACCTCATCTGTATTTAAGGTTTGCGTCTTGTTATCTTTAAGGAAAATTAAACGTAATTCTCATATAGGGAATCAATGATTTCCGGTAGAATTGGGGAATCAACTTTAAGTTCGCTTCCATTCATCACTCATGGACAAAGGGACTGTCTGAAGCTACCAACAAGGTCTTACTAATTTCTCAGAAAAAATGTTAACGGCACAAAGGCAGTTGGGCTTACCTCTTGCCAACCATGCACTAGATGATCCCAACGATATCATCAACAACAACTTGGAAAATCTCATTCATGTTATCTCATGGGCTTAAAGTTGTGATGCTTACAGAAATTAGTCTTCATGTCCAAAGAGTGGTTTCAACCTAAATGTTTGACTAAGAAAGCGTAGAATGAATGATAAGACATTAATAAGGAAGGGAGGGAACAAGTGTTCGGCGTGATAGAAGAAATATGCATCAAGTTGTCTCTCAAGAAGGATGAGATCAAGAGGAGAACTATAGGGTACTACAATGGCATGTCAGGGAATGGACTATTAGTGAAGAGGATCTTGTGTTAAAAAAGGTTGACCCAAGAGCACGAGGATAAGATATAAGGAACCTTAATCTGACATGGACGGACCATGCATCATCAGTAATCAAATCTCCTAGGGAGCTTACAAGTTGCAAACCTACGTAAGAAAAGAAGTGCCCCGCACATAGCCAAAGATTTGAATATTTTTACCCATAAAATCTACATAACCTGAAGTTTTTTTCTTCTTGAAAATTAGTGAAATAAAGTTTAGTGTCTCATGACTTTCTCACAGATATTTTATGTTAATCCTATTAGGGTGAGTAAAAAGCCTTGGTAAAAAAAAAACTTTTAATCAACCTTGAAAGAGGTTCTTTGTTTAATGTAACTGATTAAGTAATGATACTAAGTCAGGACATCAAGAGGATGCCTCTCATTCATACCTCACACCTCTTTCTTGTAAGACCTCTCACACAGACTCAACACACAAATGCGATTAATAAACTTAAGGAGCTTGCTCGGTAGGAATTTATATTCCATCATCACCGAACGCCTGATAATGAGATTCATGAATCTCATGTGGAAGAGAGTCTACAAGCACAGTTACAAGTAAAGCAAGAAAACTGGCAACCAAGATATGAAAAAAGAAAGGTAAAATTCTTGCTTTATTGAATAAATATAAATAAAAAAGGACATTCAACCACTCTTTATAACTCAAGGTCTAGATAAGTAGTCACTCATTCACTCACTCATCCACTCGCCCCCCACTTGATTGGTTGTTCCACAATGGGTGTCATCCCTAGTGCCATAAGGAGTTTAGCGAATCACACTAGTTTCCAAACAAAAATGATCACCAATCAAGGTCAACAAAGAGCACTTCACCTTGAAGGCTAAGTTCTAAGGTGATGTGTTGGAAAGATGATGTGTTGTATCCTAATATTTTCTTTATTATTTTTATCTATTTTTATACTTTTCTAGGGTATTTGTATATTTTTAAAGTTTATATGTTGAAAGCTAGCAAGGGGAAGCATTTGAATCAAATTTATCCTAAGCTTTACTAGGCACACAACACGCATGAGCTTGATCTGAGCACTTAGATGCTAGAAGCAAGCCCTCATTCAACCAAGAGACAGAGCACATGGAAAGTTGGTGTCTAGCATTAGCACCTAGGTGCTCAATCTTATGATGCATAAAGAAGAGAGAGAGAGAGAGAGAGAGAGAGAGAGAGAGAGCACAATAAGGTTCAAACTAGCAGCTAGGCCCCAATCTAGCGCATAACCACCTAAACAGGAACTTCATTCAGCATTTGAATAGCTAGCTTGGAAAGTTGGTACTCCAACCAGGCACCCAGCAACAACTTCAAGTAGTTTTAAAAGTTTAAAGCACTGTAGGGCATCTCTAACCCTCTAATGCGATGGATTCATAATATTCGGTTTCTTGAGTGCCTACTGGCGATATTTATTCACTGTGAAATAACGAGTGAGGGTTTTAAGAGGAACCTTGAAAGTTTGAAAGAGTTGTCAAGTGGAAATACATTGTAAAGAAGAATCCTTATATATGGAGCAAGAATTTATTGGGTTTGATTGTTCTTGTTTCGTGTAAACGTGATTTTCTTTAATTTCAATGGAATTTTTACTTTCTTTATCTCTCATGCTTAGGAACTAAATTTATCTCTCCTTGTATTGGCAATATATGTAAATTAGAGTGATTTATGTGTTGGTGTCAATTTTTGATGTCACGTGTATAGGGTGTCCACCTGAATATTTATGACTGATCAACATTTCATTCGTTGTGCCCACAACTCAAGACACCTGTTTGAGGCTTCTTAGTAAGTATTCGGGGCAAGATGACAGTGTTCCTGATGATTCGACCTTGCTCGGGAGAATCCACCATTGGATGGGCTTATTGATGACATGGGAAGTGTTCGAGGTCCATTATAATGTTTGAAGACCTCACACCATTTATTTGGAGTCTCTTATAGATAAAGGAATCTGTTGATTTTTTTAGGGCATTTCAAGAAGAATAAGGTTTAGTACGCCATACCTGTGTGACATTTCGGGGCACCCATCGACACCTAAATACATTGATCGAGAACCATAAAATGCTTATCTTTGGAGTTTTATGACTATATTTTAGTCATATTTAGTCTCTCATAGCTTACAAATTAAAAATATCCCTCATCAGAAGTTTTCTTTGAAAACAGGGCTTTTGAGGGCTAGACTTGTTCCTAGGTGCTAGGCACTAGACCCTAACGCCTAGGAACCCAGAAACCCCCCACATTCCTTAAAAGTCGGAGTTAGGCCTAGCATCTAGGTGCTTGAAGCTGCTCGAAATGCTCAGTTTTCAAACCGAGGAGCCGGAAAACAGGCTTCAGGCCCCCCGACACCAAGGTCCCCGATCCAAATAAGAAAACAACAACGCAAAACTGAGCCCCCAAAAACTTGATGTCAGCCTACCGGCGACTAGGCACCATACCAAGCTACCCATGGCCTAGTCACCAGGATCATGACATCTAGGCACCAGACCAATTTATGCTCTGCCTTTTCTCGGAATTCTCATCTGGCACACCTCCCTAGGCTGTCGAAATGTATAGATTTCTTGGGTTGTGTGGACGTATGCCTAGGAGGAAGAAAAATCTGATGGATGCAGCCCTTTTTGGCCTCTTTTGTATGGTTCTAGGAGGGTGGATCATGCCATTTTTTGGCAAATAAGAGGGAAAGTGGGGTTTGTTGGTTTATCTCCCTTAGGCTCCTCTAAAACAAAGATCTTTAGAACTTTTTACCTCCTCCAAAAGGTCAACTCATCTTCTCCCTAGAGAGTCTTGGAGCTTCTCCTTCCTTGGAGCTAGGGTTTTCTCTTGATGGCCCTGAAGTGGAGAGCACTAGAGAAGGGAAAGGAGTAAGGCTTGCTGACTACAACTTTTACTTCCTCTCCTTCTTCCTCCATAAAAAGCCCCTTTTTTCTTTGTCTTCTTCCTCTTCCTCCACCTTTTCATACGAGTGTTTGAGGAGATTCTCTAGAGGAGGAGCTTGGCTAGCGAAGAGGGCGAGGTGTCTACTCTCCTACGGTGAAGGAGAGCTTCGTCATATTTTTGGGAAGGATTATCGGAGCTTCACAGGAAATCTTTCGAAGCTCAGAACTCCTCCGGAACCTCATTAGACTCTCCATTTATGGAAGTTCTTCCACATCCTTTGGAAAGGGAGAGGATAAAGCCTCAACAAAATTGCGCTGGAACTTCGCTGAAGCAATGTCGGAGCAAGGATAAGCAAAGAGAATGCATCCTAAACCTTCACGGTGGTGAGACAACTCGTAATCTCTTGCAATTTCCCTTTCATAGGGATCTTAGGTCTGGATGTTAGAGGACCTTGGTTAGTTTTATTTATGCTTAATGGAAATCCCATAAAATTAAGAGATTTTACAATCCCATATGAATCCAAATAGAAAAACCAATCATTTTATTTCTAGACCAAAATGTGAAAGACAGTGGTGTACTAATCTCGGTGTTTGTATCGTTGTTCCTATTACTACTTACCCTATACTCTCCTCAGATCCATCATTTCTCAAGAAAATTTACATTATCTAAGAGAAAATATTATTTATAGAAAAGGGTAATGTATTAGATAGCAATGTGGAAAACTCCTCAACAACAAATGACAACATCAGCCAATGACAAGACACTGAAAGAAATCGGCGGCTGTGACGACATTCTAGCGGTGACAAAACTATTGTGATATAGGATGAAAAAAGAAGGATAGTGAAACAATTAAGTTAACAAACACCCTTCTAATAGAGAAAAAAATATTTATGTTATAATAGTACAATTATTAGGGAAACACGAAATCTTGAGAGTTTTTACATGGTTTTGTAGACTGTTATAATATGAAACCTCAAGTCTTCATATGATCTTAGAAGTGGCTAAGGAGATGTTATTCTATCGATTATCAATGAAATTTGAATCACTTGGACAAGTATAGGTTACTTAAGTCTAATTAAAGGGATTTTCTCTCCCTTGATAGAAAAACCTATTTACTTAAGATTTTACCTTTGTAAAATTAAGATTATATAGATTAAAAATCATAAAATTTTAAATCTTAAACTAGACATAGAATTTTTAAACTATAACTTTTACATTTCTAAAAATTAATAAGTTCTCTATGTGTTCGATACACAGACTCAACAATTTGAATACTAATTGATCAACATGGTTGACACTAGCTTTACTGCAGGGTGAATCATGTTTTTGGGGCTGTTGTCAAGGATCAACATTAGATTTCTAATTTAAGAGATATTTAGTTAAAATTTTGAAGTATAAATTTGAATTTTGTAGTGTTTTATATTTAACATTTTTGTTTTTTTATTTCATATATTGTGAAAATACAAAGAAAAAAAATCCCTTTGTGATTTCTTATTTTTATTTTTTACCCATATACTTGTTCAATTGTTTTTTTTAGTAAATTATGTTTTTATTATTTTTGTTAGTTATTTGTTTAGGGTCACTAGTTAGTCATAACTAATAGGCATAGGATTGAACCTACTGAATTAGTGTCGTGTGATCCTGAAATTGAAAAGAGAGTTTAGAAAATTAGAAAATTCAAAAAACGTCAAATGAAGTTAAGAGAATTGGCAAATCCTCAAGAGTAAAATATTCACCTTAGACCACTTATGAGCTATGATAACATGTCAGTAGAAGACTTTCATTAGAGTATCAAACACCCTTTCATATAAATCAATACCTTTAAACTTGAACCAACCATAATTTAGATTGTCCAAAATCACCATTTTGGAGGATCACCTAATAAAGGCCCTAGTTGATAGTTAAAAAGATTCTTAAAATTATGTGAGACATTTAAATAATATTGTTTCTCTAATGGTACTGTTGGACTTAGTTTATTCTCTTTTCAATTAGAGAAAATGCTTAAATGTGTTTAAATTCCTTAGCACCATGGTCAATCACCTTTTAGACTGACCTAGCTTAGAAATTCCTAGAAAAATACATCCCATCCTCTAAAATGTTGAAGCTTTGAAATGACATAACATCTTTCACCCAAATAGAGAGTGAGTTAATCATTGAAGCTTGGGAGAGGTTTAAGGATTTGCTTAGAAAGTACTCAAACCATGCCTACTATATTGATTAATTACTCAAAATTTTTATAATGGGCTGGTGAGATCTTTGAGATTTATTTAGACATTAAAGTTGGGGGTCTTTGATGTCTAAACCTTTTAAGGAGGCCTATACACATGTATAAGAGATGGCTATGAAAAAATTCTAATGGCCTTTCGAGAGAGTCAACTTGAGGAGCCAATATCCAAGATATTAATGTATTAGCATTTTTTATTTAACAATTAACGACTATATCAAAGAAATTAAACAATTTATGTTTAAATCTACATGGAGATAAAGCATATGGTTGATTAGTTAATCTTAGTATTGTAGAACTCCTAAATGCAAAAAATAACTTACCCAAAAACCCCTATTCCAATACATATAACCCAGTATGGAGAAATCACTGAAACATAAATGAGAATAATAATGAAAATATTATAAATTAGCCTCGGGGAAGCAACCAACCTAATACATTAGGAAAATTTGAACAACCAGGGAAATAATAACTAGAGATTGACTTACCAATTAAATTTAATTCAAATTCAAAATTTATGGAGAAGAAAATATCTTTTGAAGAGATAGCCTTATAGATGGAGAGTCAATTACAAAGTCAAGTTGTAGCCATAAATATCAAGAATAAATTAGAACAGAAAGCAAAACTCTTTGAGAGTAAGGGACACCACCCATTAACATTAAAGTGAATCCAAAGAAAAGGAGAAGAAGCAGTGTAAAACCACTACACTCAAGAGTGGAAAGGAGCTTGGGAATACTAGAGTAAAAGAGCTTAGTCATGACGAGTCTTGACCTAGCCTAAGAACTAATTGAAAAATATTCATATGATTTTAGAAAAAAACCATCAAATCCTAGGAAAAAATTTGATAGACCACCACTAGAATTTCTCTAGAGACTATAGAAATAGATATTAGACCAACAGTTCTCAAGATTTTTAGAAGTATTCAAGTTGCTTACGCTAAACACCCGAATTGCAGAAGCTTAATGACAAATTCCTAATTACATTAAATTTATGAAGTACATAGCTAACAAAAAATGGAAACTAGATGTTTATGAGACTGTAGCTTAAACCGAGGATCCAAGTAGCTTCACCATTCCATGAACCATAGGAGACAATTTTTTTATGATGGCTTTATGTGACTTAAGAGCCATCATTAACCTCATACCTTTATAAAATCATTAAGAGAATAGATTTAGAAGAGGTTCACCCTACCATTATAATCTTTCAGGTAGCTGATGGTTCTTTGACTTATCATACGAGAGGCTATAAAGCATGAACTGATTAACGTGGATAACTTTATCTTCCTATTGAAATTTATTTTTTTAGACGTGAAGGAGAATAAGGAAATCCTAGTAATAATAGGTAGACCACTCCTAGACACTAGAAGAGCCATGATTATTATTCAGTAAGGGGAACTTATAATGAGAGTGAATGATCATGAGATTACTTTTAACATTTTAAATTCAATGAAGTATCCCCAAGACCCTAAGGATGATAAATGCACTGGAATAAATGTGGTGGATGGATTGATTAGGAGCTAATTTAAGGAGACTATAGAATTAGACCTAATAGAGCATGACTTGATTGAGGATAATAGTGAAAGCCCTAAGGAATCATCTACTTTACTATTAGAGATGCCTAGAGTAGTTAGAGAAAAAATTTGAGGTTCTTGACAACATGGAAAATGCTAATTTTTTAGTTCATTTTATAAATGAGTCTCCTAAACTAGAACTAAAAATTCTCTATAAGCACTTAAAGTATGCATTTTTAAGAGAATTTTTAAGTTTGCCTATTATTATTTTAGCTGGTTTGAGTGAATTGAAGAAGGCAAATTTAATGAAAATTTTAAGGACATTTAATAAATAATTTGGATCAAGTATAACAAAATAAAGTGAATTAGCCCTTCCTTATGCATGAATATAATGCTAATTGAAGAAGATCATTAACCAAAGGCTAGTCCCTAAAGGAGGCTAAACCTAGTGATGAAGAAGGCAGTTAAAAAGAAGATTTTGAAGTAGTAAGATGAAAGAATTATCCACCATATTTATAATTGTGCATGGGTTAGCTTAATTCATTGTGTTCCCAAGAAGGGTGGAGTGACAATAGTGGAATATGATAAGAATAAACGTGTCATTGGTTTGAGGAATTGTATAGACTATAAACAATTAAACAATGCAGATAGGAAGTATCATTTTACTTTGTCTTTTTCTTGACTAAATACTTGATATTAGCATGACACCTTTATTTTCTCTTCCAAGATGGTTATTACATTTATCATCAAATTTTTTTTGCTTTAGATGATCAGGAAAGGGCCACTTTCACTAGCCCTTACGCAACTTTTTCCATTAGAAGGATGGTCTTTGAACTATGTAATGCCCTTGTCACTCTCCAGAGATGTATGATGTATATCTTCTCAGATATGATAGAGAAGGAGATTAAAGTTTTATGGATGACATTTTTTGGTTTTTAGCACATCCTTTAACTTATGCCTTAAGCAACCTTCCAAAGTCAACAAAGATGTGAAGAGACTATTTTACGGTTAAATTTGAAAGGTATCAATTCATGGTGAGTTAAAGGATAGTATTAGGGCATAGGATGTCTAAGGAAGGGATGGTGGTAGATCAGGCCAAAATTTTGGTTATTATTTAACTTTATTAGAGGGATTAGGAGCTTTCCAGGGCATGTAGGAATTTACCATTGATACATAAAATTCTTCTCTAAAATTTTCAAGTCATTGTGTCATTTATTAGAAAAAGTATCACCCTTTACTTTCAATGAGAAGTGTATAAAAACGTTCAATATTTTAAAGAAGAAATTAGTCACTATTTCTATTCTTGTTGCACTTAATTGGAAATTTTTATTTAATTTTATGTGTGATGCTAGTGATTATGTTGTAGAGGTTGTGCTAGACAAAAGGAGAGAAAAGTTTTTTCATGTAATTTATTATGCTGGTATGATATTTAATGAAACTCAAGTAAATTATATCATCACTAGAAGTGTTATTTGCTATAGTATATATATATATATATATATATATATATATATATATTTAATAAGCTTATATCCTATCTTGTAGGTACCAAAGTTAAGGTTTGCACTTGACCTCATTTTCATATGAGGTCTATTATGTTCTGTCTCTCTTTAGATCCTAGGATCTAGCCTCAGGGCTTCCTTGAGTTTACAATCTATCATATTCTCAAGCCCTCAAAACTGAAACTGGCTAATGACAAGAATAAATTTGTCAGGGCACATCCAAAATTCAAAGAGGTGGTTGAAGAGACCCATAAACCTTATAATTCCAATTCAAAGTGTGAATATCATGAATGTCATTACTGCAATAATTGATTTTGACATCACATTTGCAGAAAAACTCCATATATGTCAAAAAATAGTGTGCAGCACCTCACACAATGGAATTCAAAGGTCAAGCTAGGGTTGAACACTAAATATCATCAACTCATTCTACCTGAGGTTGTTTGCTATCTCTTTTTAACCGAAAGCATGTAGGTGAACAAATGGGTTAGAAGACATGTAATTTTCAATATTCTCATACCTTATCTTTGGTCATCTTTGACAAGTTGGAGAGGTCGTACATCGCTAACTCCATTGAAGAATAATTGTGGGAAGCCATGTTTTAGCTGATGAAAATAAGAACTATTGAGAAAAATGAATTAGAAAGTGCATTTAACAACATAAAAATCCTTTTTATGGGGTTAGGGTGAACCCTAAATGTCATGAGAAGGGAAAAACTGAAAAACCACCATTAAAAGACTTAGAGATTAACCAGCTAAAGATTATAACATGAAAATTAAAGAACCAAATAAAATTTATTTTTTTATATAGAATAATTATTATAGTAAGATCCCACTCCAAATTTGCTTAGAGAAAAGAAGCAGATCACACAAAGGTCTAAGGTAACCTCGGTCAATATATGACCCAAACAAAGTATCCTTCAAAGAAAGACTTCTAGACCTAAACTAACCTAGCCTATTGGACTTGCCTTGGGATGAAAAATCTGAGATCTCTCTCGCAGATCTACAACCTTCTGTTGTTGGTTAGTCATCATCAGCTTAATCTCACCAACCTCCCCCACTAGTTTCAATAAGGAAGACAATGAGTCACTCATCTCTGAATTTTGTTAAATTCTAGCCTCATCCATAAAAGATCACTCAATATCATCATGGAAATTACCCAGCATCTACTCGATCCACTTAAAACCCTTCAATGATTCCCCTACGCATCACCGTAAGGGGCCAGAGATCTCTTGGGTTGTCGACATCTCTATCTTTTTTGGCAGGCTAACCATCTCCTTCCAACACCTATTTTTGCCCCCAACTATCATAGTCGGAGCTTTGTCCAAGCTTAACTATATCGAGGCATCTGCTACATGAAAAACTAAAAAAAAGGAAAATTTAGAAGCCTAAAAAAAAGAAAATCGAGAACTGCTGCGGACTTTTTATATTGCAAGAACTTATGAATCTTAATTTATATATTTATAATGATTTTGTAAAGTCCAAACTTCAAAGCAAGTATACGTATCATATCAAGTAATAAAGGGCTCTAATGGAGTCCTAGTTATCAATCCCACAGGGAAGGCACGTTCCTTATAATAAATAGCGTAATACTGAAATACAATACTCAAATCGTAATTAAAGTTTAAGTTTACTTCTACTAACAAGATGCAGAAAACAATAACAATTAAGCAAACTACAATTACTTCTAATTTCTTTAAAACAAAATTAACTGACACACACACACTAAGCTTGTATTTGAATGGTTTTGATATATAAGAAAAGTATCTTTACTCTTGCAATGAGTATATGATGTGTGAATGATATAGAATGATTATTTATTGTATTGTACCAAATAAAAGCATAAATATTTGTTTACCCTCAAAAGAGTACCCCCTCTTCCAAGCATGAAAAGAACATTGGAGGATACTAGTTGTCACTACGGAGCTCCCACTCACCCTTCACCTGAAGTCTAACCTTTGACTTTAGTTACTAATCTTAGGACCAAATTGGGGATCTCAGCCAGTCACCCTGAAACCTCGAATTTGAAGTCCATCAAAACACATTTCCTTATTTATTTGGACTCAATTCCCATGAACTATGCAATTCATTCATGGACATTGAATGGATTCTTCATTATTATTGTAGGACACTCAATCCTTTCTGAGTTAATGTACAACAAAAAAATTTAACAATTCAATTGGCCAGATCAAAAAGTAAATTAAGTTCAAAATGAAAATCATCACAATTTCTTCAATACTTTAAAAGTACTTCAAATCCATATCATCACATCATCACATCTCTATGCAAGAAGAAAGGCAAAGGAAACTACTCAGAATTCATAGAGAAGACATAATAAAACATGGATTTTATATATATAAAAGAAAAGTCATACAAACCACAAAAGCAAATACAACTTATCTCTTTATCTTCCCTAAGTAAATCCCTTAAAGTTCCTTTGAATCCTTTTCTCTCTTCTTTGCAACACACAATTCCCTCTTTAGAATGGAAAGGAAGAAGCAATATCTCACTTTACTCCTCCTTCACTCCTTAGAGAAGAATCCCTCCTAAATTCTCACTTCTACACTCCTCTCTTCAAAACCCTAACTCTAAACACACTCACACACACTTCTCTCCCTCTCCAAAACCTCCTTATTTTTCGTCCAAAAGCAGTTACATATATGTTAGAAACGAATTCCCAAGAGTTTCATTAAGCAACCCTTCAAAAAGTCACCAAAACTCTTCAAATTTGAATTGCACCGACATTGGGCGCCGGCAGCGCCCGATAGGGCGCCCGATAGGGCGCCGACGACTCTCTATCGTTAATTAATTCTGGAGCTCTCGGGAATACGGTTCCCATTCTGCTGCGGGCGGCGCCCATTCTGGCTCGGGCGGCGCTAGAAGCTAGCTTTCTCCATTTTCCTCATTTTAGCTCTGAATTCGTTCCTTTTCACTTCCTTTTGCTCCAATCACCTAAAATCATCATACCTGCAACAAATAATGAAAAATACCTTTCTTTAAAGTGCAATATCACCAAAAATGGGTAAAATTATATAGCAAAAACAGTATATGTTTTTGGTGCATCAAGAACTGATTAGGAACTTTAAGTGCCCCAAACCTTCATCATTTATGAAACCAATAACTCCTTTAAGTGAGATCTTTATGGAAAAGGGAGAACACTTACAGTGGATTGGGTGTTTAGGCTAACCTTTTGTTGAACTAAGTATTGTTTTGATTGGTTGAACAATTAGTTCTTGGGTTGCAGCAACTGGTTGAGCATTCTTCAGAGCTATCCTAAAATTAACCCACTTGATTTGAAGGTGAGACCATCTTTCTCTTCATCACCAATTTTTGTTTTATTTTTCCCTCATGATGTTTCCTACTCTTCTCTTCCGAGAACATTTTGTGGATTAGAACCTTATTCAAAACTTCAGTTTAGGCATTGAAAGTTTGTTTATCAAAAGGTGGAGAGGTAACAACCAAAGGAAAGGGAGAGTGAAAGCCGCACAATGCATGATAATCAATGAAGAATGGCACAAAGCAAGCAAACTTGGAAAGATGTCACCGTCCTATTTATAACTATCAACAGCACAAAAATTATGGGAATGTCAATTATTAAGGTTATTTGATAATAATTAGGTATTTATTCATTTAATCCTCTCATTCGCATTGCAACACGACCTACTAAAATAGAAGAGAACCAGGGAAATAAAATATGCACAATAAAAATTCTATAAATTGAGCCCTCTATGGATCCAACAGCTTGGGATGTGGAAAGATGGATATAGCGGCTAGTTAGGGGCTGACTCAAAGGCTAACCAACTCCTAAGTCATGCAATAGAAGCCCATACAATTGGCAATGAATAACAAGATATCCATCAATTAGGAATCAATTGATAATCAATGGATAAGGATTCTATCGACAAAATAGAATCATTTGGCATAATTGTTATTTCATAATAATTCTAGCATCCTATAATTAGAGAGGCATTAAATGTAACGAGGGTTACAAAAAATCCAATATGATTCCTATCTCTCACTCTCTCTCTCTTTCCCTCTCCTTCTTTCTACACTTTATTCCTTGGATGTGATCTACGAATAAATTTAGGTTCAACACTTCAATATTTCACTCTCTTGAAATTTGTATTTTCACTGATCGTTTAATTATGATCAAATGATTAGGGGTTGTCCGATAAAGAATGTAGAGCATAATTTAACTAGGATTTAAGCTAAATCCAACCATACGATTATTTTACAAATTAAATCCCGGATTTAGTAAATCTAGTTGTGAAGAGAAATTAAGCCTCGTGCAAATAGGAGGATCATCACCTTGCTCAATAGTTTCAGGTAAGTGTGAAGCCAAAGGGAGGAGAAAAATTAGATTTTCAGTGGTCTTTGTACATTGTAATCCAATTGTTGCTTACCCTACTAGCTCGAATCACGACTATATCATGAGGATGGGATGGTTTTGAGCAAAACCAATAGTTTCAGATGATTTAATCGGATTTACTAAATTCGTTCTCAAACAGTTTTTACGATTTGACCTTTCATGATTTACTAATTTACGCTAACTTAAATCTCATCCCTTGCCATACAACCTCTATGTGTTGGTGATTTTTAATTTTATGTAGGTTATGAGCTAGTGATGTGATGAAAACTTAGGTAAAAAAATAGCAAAAAATTTTAATTTAATAATGATTTTATTCTTTCACCATTTTTTTGTTTTCATTTTATAGCTAAGCTTTCATCCAATATTTCTTGCTAGCTAAAGTTCATGCCAATCAAACTTTAAAATTAAAATTTGGCAGAGTTACATAGCATCTTATCTAGGCTTGAAAAGATGCATTTCGTTTTCTTAATGTTAATAATATAGCTATTTTGAGATGATGTGAGGATTTGAGTGTTATAAACGTAAAAGAAATCATTTTTGTTTTAGACATATAAACACATCAGAACAGTTTGGTATGTATATAAATCTCCCTCATAATTTTGATATAAGCATAGCCCTAATAAACCCAACAATTATATTAATCGTCCGATTAAATAAAATTCTTCCTACTAGCCCAACAAACCTTATTAATTTGGGGTGAAATAAAGTCCCAAACACTTTTGAAAAATTAGATGAGTTGATAAGTCAATTTTAAGCTTAGCTCTGACTAAACTTATCCACTTATAACCATATTTTAAAAAAAAATATTAAATAAACTACTATGATTTATTGCAAGTAAGTACATTGAGCGCCCGACGACCTTCATCGAACATTTATTAGCTGCAGGTCAGCAAGAGGTGGCATTTATATCCACGATGCAAGAGGTTGATCCCTACAGCTATTAAAAATAGCAATGCTAAACCCTTTAACATGCACACGGCAAGTGTAAGATTAAGGAAGATTTGCATATTTATCACATAATTTCTATGCATTTATAAATCTAATATCTAAATTATTGGCTGATTTGAGGAGTGTAGTTGGTTGAGGCTCGTCTCTCCAACCAACACAGCGGCTTTCGAGCTATTTACCTTTGTAATGGCTCGCTAATTTAAGAAGTAAAAAACCCTAAAAGCTGAACCTATACTTAAATTTATTATTGAATAACACCAAAATAATAATTGTAAAGGAAAGAGGGCAGTGAGAAATAGTGAAGAGAGAAAAATGAAAGTGCAGAGAAAGAAATAGGAAAGTGTTATATTAAGCACACTTGACTCCCTCTCTCCTCCCTATTAAATTCAAATTTTTATTTATATGGAAGGCAAATTTGATATTTTTTTCTTTTTGAAATATCAAATTTATCCCTCCTGAAACATCATTTTGCTCTTTGTGGCTCTAGCCCCTCCCATATTGGGTCCAAGGGAGCAGTTAGCCCCCACTCAAAAAAAAAAAAAAAAAAAAAAAAGGTTTCACACTTGCTTCGAATAGTTGTTCCGTCGTGGTGGAGGAAAAAAAAATCTCCTTTTACATTCACTCTTGTATTTCTATATCTCTAAGGATTTTTCATTATTTGTTTATCTCGTATTCTGATGTGCATATAAAATATATTATTCATGTGGACATAAATATGGACTGACGGACGTTCCTAATCTCCTTCGCTGATTAGGGCTCCTTCCTCCGCATCTTTTCTTTGTCAGGTTTATTGTCCTTTGAGAGGCTTCGTTTGACACCCTCCATCAGCGAAGGAGTCGAGTCAGCGAAGAACTACGAGGAGCGACGGCTGTGGGCAATGGCATATCTTGGAGCGACGGAAGAGCGTTACTTGGAGCCTTGTTTGAGAGGTTTTTGGAGATCTATTGGATGCTTCATCTTTTTATGGTTTCTTTAATGGCTACAACTAATGGTTTGAATGTCCCTTCTTACAAGGACATTGTTTCCGGTAATGTTCCTGATTTAATTAATATTTTGTTTCCTGTAGCTTTCAAAGATCGACTTGAAGAGAATGCTCCAAATGGATTGTTTAAAAAAGCTTCGAAAAAGAATGGCAAACCTGCCCTAATTTTTCAAGAAGAAGAAACTGATCTTCTTATGGAACCTTTAAAATTTACATTGGTGGGCAAATTTGCTTTTGCTCATCCCAGGATAGATATTATTCGTAAGTTTTTTTTCGGAATTGAAGTTGGTTGGTAAATGGAGTTTGGGATTTATTGATGGGCGCAATCTTTTGATTAAGCTACAAGAAGAGATGGATTACACATTTCTTTTCTCCAGGAAATTTGTTACTATTGATAAATATTATATGAAGTTCCTTAAATGGACTCCAAATTTTAATCCTTTTGAGGAACCACCTATTGTTCCTATTTGGATTAGGTTTCCTCAACTTAAACTCCATTTCCTTAACCCAGAAATTTTGTTTTCTTTAGTATCTATTTTTGGCCGCCAAGATGGATAGTGCAACTCTTCATTGCACTAGGCCTTCTCTAGAAAAGAAGCTAGTTGAGAGAGATTTTACTGCTCCTTTTCCTGACTCTGTATGGATTGGTGATGAATTAACGGGTTACTGGCAGTCATTTGAATTGGAATTTGTGTCACCTTATTGTTCCAGATGTAGAATGTTTGGGCATAACTTCTCATCTTGTTTTGTTGCTCATCCTAAATTGAAAACAATTAAGGTTATGGGTAATAAGAGCGGTAAAAATGAAGGCCAAGTTGAATCAGATTCTCCTAAAAAATTTGATAATTCTGATGTTAATGCTGAGATTGAAAATTGGGCTTACATGAAGATAATGCTTTACTCTAGAATATCTCTCAGGTGTCGGATACTAACTATTCTTCTCATGGATCTATTCCTTATAATCTTATTATTGATACTAATAAGAACTTAGAAGTGAAAGATCAGATTGTTTCAGCTTCTATTAATAATGGTAGCAATCTTGATGTTCTTGATGATTATGTGAATTCTTGTTTACATGTGGATAATGAATTACTTCAGGTTAATAGTTTAATTGAATATGATAATGATTTTGTAGTTGATGGAAGTACGATTTTGACCAGGATGTAGCTTGAAGAAGGCTGGTTGATTCAACGATCCTCACGGAAAAGGAAATTAAAAGGTTTGAGAGAACTTGCTTATATTAATCCTGAGGCTATTAATAATGGTAAAATGCTTATTGGATCTACCTCTAGACATACTAGAGGAAAATCTAATGGTGATGATGTTTAATCCTCTTGTCTGGAATATTAGAGGCATAGCTAAGCTTGTTGCTTCTCTCAGATTAAAACGCCTAATTCGTACTGATAAGTTACAATTTTTTGGAATTTTAGAACCTTTAGTTGGTGTTAAGAATATTTGAGGATTATGAGAACTATTGGTTTTTTCAATGTGATGGCTAATCTTAATAACAAGATTTGGCTATTTTGGAAAGATTTCCTCAATATTGATATCCTTATCAATCATAATCAGCTTTTACATGTTAGGATTCATACTACTAATGAATAATTTTTTTTCTCTATCATTTATGCTGGGTGTTCTAAACAAACTCGTTTGGAACTTTGGAATCATATTTCTAATATTACTTCTACTAATGAAGCTTGGTTGTTGAGGGGTGGTTTTAATTTGATTTCTTCTCCTTTTGAGAAGAAAGGTGGTACTGCTCCTAATCAAAATCTTATTAAATTCTTTAAAAATTCCATTATGGATATGGGTCTTTTTTATTTGGGTTTTTCGTGGTTTTCCTTTTACTTGGCATGGAGGTTATACTTTTGAAAGGCTGGATAGATATCTTTCAAATGATGAGTTGTTTAATCTAATTGTTCATTATGGGATTTCTCATTTGACTATTATTTCTTCGGATCAAGCTCCTATTCTTGTCAAATCTAAATATTTGTCTTCTAAACCTCCCTATAAATTTTGTTTCTATAAAATGTGGCTACTTCATGATAGTTATATGCAATTTTTAAAGATAATTGGATAACTTCTGCGGCTTGTAACTCTGGTTACAAATTATGGATGCTTCAAAAAAATTTTGCTAAAAAACTTAAATGTTGGAATTGGAATGTTGTTGGTAAGGTTGACCAAGTCATTGATGATTTGGAAACTAAAGTTAAATCTCTGGAGATGGATTATGCTAATCATCGTGTTAAGTGGGAGGTCCTTTTTCTAGGTCAGCAAGATCTAAATAAGGCCATTCATATGGAAGAAAGCTTTCTTGCATAAAAAGCTACTGTAACTCATTTTTTGGAAGGGGATAGGAACTCTGCCTATTACCATGCTTGTATTAAAAATCGAAGGAGATACAATCTTATTTCTAAGATTTTTTGAAATAATGGTATTATACTATCTAATCAACATTCCATTTTCAAGAAGACATCACTTACTTTTCGAATATTTTCAGCAGTAATGGGGATGCTTTATAGTCTATTAATTTTGTTTTATATAATTCATATGAAGAAGATTTTGGATTGAGTCATACTTGTATTCCTAGTATCATTGAAATTAAAGAAATCTTTGATAATATGGAGGATGGGAAAGCAGCTGGGCCTAATGGGTTCACTGTTGAGTTTTATAAGAAGAGTTGGGATATTATTCATCATGACTTGGTTACCACCATACAAGATTTTTTTAGAGGTGTTGATTTGCCATAGTATTTTAAATCTTCTACTATTGTTCTGATTCCTAAAGTTGGTAATGCTTCAACTTGGGAAGCCTTTAGACCTATTAGTCTTAATATTGTGGTTTATAAGATAATTTCTAAGATTTTGGTTAAAAGGTTGTATTCTTATCTTCAAATGATCATCTCTCATAATCAATATGCTTTTGTTAAAGATAGGAATATTTGTGACAATGCACTCACTGTTCAAGAGCTTCTTCTAGACTTTGACAAAAAATGTAGAGAAGGCAATGTGATTTTCAAATTAGATATTAAGAAGGCTTTTGATACTATCAGGTGGGAATTTATTTTGGATGTGCTTAATGCTATTGGCTTTCCTGCTGATTTTTGTTCTCTTATCCATATAATTCTTAATGATAACTACTATTCAATTCTTATTAATGGGCAATAGTGTGGTTTCTTTAAAGCTACAAAAGGCATTAAATAAGGAGATTTTCTTTCTCCTTACCTGTTTATTATTTCTTTTGATTATTTTTCTCGATGCCTGAATGATGAGTTTACTAAATACCCCAGTTTGAACTTTGTTGATAAGGGTAGGATTAGTATTTCTCATCTTTGTTTTGCTGATGATCTGATGGTTTTACCAATGTGAATAAAAGATCTATTAAGAAGGTGTGGGATGTTATACATCTTTTTCAATTGGCCTCTGGTCATACTTTCAATACTTCAAAAAGTTTTTATTATTGTTCCAAATATGTCTTTGGTGCAAAGAAAAATTGGATTTATGATGTTACTCATTGTCAGAAAGATTATTTTCCTATTTCGTATTTGGGTTTCACTCTGGACAAATGTAGAATGAAGATTGCTAACTGTATGTAGTTATTTTATAAAATCAGAAAAAGAATTATGACTTGGGAACATAAATTTCTCTCCTTTGGAGGGAGAATTACTATTCTGAAGAGCATAATTAGCTTGTTGCCTCTTTATTATTTACAAGTGATGAATTTACCTTTGAGTTTCATTAAAAAACTAGAATTACTATTTAATAAATTCTTGTGGGATGGCTTTGGTAAGAATAATATCCATTGGATGAGTTGGAAGAAGCTTTGTAAACCTTATGATAAAGGAGTATTAGGTTTTAGGAGTCTTCACGACTCTATAAAAGTCAATTATATGAAACTATGGTACCTTTTTCGTATGAATAATTTCTTATGGGCTTCTTTGATGCATGCTAAGTATTGTTCTAACATTCATCCTTTAGCTGTTACGTCTACTAAATCTGACTCTTTTGTTTGGAAAGAAATGTTGAAGGATTCTGAGGGTACAGAAAAGCTACTTTGCTGGGATATTGGTTTTGGACATTGTTCTTTTTGGTATGAAGATTGGAAGGGTAAAGGTGCTCTGGTGGATCACTATGGTGGTCCCTTTGATATTAATGTCAAAGATCAAAATTTATGGTCCAATGATAGTTGAATGTTTGATATTCTGTCACAGATTGTTAGTTTAAATGATGCTAGATTTATAGCTTCTATTCTTATTTCTAGAGACAAGAAGGATAAATCGGTTATTAATAAAAAAGATTGGGGATTCTATTTCCAAATGTTTTACTAATTCTTTTCAGGATTTCCAAGGCTTGAATCTAGATTGGCTTTGGAATCCTTGGTTGAAGCCTTCAATGTCTTTTTTTATTTGGTGTGTGCTTAATAACATCATTCCTACTGATGATATTCTTAAGTTCAAAGGTTTGAGGTTTCCTTCTCGCTGCATTTTATGTAGAGCACATGATGAATACATCAATCATATTTTTAGTAATTGTTCCTTTATATTTTAAATTTTGGTTCAGCTTTCTGAGAAAATTATGAATTTTCGTATGGATCTTTCTATCAACTGTATTGTTGATTTGTTAGATAGGTGGAAGAATTTTGGTAATAAGTTCTTTAGTATTATTCCTTGTGTGGTGTTGTGGTTTGTTTGGATTTCCAGGAATAATGCTCTGTTTAATGATGAAGTACCTAATATTCATCATACTTTGAATCTGATTTTGGGGTATATTAGTAGATGTCTTAGCTTTACAAAGTTTAAAGGATGTGTTTTGAAATTGTTCAATAGGCAATTCCAACAGCTTATCAAAGTGAATACTTATGTTTTCCTTATTAATCTAACATTGTGGAAGAAACAAAATGCTCTTTTTTTGAAAATTAATACTGATGGTTGTTGGAAACCTAATTCTGCTAGTATTGGTGGTGTTTGTCGAGACTTTGTTGGGTTTATTGTTTGTTGCTTTGCAGCTTCTACCGATCCTTCTTCTTCTTTATCTTCTGAAGCAGATGCTGTTGTGTTTGGACTCATGGTTGCTAAGAAATTGGGATTAAAAAATTTGGTTATGGAAATGGATTCTCTGATTCTTTGGAATTGTTGCAGGTTAGCAATGGAGCCTCCTTGGAGCATTTTATTGCAGATTCGAAGGATTAAAGACTCATCTATTGTTTTGAATGTGTTCTTGAATCATGTTTCTCGTGATGGCAACTTTGTAGCTCACTAGACTCCTAAGTCTGGATTGAAGATGTATTCTGCTAATGTTTTTTTTTTCAGTTTCTTGATGCATTGTTGGCTTTAGCTTTTAAAGAACTTACTTAGGTGTGTGAGTTTTTTTTGTTTTTTGGGAAAAGAGGACCTTGTTTTTCTTGTTTTGTGTGTGTTGTTTGGTGTGTGATAGATATGACCTCCTTTCTATTTTTTTATTTTTCTTTTCGATGGAATGCATAAGGATCCCAAAGGTGCTATTTCAAAAAAAAAATGTGGGCATAAATATATTATCTTCGACAAGTTATCATTTGTTGGCGATGGTCAAGCAGAGGGCCTAATGGTGTGTACCGAATAATGAGGGTCGAGTGGTGAGGGTCGAGTGGCAGTGGCAAAACGATGACGGTAGAGTGATAAATCCGAGCGCTGAGTATCGGTTCAACATGTCATATGACCAAATGACCAAGTGGTCGAGTCAAACTCCTCAGCAAGAGACGAAAAGACGACTGGTGAGGGATGAGTTTAGCATATTCTCATAATAGTCTCAACTTCTTCAACCGTGATGAAGGATTTCTATTATATCCTAAATTATAATTTGAGATATATATCATTTTAGCTATACTTCTCAATTGCATGGTATAATGATTGAAAATAAATTTGAAGAATTTTAATCCATTGGGTTCAGCATTCCCCAATCAACAAGACTGTAAAGATAAAGAAGAAGAACAAACAAACAAACAAAAAAAAAAAAATTTTTTATTCCTATAAATAGGAAAATTAATATTTTGACGTTAGATTGATAGTTAGATATGCAATTACGCAAGCATTGTGTCGCATGTTTTTCAGATGTTTGCCAAAAATCTTGTTCGCTTTTCATAACCGAACAAATGGCGTGCCGATTAGCACAATAATTTAAATTTCCATTGAAACTACGTTTTCAATTGACGATTACGAAGTAGATAAGTCTGTTCTTCTCAAAAAAATAAAAAAATAAAAAGGCCGGAAAAATAGTAATCAAAGCTCTTCATGCAAATAAAAAATCATGAGAAACGTACAATTTTTAGTAAAAATTACGAGGCCGTAATTTTTTATTTAAAAATTTTTAAATAATTTTAAAAAAAATATGCAATCTTATAATAAAATAGTTTATTTTTCCCTGCAAGAATATTTTATCGTTTCTATAAAATACATATTTTTTTTATTTTGAATAAATATTATAATTTATTGACTTATATTAGGTATGCCTCTAATAAGCTAATTCTTTCGCCTTTTTCGCTCCTCCATTTTTATATTATTTGACTTTTAAAAATAACATATTGAGTGATAAATAATAAAACATCTGGCTTAAATTTATAGCTTTTGAAAATTTTATTTTGCAGTATTAATAATTGGATCATTATTTTCTTACAAATTATTTGAGAACTTAAACATAAAAATGAAACTAATATATTATCTTGAAAATCAAAACAATTCATTAGTGCAACCTTAAATCAATTACATGGATAATCATTATCTTGAAGAAAATTGAATTTTGTAAATAGCTCATAAAACCAACGATAGTGTTTCCATTACAGATGTGGTATGTTATAGCTCCATAAGATTAATACGAAACAGCTCCAAAATAATTCACTCTTGGCTCATTATTACATCATGTACATTAAAGGTGTGTCAGCACGAATCTTGAGGGAGTCCAAAGAACTAAAAGGTAAGAAAGTACAGACATAAAAGACCCAAAAGTCCATCGTTGAAGGATCAAGGGACTTGATTGATTAAAAACAGAACCCCTATATCAGGGGCCGAAGTAGACCAGATGCAAGTCGTCCGAGATAAAGACTAAGATCCATCGAGCCAAGATAAATCAACACAACACTCACCCTAGCATTGCTAGCCATCTCACAAGAGCCCTCAAGATTCTTTAAAAGAAGGCTGAGAGTTTTACCACGATCTACTTCAAGAGCTCCCAAAGGATTTTCCGTCAATGAGTGGGCTACCTGCCAGATTACAGTGATCCGCTCTCTGTCTGATAGCCTAGTTTCTTCCCGTCGATGAAAGTTCCTCCTCCCGGAATAGATAATCTTTAGCAGGACTAGAGAAGTCGACCAGTAGACTCAATTCGACTGAGTTAAATTTGACCGAATCGAAGACCATCAAAAGTCGGACGACAACATATTGCAACACAGTTGGATGATCAAGCCTTGTCGAACCAAGGTTCTTCGACCTCACCGACCAAGCGACTGGGTAGGCGAGTCATAGGCTTATTTAAGAAAAATATCTAAAATATCCTATAATGCCCCCATTAAGCTAGAGGTAAGCATGTAATTATACACATTATTGTCAGTCGTCATTTGGAATTGTGTAGGCTGATTTGAAATTGATATAATTTAATATACATATAATTTTGATTTTGAAAAATAGTATTTTAATTTCAAAAAATGTGACAAAAAAGATCTCATATATTTAATATTTTAGGCAACCAAACACAACACTATAAGTAATACAACACAATGAATGGTAAGCATATCACTCGACAGCGGGCTTCGTTATATAAACTGAAGAACTTATGACATCTATTTATTCCACGAAGCTTTTTTTTGTGTGACCAAATATTCTTCTATCTAATATAAAGATTGGATAGGGTTTCATTTTACCTGGGTTACTAATTCCCTATAAGGTCAAGCCTCCATGGTTAATTACAACATAAATGATCGAAGTTACTTATGAAAACTCTCGATTAAGATCAGGGGTTTCTTTTTCAAGAAATCAAAGTTGAGTTTTCAAGATTGGACATGGAAGATCAAAATGAGAAAGGCTCAAATATGAACAATTATTTCTTGGATTCAAATGAATGAGAAGTATGTGATGTCTCAGATTCTGAGGTTCTCCTCAGTGACTTCTCAAACTATCATACTATTTGGTTTTACATCTTAAGAGTGAAGTCATTTAATGTTTAATCCTTTCATTTTACTTTAAAATTATGGCTTACACTTACAAAATATCTGATTATGCAAATAGTCTAGGAAGATAGGAGGTATTATGTTGTACCGAACGAACAATCTCGAGATCCTAAAAAAATTTATGACTTATACTGCACAACATGATTGTGCAAGAGCCTAAGGGATAAAGTGATGATTTATATTGTACTAGACGAATAACCTCAAAGTCCTATGGTTTTTCACTATTTGATACTAAGGAAAGTTTTATTGAAGTAGATCTGCTCATTGTTGAGTTTCATCGCCACTTGAAGTCTTCATTCGTCCGCTTGCATCCTCATTATGCTTGTCTTGACCTCCTTGCAATGATGGTCGCAGGTTTAGGGTTTAGGTTTTATGTGAGCATGTGATTATTGTCTAGTCTCAGGGCCATCCTAATGGTTCCTCCTAAACATATGGCCTACTGTTTTCTACCTTAGGGGCCTTTGCAAACATATGAAAACAAAACATGCTGTGTAGTACAATAAAAGCATGTGTAGTAAAAGAAAAGTAATAATGCATACCTACTTTCTCTATTACTGCTGCAAAAGGTTTAGTACTATAAACATAACATAATAATCAAGCTTGGGTCTATATTTTATGAAATTGAGGTAGCGCTCGGTGACCTGCCTCATAACGTGGCAAAGACAACTGCCACCGAGGTTACAAAACCGTCAATTAGGTTAAACTTGAAGTCCCACCAGAAGTTCCCTCTACCTTAGAGGGCTCTGTCAAAGAAAGTTGCTATTGCTAAGAGCACTCTGAAGTCCATCGTGATCCATCCCATCGTTGAAACTAAGGAAGTTGATCGCAAAGGAAAATTCATCCTCATAGAAGAAGATGAGTGTGTTCCACCATCATCTGTGTTCGAGACTGGGTCCACCTCTATGCTCAAGCTGCTAACTCGCACTCAGCGGAGAAACAGGAGCCACTCTGCCCTGAATAAGAAAAAGAAAGATAAGACCAAAATGACAAATCCTAAAGAGCTTGAGGAAATGGGACTCCTTCAGAATTGTCCTCTCTTATGAGGGAGCATATTCTACCCATTATCTGCAACTCACGGTGAGAAAAATATCCGTCGAATTGCTACTAGTCCTCCCTGATCCTTCCATCACCACTAAGAAAAGAAGAAGAGCTCGTTTGTCTCAAGGATTTGCCTTGTATTCGAGAGGTTCACACAAAAATTGAAGTGCTTGATCTCTCAGGTCTTGCATAAGATGGGGTGCACGGTCTCCCACTAATGAAGAGAAAAATTCTAAAGAAAGAGAAACTAGACCGTAGATATTGAAAGACCGATTCACCCAATGTCCCTGTCAAGCTTCGTTTAGGTGATCTATAGATTCTCATTGCTTCACACCGGGTGTCTGCCAAACATCATTTAGGACCCAAAATAATAACTATTGTCATCACAGATTAGTTCACCCAAACTCCCAACAAAGCTAGACTAAGACACCATTGAGCTTCCCATCGACACATAAGGAATGGCTTTTAAGAGCTAAGGAGGCATCAACCTTTATGAACTCACTTATATGGTTTTTACGAGCCGGAGATCGTATGCACCCACATCATGATGACACGCCCCCAATGGCATCTCGTCCCATACTTAAGAGAAATCTATGGAGACACCAACTGTCAGAGAATGTCTCTAATGTTGTGTGGACACAATGTATGATCCCACTTGACAATTCCCACAAAGAGGACACACCAATTTGATCGAAGAAAAGTTTGAGAAATTAAGAGCCGATGTCAGACAATTATCGGATGAGAGAAGAAGGGACTCCCCCGATGACATGGAGGAGGAGTTTGTAGAAATAATCATGTTGGAGATATTGTACGGCTTATTTTTAGGTTGTGTTGTATTTTTGAAAAGGAGGTCGCCTACAGAAATTATCGGCGAATTTTTAATTTAAATATATAATTTGAAAAGTAGTATTTGATTTTAAAAATAATCTTAAATTTGAAAAATTTTAAGATATGAAATCAAACCGATCTCACATCCCAAATAGTTTATATAAACGAGCACCGTATCACAAACCGTGTATCTATCCCGAAGAATAGACATATTGCTTGATGATAGGGCTCGATTAAATAAACTAAAAGATTTGTGATATCCATTTGGTCTGCGAACCAATTTTATAAGCCGACAAGTTCCCCTGCTTAATATAAATGAATTAAGCGAGGTTTATATTACCTGGGTTCTTAAAATTCCCTATAAGGGCAAGCCCCTATAGTTAATTACATCTTAAGTGACGGGGATCACCTAAGAAAACTCTCGATAATAATCAATGATTCTGCTCTCAAGAATCTCAAAGTTTAAGTTTTCAAGGGATTGAATTTTGGAATTTCAATAGGAAATGGATCAAATTTGGAACATTTTATTTTGGGAATCTAAAGGAAGAAAGGTAGAAGAAATCACAGATCCAAAGCTAACTCCGGTAATTTCCCGACTATCCTATTGTTTGGATTGAATTTAGGAAAGTCCTGATATTTATTTAATGTTTTGATCTTGCCAATTTTAATTAATTAGGACTTATATTCGTATGACATGATCATACAAATAGCCTCGAAGATGTGAGGGTTTATGTCGTATCAGACAACTACCTCGGAATCCTAAGACCGGTTAGGGCTTAATTTGCAATGCAAATGCCTAACAAAAGGTTGAGGATTTATGTTGCACTAGGTAAACTACCTCGAAATCCTATGGTTTGGTTATTTAATTCTAAAGAAAGTTTTGTTGAAGTAGATTCGAGTTTCTGCGATGACGATGGTCGTCGTCGCCCACCATGCTCCGAGCTCCTTGTTGTTGCAGAGGTTTAGTTTTAGAAGTCATAAATCAGGAGATGAGAAAAGTGTTTTGGTTTAGAGAAATTCTTAATTTCCAAGTGTTTTTTATGTTTTAATTAAAACAAATCTTAAAGTTGATTATAATAACACCGGTTAAGATCCTACGGTTCCATCCTTCCGGCATCGTTATTTTTATCGGATTCACTTAGTCCAGATGAATTTGCTAAACTCAACTAAATGAGTTCCACACTTTCATTTAGACCGTGGGAAATCCCGTTAGCAACACGTAGGTTACATCATCCGATGTATTCTCGATCATCCAACAAGACGTTTTAATTTAGTTGTAGTTGTAGTTTTGTATTCTGTTTGTGATTAAATTTTGAGTTGTTTTATATTTTGAAATGTTGTGGCGGTGAATTTTATCTTGTAATGACTTTTAATTTAGTTTTGGTTTCGGCTTTAGGGACTATCCTAAAAGTGTGGGTTTTCATGCAACAGTTGTTTATCATGCAAGAAAAGTAAGTGCGATGCGATTAAATAAATTGCGATAAGGTAAATTGCGATAAAATAAAAGCGTACCTTGAGGGTCTTCCCGTCATCCCAAGCGACACTTAAAACACAATTAGAATATTTAAGCATTTAAAGCAAGTCCCTAGGTAAAGCTTAAGGGAAGGATTATGGTTTTCTACTGAGTTCCTAATCCTATAGCTAGTCATTTCCTATGACGTCTGAGGTTCTCGTGTTTTGGTTTAAGAACGATTTTCTTCATCAAAGAACAATTAAGTTCAATTATTCTTATAAACATCCCATCATATCGAGGAAGTGCTTAAGACGAGTCTTAAACATCTTTTCAATATTTCTAGGATTATTTTTAAGTCCAAGAGAATTTAATTATACAAATGAATTAATTGACCGGAATTCAAGTTTTGTTGTTATCTTACTCAGTGAACTAGGACATTTGAATATCCTATGAGGGAAATAACATTTCACTTAACGTTCTATTTAGGAGTTATGACAACAAAAGCTTTTGAGGGCAAATTGATGTTCAAATGGTTTGTGATTTAATTTAATTTCGATTAACGAGTTTAAATTTGGAATAGTGTTCAAGTTGCTTTATATTTATTTTAGAATTTCTTTATGTCTTAGGTGATGTTATTTTTTAATTCAATTTAATTTAACTTTAATTTAATTTAATTTAATTTAATATGATTTAATTTAATTTAATTTAATTTGATTTGATTTAATTTGATTTAATTTAATTTGATTTAATTTAATTTAATTTAATTTAATTTAATTTAAATTTAAATTTTAAATTTAATTTTATTTTTAATTTTAATTTAATATTTTATTTTTTTATGTTTTAAAGATGATTTAATTTTAATTATTAAAGTATTAATTTAATTGAAATTTTAGAAGGATTTAATTTAAATAATTTGACTTTAATTTAATTTAATGATTAAGTCTTTTAGCATTTTAAATCTTAAATTTGGATTATCATTTTAATTAGGAATTAGATATTATTGAGATGATTAATTTAGGGATTCTTAAATTAAAGAACAAATCTCTTCCTAATATTATCCCTATTTTAATAATTCCAATTTTATTATTCTTCCAAATTTAATCAATTATTTAATTAAGGTTTATTTCAATTATTTTTAAATTTTTTAATAGGTTTCTACCCTTATTATTCAAATTTCAATCATCCAAATCAGATTAGGATCAAATACTTTACTCTTTAATTTTATTAAGCCTAAAGTTTTAATTAAAGGTTAAAATTTTAATTACCATTTTGCCCTTCAAGCTTAATAATTTCATAACTCACTAAATTGAGCTTAAATGAACTTGAAATTTTTATGTGACTTCACTCATATGTCAATAAAGGCATGAGAGGGGAAAATTTGATTTTTCTGTATTTAATTTATTTATGTAATTATTTTTGGTGAAAAATAGGGATTTCCAAGGAAAATTTAATAATATGACCAATGAAAAGTTTCTGTCCTTAAGAAAATTATGGGACATTTCTAATGACCAGAGGATCACTTGGACAAATTTTAGTGATTTTTTGAATTATATTCTTTTTATTATAATTATTTTGAGTTTTTGGAGTATTAATTAATTTAAAAATAAAATAAAGGTTGAAAAATGAATTTTATATTTTTCAAAAATCTCTCTGATATCAAGGAAATTAGAGAATCAATTTTTATATTTTTTGATTTCTCTTTGATTTATTAGAATTATTTTAGTGGAAATACTAAAAATATACATTTTTTTAATTTTAAAATTACCTTAGGGCTTTAAAATTTAATATCTCATTATAGAGACTTAAGAAAAATATGGAGTTTGTTCCTAAGTGATTAAAATTCAAAATGTGATATTTTGGTGAATTTTATTATTTTTGTGATTTTTATTATTTTTTAATTATTAAAATATTAAAATAATGTAAGAAAATCAACTTTTTTGAAAAATTGCAATTTTATTTTTCTTAAATTCCCCTAATATCAGAGAGGCTCCAAAACCAATTTGGTGAATTTTTGAAAAGTATTTTGAAAGTTATGAATTTTTAAAGTTTAAATTAGCTAAATGGTTTAATCAACCCATTTGGTGGGGCTAACCATGTCCAATTGACTTCAAATTTTTATGATGGGTTCCTCTGATCCTAAAGGTTAGTGGAGAATTGATTTCAGGTCAATTTGATGTATGATTAGCTCTAATTAATTAAGGACCTATTTTGGGTGTTTAAGCCAATTAGGGTTATTCCAAGTGGATTAATTCAAAACCTATTTTTCCTAGGTTCCTCTAGTCATAATAAATATCACCAAATTTTTATAGAATTTTTTTCACAATATGCTAATTATTGGAATTAAAATACTCAAACTAGCAACCTAGAGTTGAAAAATCAATAACTCTTCATAGGGATGGCCTCTGACTTTGGAAAATTCAAAGAATGTTCCCAAATTCAGAGGCTTCAAAAGTCCTATGGTCTCATGTCATGGTGAATTGTATACATGCATGGAGAATTGAAAATGTGCAGAGAGTAAGTAAATTATTAAAAATCAAATACTCAATGAAATTAAATGATTTCTTTTCCACATTATTCTCCTCCGTTCACTGAGCAAGAGGGTATTTTTATTTTATTTTTATGATTTTTCTACACAAAGTTATGCATTTTTCAAGTTCTGGTAATTAAATAAATAGGAAAATAGCCTAATTTCCTACTTATCCACGCGGCGCCCTGTCATCCTCGGCATCTCCGAACGGCCACGCGGCACGCTCCCATTCGACACCGCCTTCCGACTCAGCGCCACGCGGCCCGCAGTTCACGTATCATCTCCTGGTCCGACGCCATCTGAGCCGTCCATCCGCGCGTGTATTGAATGAACGGCATCTGTTCATCGTCCCCAAGCCTCCTAGCCCGAGAACCGTCAGTCTTCTAGGCCTAAGATCTCACTCGATACTTGACCAAATTGAACGTTTTTATACTCTATGGATTAGTCTCGAGAAGACGAACACATCCATACAGTTTATGTGGCATGAAATTGACTCAATAAAAAAGGAGAATGTTCAGAAGCTAGGGAAGAAGAGTGAGGCCATACCTTTGCTCAGAGAAGTGTGGCTTCGATCTGAGGGTTGTGTCACCTTCGATTGCATCCCAGCAAGCTCCAGATGAAGTTTCCTGGCTTGGTGAATTGTCTAGGTAGGATTTCGACCACGATCGATTACAAAGCTTGGAGTCCGGAACGGATGGGTGGCCTGGAGAGGGGCTTTTGCCGATGGACTTCTTCCCTTAGTCCGGTGAAGGTGTAGGATCAATCAATTTGGGGATTGGTCCACTATGAAGAAGTGTCCCGGTTTTGTCTCTGAAGTTCGAACTCAAAATCGAGCTCGCGTAGAGGAATTGGGGTTGGAATCCGGTGGGAATCAAGTGCTCTATGTGTAGAGAGTGGTCCGGAATGATTTGGCGCAGTTTCCTTAAGGTTGGTTCGAGCACCTCTCCCATGGCCGAGAGAGGGGTGTTTAAATAGGAGAGGCTTGGAGGGCCTCCAGTGGAGAGTTAGGGACCGGGATCACTGCTCTTGGCAAGAGAAGAACAATCGCAATGGCCACTCGGGGATGGGGCGGCTCGGCGGTGGGAATTCCAAACTTTGGCTCCTCCCAAGGTCTCGGCCATGGTGTTTTCCGGCGACCCAGTGCAGTGGCCGGCGAGCATGGGTCACCCTCGGGTCCAGTGGGTCGGTGGCTGGAGGTTTGTGCGATCAATTGGCCATGGACATGTGTAAAGGGCTTGGATTAAAATGGTATGGGGAGAGGCTCATTTTGGATCCAAATGGGTCAACCCACCATTTTGGGTTTGGTGCACCCTTCCAAGTTCTGGTTTTGGCTCGTAGGATCATGTGAGTCAACCTACCAAAGGTAGTGAAGTCCACATCAAGGATTAGGTGGCAAAGTATGGTTTAGAGTGTATCATGTTTAAGGTAAAAAGGTTTTAAAAAACGTTTAAGAAAGAGATCCCCTCTCTTTCCATTAATGGTTTGGTGAGGTGGAAAGTGGATTCCATGGCTCTCATGGCTCCTATCGGGCTCATGCATGGCTTCATGGCTTGCCTATGGCTTGCACATAGCTTGGCTTACTTGTATGAAAATGGATTTTGGCATTTTTGATAAATGTATGAGAGTTTAACATGAAGCTTGATTTAGAACAAATTCATATTTGATTGGAACTTTAGGGATTGTTTTAATTGAAGTCATGATGAAGAAGAGTGTCATGTGGGCTTTGTAAGAATTTTGGGCCTTTAAAATTTAGTGAAGATGGGCTTTTGGATTTCAAAACAAATTTTAGGTTGATAATTTTGTAAAGGATTGGATCCAATAAGTGTTGAATTTAATTTAGGAAGGTTTCATGAATGATTTGGAATAAATTTGAAGTGGTTTGGGCTTGAATTGGGTTAGATTTGGACCTCTTTGGTAAATGGGCCAATGTAGGTCAAATTGGGCTAACTTGGGCCAATGTTGGGCTATGGTTCAAATTGATGTAAAATTAATGTTGAGAAATATTTATGGGAGTGTTTCAAAGAGGTTTTGACTTTGGTTGGGTTTTCATTTTGGGGTTTGGGCTTATTTGGGTTAGGTTTGGGTTTAGGTCAAAATTGGGCTTTTTGGCTTTGGGTTGAATTTGAGTGGGGTTTGGGTCTAAATTTTGGGTAAATCATGTTAGTGTTTTGTTTGTGGGGATGTTAAGGAAGGTTTAGAAAAGATTTGGGGTTAATTGGAGTTGAATTGGGTTAGTTTGGGTTAGGTTTGGGTCATGGGTCCAAACTGGGCTTTAAGCCCAAAAGTGAAATTGGATTCAAATGTCAATCAAATTGGACTTGGATCTGGTATAGATTGGTGTTGGGAATGTTAAATTGAAGTTTAGATATGAATAGGACCAGAATTTGGGTCAATTGGGTAGGTTTGGCTTGACATTGGGTTCACTTTGGGTTAAAATGGGTCAAATTGGGGGTTTTGACAAACGTGGGATAAATTGACAAAATTGGCCCATGGTGTAGTTGAACAAAATGAAATTGGGAATATTTGGGATTTTTTGGAATTTTCTGGGAATTTTCTGAATTTTTGGATTTTTGGGTCAAGAGGGGTATTTTGGGTATTTGGAGGGTATTAGGAGGTATTTTTGGAATTTTTTGTATTTTTGGCTATGGATGATCAACTTGATTGATGAGGAAATGTTCAAGGTTAATTTTGTGGAATTTTGGGTGATTTGGAAATTTTGAAAAATTCGGGTAATTTCAAGGGCTTTGGGTAGGCTAGGCGGGTGTAGGGTCTCGGGGGTCATAAATTGAAAATTTGTAAAATTGAAGATTGAGTAATTGTAAGTGGAATGAAATCATTTTGGTTGAGCCATGAAGCCATATCAAGCCCACATGAGTCATGAAGGGACTCATTTGAGGCATCCACTATGTTGTTCCTAACCCTCTTAGCCAAGGGCTTAGGGGTTAAGGACCATCCATGTGAATCACCTTCATGAGTCAGGAGGTCAAGTTAGGTATGGGTGCGTTTTTAGGAGGTGTGTGAAAGTGTAGTGTATAAGTGTAGTATGTGTGTTGGTCAGCCCTTCACCGGACTGGGCCACCAGGGCGATCTAAGGCCAAAGAGTCCATGGGAACTCATCCTTTAAACTTCCACATTTGATTTCAACCCTCTAGGTGATTAGGGGTCTACGATCAAGTTTGTAGAGTTTGCGGGGAGTTAAGAAGTGGTTTGAATTTCTAAGTGGTGGGTCCCAATTCTAATCCTCTAAGATAGTCAAAGGAAAAGCCTAATGCTAGATCCTAAGTACTAAAAAGAAGAAGAGAAGACCTCATCAAAAATGAGGTCAACAGATATAAGCTACCTCATCTGCGTGAGAGGCGCCACCACCAAAAAATGAAGAATTGATAGAAGAATTTCAAACGATCATACAATAATAAGATGAGTTGTCTCGAGAAAAAAAGTTGAAGAGATGATGATTGCCTTGGGAACTTTACACAGCTTGCCGCAAAATGACACAATCGCCAACCACTAAAACCACTCGACCAGAGGTAGTTCACATTCTCGATGGAAAAAGAGAATTGGTTGAGGTCGAGGAAGAAAATAGAAGAAAAAGTATTCCACACAAAGTGGGATCCCCAAAAAAGTCATTACTCAACTTGTTGAGCAGAAATTCAAAGAAGCAATGGCTCAGGTAAGGGGTTGATCACTTGTTCTGAGGGGCAGACCATATCCAGAGGAATTTGATTCAATCCAATATCCTAAGGGCTTTGTACCTTCGCTCTTCAAAGTGTTTGATGGAACCAAAAATCCTCATAAACATATTCCGAGCAAGTTGTTGTAGCGCAGGAACTACTGATTTTCTTCTGTTTTGCCAGTTTGTCGGCAACCTTACAGGTGTCTCTTTTGGCTAGTACACCAAACCTCCCAATGGGTATGTCAATACCTTGGCGAATTAGAGAATCTCTTCATCCAACGCTTCGCCAGAGCCTAGCACTACATTACAGTTGGTGACCCGGTAGTAGAAAAATAGAAGCCATGGGAGACTCCATGGACTACATCCTTCGATGAAGATATCTCAGTATGAAATGTTGAACCACAGCTCCAAAAACAACACTCAGTCAAGCTCCTGAGCAAAAGCATTCATGGATCAGTGGCATTCATGCTCCAGGAGTATACAATAAAGATATTTGCAAAGCTGCTTAGCAAAGCCGCCAGTCTCAAAGAAGAAGCCAAACAGCTGAGTATGACAGCTAAGACAGAAAAGTTAAAGCCGATAAGGGCATTCGAGAAGAAATCAGTGAGTGTCTCTACAATGGAGAACGGTAAGCAACCAATGCAAGTGCAACAAAGGAGACAAAGTAGTGACAGAATGCCAACACGTCACAACCACATCAGTCCTTGCAAATGCAGTTTCAACAATCAACTCAGTAGAGCATAGAAAAGAAATAAATGGTTGAACAAATAAATAAAGAGTATCCATTCAAAGTAGAAGTTGCGGCCAAGATATTTCATAGCCTGCTAAAGATAACGGAGTTCAAGCTATCCGAAGCCAAGAGACCAAGAGAAGTTTATATGAAAGATCAGTCCAATTATTGTGCTTATCGCAACATGCTCGGGCAGAAGATTGAAGATTGCTTCGTCTTCAAGGATTAGTTGGAAAACAATTTCAAGGAAACAAAGTCATCCAAATGGAATACTTGAAAGAGCTCAAAAAGGGTTTGATCATTTTAATCTCGGCAGGTAAATTTATTCCTGTCAACCCTTACAAAGAAGAAGATGGATGGGGTGTGTCGTGGACCAGATTCTCCAAGAAGATACTTAACAAGATGCAAGCAGCTCTAGCCACATCGTCATCTTCAAAACTCCCACTTCCAAGAAAAGAAAAGAAAAAGAAAAGAGAAAGTGAAGCTGAGAGGAGCAGAGACCCTCACAACATAAGGGTTGTTATTCCTCCTATACTTCCTATTAATTTTATTTCTACTCATTCACCTAGATTGATTGTCTCGGATTTAGGGGAGAAATCTCTTGATTTGTTGACTTTATATGACTTTTTCATTGTCCCTTTGGGAATGGTTAATGCAAAGGATTTTGATATCAGTTACATTTTGTCTCTTCCTGATGATGACTTCTTTGAAAACAACCAATCTAATTTCAATCCCAAGAACAATTCTCGAAACATACGCGATCTTGATAGGTCCGGCAGGAATCAAAATGAAAACCGTGTTGAAAACAATGACAACGAAATTGAAGATGACATAACTGCTCTTGAGTTACAAGGAGCACCGATTTTCATAGAGCTGGAATCATCGGACTCAAAGAAAAAAGAGTCAGATGAAGTGCTCTTAGAAGAAACTCCAAGTTTGACATAGAAACAAGAAGAAATAACTGAAGTGAACTTGCGGAGTGGGAATGTCTTACCTCCAAAGATAGCTCCCAAAGAAAAGGGAAAACAACTGGTTGTACCATAGGAAGTAATTCAACCGACACAAGAAAGACCAATTAAATACAATGTCAATAACTACCACAATAAGGTGGACTGCAACTTTCTAGCCCATTTGAGGAAACTACTAGAAAAATTGAGCATATATGATGCCTTGATCCTCTATAAGGGAATGAGGAAGTATTTGTAAATATCTTATGGATCCCAAGTCTTGAGTTACAAGGAGCACCGATTTTCATAGAGCTGGAATCATCGGACTCAGAGACAAAAGAGTCGGATGAAGTGCTCCCAGAAGAAATTCCAAATTTGACATATAAACAAGAAGAAATAATTAAAGTAAACTTGCGGAGTGGGAATGTTTTACCTTCAAGGATAGCTCCCAAAAAAAAAGGGAAAACAACTGGTTGTACCATAGGAAGTAATTGAACTGACACAACAAAGACCAATTAAAGAGAATGTCGATAACTGTCACAACAAGGTGTACAACATTCTAGCCCATTTGAGGAAACTACTAGCAAAATTGAGAATATATGATGTCATGATCCTCTATAAGGGAATGAGGACGTATTTGTAAAATATCTCTTGGATCCCAAGATTTGCTTAGCTCAACTTGTTAGTACTTCCTTAAAAGAGTCTTATTCGTTGGAGGGTTCGATCAAGATCACATTCTCCGATGATGATCTACCGTTGGGAATGATCAAACATAATCACCCACTATACATCTTGGTGAATATTGACAACACAACGCTCTTAATGGTGCTAATTGACCCCGGTGCTTCAATCAACATTATGAAACTGAGAACACTCACTTATTATGACATTGATGCCCGTAGAATAACAATAGACAAGATGATGTTAAGTGGCTTGAATCAATAGGGAGAAAGAGTTGTGGGTTCAATCACACTGCTTCTAAAAATTATTGATTTGTTGACGGTGGCAAAATTCAATGTCATAGATTCTGGAACGTCCTTCAACGCATTGCTTGGCCAACCGTGGCTCAATGAACACAATATGGTTCCCTCGTATGCATCAAGTACCTGTATGAAGGACAAGAGTGTTGTATTAAAGGTGATTTGTAGCAATTTTCGGTACGCTAACTAAACAATCCCTATACTATATTCAGTCCCAAACATAAACACAAACAAAACTTGATAATTTAAAATTCAAAAAAAAAAAAATTAGAACCTATAAGTGAATTTACACTAATATAACATAAACTAAAAAAAGCTACTTAAAATCAATCTAAATTAAACTATATTCAACGTAAACTAAACTTAAAATCTGCATTACTCCTAACCAAATCATAAAATTAGAAAGAAGATCTCACCATCTTGTGATTGAAGACAACCTCCATCTCACTAAGTGCTCTATGCATGAACAAGCAAAGTTATGAGCTGGTAACTTCTCCTCTTTATGCTTTCCTCCAAGATTTAAGTAGAAATTCACTTCAAATATGAAGAGAAAGAGATGGAGGGCAACTTCATTCTCTTTGTCTTTATAAGGTAGTGAAGTGTCTCTCACTTAAGCTAAAATGAGAGAGCGAAGAAGAGAAAGATGAAAAGCTCTCTCCATAATTTTTCCATTCTAGGCTCTCCAAGCTGCTCTAAAAGTAATTCTCACACTATTCCAAATAACCCTCCACATTCTTAAATATATCTAAAATCCACGATACTAGGCCTAGCACCATGATGTTATGTAGGGTATTGTAAGCACCAAGCTATGTGTAAGCTTTGTTGTTACAAATCCTTTGAATGGACGAAGCTCCCGATGAATGTTTGAGAATATGAAAAGTTGCTTGAACTTGGAATATGATCTAAAATATTTAAAATGTAGTCCACAATAAATTATATAAAACCTAATGTTAAAACATGAACCCTCCATAACCTTCAGTTTTTACATACATACCATTGAACTCTTATATATATATATATATATAGGTGATGAGGTATGCATGCAAAATTTGAAGTTTTGGTGTTAGGTATGAGTATACATAAGAGTACAGTGGTATGTACACACACACACACACACACACACACACATACATACATGCATTTCATACATATCACTAAATTCTTCTGTATATACACGCCTAACATCTAAACTTTAATTTTTACATACATACCATTGGACTTTTATGTATATACTTACCTAACATCAAAACTTTAATTTTTACTTACTACCACGTTACCTATGCATTCGTACACCTAACACCTAAACATCAATTTTTACATGCAAACCACATATGAATGGAAAGAATGACGCGAATAAGCTTACATTCTTCAATGCTTTCTGATAGGTGCAGAGTTGAAGGATGAGGGGAGTTTCGGTGGTCTTTGTAAGCACGATACGGTTGTTCCCTCCCCAACTAGCTCTAATGGAGACTGCATCGTGAAGTTTTGTATAGGAGGGCGATGGCTTTGAACGAAACCATAAGGGAGAGGGAAAGCGAAAGGACGAGGGAGCTCGAGAGGATTTCGAGAAGAAAGAGAGACAAAAAGATGAAGCGCAAGCGAATGAATTTTAGGCAAGCGGGATAAGTTATTTATGTTTTTTGCGTCAGATTTTCATCTAATTTGCATCACATAAATTTCGAAGCTAACAAGTAAAATTTTTGCATCGCATTATTCGACGCCAACACCGTCGCAATCCCAGTGGAAGTTTAGCTGGTTTCCGAATACTTTTCTGTCGAACTTTTGATGCAAATCTGACGCAAAGATCAAAACTTTTTATCCGCTACTTAACCGTCACATATCTGATGCTAATATTTACGTCCAAAAATTCCGACATAAATATCAGATACTAATATCAGCTCCTCTTGTAGTGTCTCACATGTGGAGACTCATTTGTATGGTTCCGTTTCTGGCCTTTTGATCGCCTTTGAGATTTTTGCAAACAATTTTGTAGTATCGAATAGACAAATTATTCGGGGCTCTCCTATAATTAACTTCAATGCAAAAGATTAACCTGAGCTCATGTCTAAACATAAAATTTTATTGATAAACATTAAAAAAAATAACATGTCTTAGCACAAAACTTACATTAAGAGAAAAAGCTCACTGATTTATGTGATTAGAAGAATAGAGTCCTGTTTAGGCATTGTTTACTCAAGAATCGTAAACTAAATTTTTATGTATTGTCAGAAAGTAACAAAAACTACAAATGCTAGACAACTATAACAAATTTGCGTCATGACTGCAACAAAATATTTAAACATATATATCAACTTGTTGCAAATTGCAACAAATGCAAAATTGCTTCAAACTTGATTTAAACATACATTAGATTTGCATCAAAATACTGTGAAGTGGTGTATCAATTCGAAAATCGGGTTTGCATAAATCTCTTCCATTTTCCCTAAAACCATGCATGCAAGATTTTAAACAGTATGCTCAAAATATTCAAATCCTCATAAGAACAAAACAAAGGAGGTGTTTAACTCAAAGACTCGGAGTCCATAAACAAGACAAGCAACTTGAGTGCAATCGATGAGTTTTTGGATCGATTTGTGTATATGTTTGAAGTGGAGGTAGAGGCACATGTAGAGCTAGAAGGTAGAAGACTATTTATTTTATTACTTGAGTATGGATTGTTCGAGCTAAGAAGTGAGTAGAAATCGAGTTTCTTTCACCAATTTATGCCAAAACAAAAGTGATGGATTTATCACCCACAACTAGAGATGAATATAAGAGCCGGCAGAGACAGCGTAAAATAAATATGACCAAAACTCGTATTTTTTAGTATTTAATAAGGTTTTTGAAATAAATATGACCAAATTCAGTATTTTCATTTGGTATTTTCGTTAATCCCCCTCAAAACTTTTAAAATAAGTATTAGAAATGGCTTTGCTTTACATATAAGACGCAAAACCAGGCACGATTTACTGGCAAAATTAGATCAAATGACACGATTTTAACTTTTTAAAATATTTTTTAAGTTTGCAATTAAAATGTAAAAAATTACCGTTTTTAAATAAAAAATATACAAAAATAGGGCCTGCAGGCCGGTGGGTTAAGTCCCAAGTCTTCTACTCATTTTACCAGGTCTCCTTCAACGAACCCAGTCCACGAGCATCCCCCTTTGAACTAGCCAATCTGCAACATACAGTGCAGGAATATGATTTTTAAAAAGCTCGCTTATTTAAATTGTATTTTAAATCATTACTCTGCCGGAATTCCCTGGTCGTCGCTCGGGCGGCGGGCTTTCCTCTTAGCAAAGCATCTGCGTCTCTCTCTTTCTCTTACTTCTTTGATTCTGGAGGAGCTTTCAGAGGGAGAAGTTCGGCCTCTCCTCTCGAAGATCGGAGCATCGTTTTTTTGATGCATCGAGTATTCAGGTTAGGTTGATTCCTAGCTATCGAACCAGGAGTTCTTTTCAGCTGGATCTTCATTTGACCCTTTGTTCTCTAATACTACTGGTTTGATCGTTGATACTTGATTTTGTTTAAATGTGGGTTATTCTGTTGCAAATTAGAGATGACTTGGGGACGCAAATAGTGTGATCTTTTTATGGCATGTAGTATTATCTGAGAGATTATTATGTTTTTTCTTTCTCTAATTTGATGGAAGTCTTTCTTTGTTTGTATCGATTTTAACGGTGACAGGATTTTGGATATGTGAACTATTATTAAGCAATTTGATGTGATGCGATCAGTGTTTTTCTGATTTAGGAAAGTTAAATTTTGTGTTAAACTTGTCTCAGAACTAGAGGTAACTCAACTAAGAGAGAGACAGAAGCGGTAATAATGCAGAATAAACTGAAAAAAGAGCAGGAAGAGACTGGTGATCCTGCAGTTTTATGCAAAAATAAACACTAAATATTGATCTTTTATCGTTGTTTTGGGTTGATTTTTTCTATGTTTTTTTTTTTCCCGAAATTAGTCTTTGTAGAGCTGTGATAGCTTAACATTTATGTGCGTTTATTTTGGCCGTAGATGTATTCTATTTTTTGAATTCAGTCTATTCTGTGTCAAATCTTTCAGACATGTAGTTGTGAATGCGAATTGGAGAGGCTTGTTATGTGAATTTGGAAATTACTGGAATTGGTGAAATCAAATTCAAGTGGAGAAGAAGTTTGGAAGGTGAGGATGGCAAGAGGTAGGCCTAAGGAGAAAGTGAGATGGAGCAAGCTCTATTCTTTCAATTGTGTTCGTCCTTCTGTGCAATCAGACTTGGATCGCTCTCCTTCCCTCCAAGGGCCAGGCTATTCAAGAGTCGTCCACTGTAACAAGCCTCTTGTGCATAGGAAGAAACCCTTAAGATACCCAACCAACTACATCTCCACCACCAAGTACAATTTTGTAAATTTTCTTCCAAAAGCAATCTTTGAACAGTTCCGGCGGGTTGCGAACCTCTACTTTCTATTGACTGCAGCCCTGTCACTTACACCAGTCACTCCTTTTACTCCCGTGAGCATGATTGCCCCGTTAAGCTTTGTTGTTGGGCTCAGTATGGCAAAAGAAGCTTTAGAAGATTGGCAAAGATTTATGCAGGATATGAAGGTCAACCGGAGGAAGTTCAACATCCATCAAGAAGAAGGCCAGTTTGGTTACAGAAGCTGTCAAAAGATTCTAGTTGGGGATGTTGTAAAAGTTGAGAAGGATCAGTTCTTTCCAGCAGACTTGCTTCTTTTATCATCTAGCTATGAAGATGGGATATGCTATGTTGAGACCATGAATTTGGATGGAGAGACAAACCTGAAGGTTAAGAGATCATTGGAAGTGACCTTACCCTTAGATGATGATGATGCCTTCAAGGATTTTGGGGGCACAATCAAATGTGAGGACCCAAATCCTAGCCTTTATACATTTGTGGGTAATTTTGAATATGAGCGTCAAATCTATGCTCTTGATCCAAATCAGATACTTCTTCGAGATTCAAAGCTTAGAAATACTACATTTATTTATGGAGTTGTGATTTTCACTGGACATGACACTAAAGTCATGCAGAATGCAACTAAATCTCCATCAAAAAGAAGTAGAATAGAAAAGAAAATGGACAGTCTGATATATATACTGTTTAGCCTTCTAGTGTTGATTTCACTAATCAGTTCCGTGGGATTTGCGGTAAAGATAAAGTATGGGATGCCAAAATGGTGGTATCTGCAACCAAATAATACCACAAACTTGTATGATCCTTCAAAACCTGTAGCCGCAGGTTTCTTCCATCTGATTACAGCTCTAATTTTATACGGATATCTCATACCGATTTCGCTTTATATTTCCATTGAAGTTGTAAAAGTTTTGCAAGCTATGTTTATCAATCAAGATATTCAACTATATGATGAAGATTCTGGAAATCCTGCACAGGCCAGAACCTCAAATCTGAATGAGGAACTTGGTCAGGTTGATACAATTTTATCAGATAAAACGGGAACTTTGACTTGCAACCAAATGAACTTTTTGAAGTGTTCTATAGCAGGAATATCATATGGAGTGAGTTCTAGTGAGGTAGAATTAGCTGCTGCAAAGTTCATGGCTTCAGATGTTTCAACTTCTCTTGACCTGCAGAGTAGCAATCAGGATTTGTGGGAGAAACAAGCAAGTACATTTGGATCTTCTGAAATTGTTTCTATCAGTTATTCCCCTATGGTGAGAAGAGAGAAAAAATCTTTCATCAAAGGTTTCAGCTTTGTAGATGACCGACTTATGCGTGGAAATTGGATCAATAATCCAAATGCAGATACCATTCTTCTGTTCTTTCGGATCCTTGCACTGTGTCACACAGCTATTCCGGAGTATAGTGAGGAAACTGGTTGTTTTAACTATGAAGCAGAGTCACCAGATGAAGCGGCATTTCTTGTTGCAGCCAGGGAGTTTGGATTTGAATTCTGTAAGAGAACCCAATCAAGTGTGTTTGTTTATGAGATGCAAATTTCTGGTTACCCCATAGAAAGGTTAGCATATGAGCTAGAACTTAATTAACACGGTTAAACTCTTCATTTTTTCCTTAAAAATCTTGGACATGTTTCATTTTGAGCTTATAGTGGTTTTTCAGAGAGTTCAAGATCCTCAATCTGTTAGAATTCAACAGCAAAAGGAAGAGGATGTCAGTCGTTGTACGGGATGACTCAGGACAGATACTTCTACTGTGCAAAGGTGCTGATAGGTATAATGGAATGTTCTTCCAATAGTTTTTCATTGATTTTTTTGCTTAATATAATTTCTTTTTGGTTGTTAGTTTTTGCAAAATCTTCTGATGCTTTAAATATGCATTTTAACTTAAAGCAACTTTCTGTAGTAGCACTGCTCACAGTTGAACGAATCTTCTTCTTTTTTAACCAAGCAGCATAATATTCGAAAGGCTATCAAAGCAAGGAAGAATGTATGAGCATGATACACAAAAGCATCTAGACGATTATGGGGAATCTGGGCTGCGGACATTAGCACTGGCATACAAGAAGCTTGCAGAGGCCGAGTACTCATCTTGGAATGATGAATTTGTAAAAGCGAAGACATCAATTGGACCAGACAGAGAATCAAAGCTGGAGCAAGTTGCTGATATGATTGAAAGAGATTTAATTCTAATTGGTGCTACTGCAGTTGAGGATAAATTGCAGAGAGGAGTAAGTATTTATCTTGCTTAAATGATGAGTTGGTAGTCATTTCAGTCTCTTGAAATATCTCTGTTTCTGAGATCTCCAGGTGCCACGGTGTATAGATAAGTTAGCACAAGCTGGCTTGAAGATCTGGGTTCTAACTGGTGATAAGATGGAAACTGCTATTAACATAGGGTATGTTTCTTTTAGAGTTCTGTCAAGTTCGTTGCTCATTGATAGTCATTGATTGTTTCTCAAATTAAATGAACGATTTATTTTTTACACTTGCAGCTTCGCTTGTAGTTTACTAAGACAAGGCATGAAACAGATATGCATATCAACATTGAACACCGAATTGATAGGGAAAGAGGCTCAAAGGGTAAAGTTAACCTAAAATGAGCGTTTAAAGTTCCGTATCTGTTGCAATTCTGTTTAATGTAAGATTTTACTGTGGATGGACCAGGCTATAAAGGAGAACATGTTGATGCAAATAGCTAATGGCACCCAAGCTGTGAACTTTGAGCAGGATCCTCATGAAGCATTTGCTTTGATCATTGATGGGAAAGCTTTAAGCTACGTTTTAGAGGACGATATGAAGAAAGATTTTCTCAACCTGGCAGTTAATTGTGCTTCTGTAATATGCTGTAGGGTCTCCCCAAAGCAGAAAGCACTGGTAAATAGTTTGGCTACCTATTTGCTTTCTTACCTTGTTGCTCCAATGCACTAATTTCAGCAAAAAAAAAACTATTGTGGAAGTTATTGTTTGTTCTTTTGCTGTTAGGTTACTCGTTTGGTGAAAGAAGGAACAGGAAAAACTACACTAGCCATAGGTGATGGTGCAAATGATGTTGGCATGATTCAAGAGGCTGATATTGGTGTGGGCATCAGTGGGGTTGAAGGAATGCAGGTAATAAACTCACATGCTGTATTTTTATAGGTTCTGTGGGTTTTATGACGATGATTTTGAAAATATGAGTGCTGATTTTAAGCTGATATTGTCCGATTCTTCTTTGTCCTCTTTATAGGCGGTGATGGCTAGCGATTTCTCTATTGCACAGTTTCGTTTTCTGGAGCGACTTCTTGTTGTCCATGGTCACTGGTGTTATAAAAGGATTGCCCAGATGGTATGAAGAGAACAATTTTCTTTTTGCTTTGTATTTCAATCCAATCCTTCTTATCCTTTTGAACCATAACTTACTTTTAATTGTTAATCCTGCGTCTTTATGACATTCAGATCTGTTATTTCTTCTATAAGAATATAGCCTTTGGTCTCACATTATTCTACTTCGAGGCATATGCGGGCTTCTCTGGTCAATCTATTTATGATGATTGGTACATGCTACTGTTCAATGTCATTCTAACCTCATTGCCTGTCATATCTCTGGGAGCCTTTGAGCAAGACTTATCTTCTGAAGTCTGCTTACAGGTTAGTTTAACTTCGTTAAATCTGAAGTGTGTTTATTTAAGATTTTAAAGACAATTTCACTGTATAAAATAGACAGAATTTTCTTCTTTCTCAAAGCTCTACCTAAAGAGTTTGTGTATCAATTACAAAAAAGGTTGTGGTTCAGTCTCAAAACTGTTATTCGACATTAAGCTTAAACTTGCTGTGAACACATTTTTGATGCTAAGCAATTGGATAAATGCTTCCTAAATTCATTAGGATTCTAAATGTTTCTCCGAACCATTCTGATCTTCACATAATGCTTCCTGCAGTTTCCTGCACTATACCAGCAAGGACCAAAGAATCTGTTCTTTGACTGGTTCAGGATTTTTGGTTGGATGGCAAATGGTCTCTACTCATCACTCATCATTTACTTCTTCACAATTAGCATAGTGAATGTGCAACCTTTTAGAGCAGACGGCCAAACAACTGACATGCCTGTGGTTGGAACCATCATGTTCACTGCTATCATATGGACTGTTAATGTGCAGATCGCCATGAAAATGAGCCATTTTACATGGATTCAACACCTCTTCATATGGGGAAGCATAGCCACGTGGTATTTATTCCTGCTTGCCTATGGTTTTGCTTCTACATTATTGTCTGGCAGTGAGTCCCGAATTCTCATGGAGGTCCTTGCACCTGCCCCCATCTATTGGTTCTCCACTCTTTTCGTAGCGGCCGTGTGCAACCTCCCCTACCTCGCCCACATCTCGTACCAACGAACATTCCATCCAATGGACCACCATGTGATTCAGGAGATAAAGTACTATAAGAAGGATGTTGAAGATCAACGTATGTGGAAGAGGGAGAAATCTAAGGCAAAGCAGAAAACTAAGATTGGATTTTCAGCAAGGGTGGATGCTAAGATCAGGCAATTGAGGGGAAGGTGGCATCGGAAAGTGCTAACTCTAAATGTGGAAACAGTACCATAGGTTTACAATCTCAATGTCATTGCCTTCTTGTTCTTTTATTATATGTTGCAAGTTTATTCATTATGTTATTTTTTTGCCGTCATGTTATACTGCTGGCAGTCTTAGCACGGGGGATGTGTTTCACAGGATCCCTCCCCCCCCAACATAGTATAGCAACCCAGAAAATTTATGTAGCGTGTTTGTATAACTGGGCCAAATTTATGCCAATTTTTGTACATTTGCATCTTTCTTTGAATGGAATAATATTCTTTTGCTCGGGTGAAGCCTGGATGCAGATATAGGAAAAATTATTCCGTTTGTCGTATGGACGTGAGCTGCGTCCGGACGACGGCTGTGATACAGCCGAGGTCGGAGATCACAGCCGTCGGCTATATCACAGCTAAGTCGGCTGTATCACAGCCGTCGTTCGGACGTGAGCTGAATCGGAATAATTTTTCCAGATATAAAGCATCCAGGCATCGGAAACTGTTTGATGGGTTGCTTCACCTTTCTTTCACCCTTGCACTGACAAAAGTTCCTTTCTCTCTCCCTCTCTTACTAGTAGCCGCTAAAAGCAATTAAAGTAGGAATAACTCGAATGGCATTGAATGTAATTTTGTTTATTGTGCAAAAAAGGTGGTCCGCGTCGATGCCCACGAGTGGTTATATGGCCGAAGGTAGTGAAATGATGAGTCATGAGGATCAGACTAAATTTTAGAACCGACGAAGTTAATCATGACCCATTAATGGCTTGCTACAATGAAGTTAATCATTGTTAACACTTAACATGGCTCCCAAAAGTGACTGATCCAAGACTTTGTTTAGCACGTTAATGCCCATTGTAAAACCTTAAAATTAAACCAATCTTGAATTCTAAATCAAACCAGCTTCAAACCATCTAAAATATGATATAAGCTTGTTTTGGGGTCACACCTGATCACCTCAAGTAATACAAAGTACAAGCGGAGTGTCAACCTACTCTTGGGTTTATAGGCTTCAATAAAACAATAGCATAAAAACAGGTGAATGTATCAGGTGGGAAGTTGAAAGACATATCCCTTCATGTGGGTTCATTGGAAGCTATATGAATGTATATAGATGATTTTGATTTATTTTGTAGAGAAAGATAATGTGTGTGTGTTTATATGTGTGTGTTTAAAAAAAAGGAATCGGTATTTGGCTCCGATTGGCGCATAAATACCAATTCTCCTTTGCGCTATAGCACCAATGATGAGGTGCCTGACGTCATGTGCCTATAATTTCATTGCCCCATCGAACCCTTGACTTGAGGGAACTTACAGTGACCCCGCCACCAACAGTCTTAGGCTTGCGACACATGTATGTATATATATATACAATACTAACTTCTAGGGTTACAAACTCCAGGTGTACAAACTCACCCCAAAAAAGTCTTCAAAATAGATACAAGTATATCCCAAAAAGACTACAAAACAAAATAAATAACTAAATCCAAGCAGAGAAAAACAACAATACACAGGCATCCCATTTAAGAAAAAGGTCTATGGTAGGGCATATTGAGATTGTCTCCCATTAGGAGCAGCTTAAGATTAGAATTAGGCTTGGTCTTCAGGATTATAGCCTTAGTCTGTGTAGCAAATTTGGCAAGGAAATTTGCAGGCCTATTAGTTTCCTTGGGTGTATAGCTTCAAGTGATGACACTATTTGTTGAACGTTACTTAATCCTAGATAGATCACACCTAAATTCCAAGGGGGTTCTTTACCATTCGCCAATATGTCCAACATAATAGTTGAATCCATCTCAACTTGTAAGCATCTCCAATTCATTTTAGCTGCAATAGATAAGGCCAACCAAACAACATATAATTCTGCTGATAATGTACAAAGAGCCATACAAGGTGAAGAAAAAAGCATAAGCGTTTACCAAAATGAGACATATAGACCCACCTGCAACTGCACAGTCAGTCTTCCAACTACCATTGATATTTATCTTAATCAAGGGGAAAGATGGTTGTTTCCACCATACAAGAGAGACCTTACAAAAATTTTTGCTAGGTATATCATAACATGGCCAATCCTTCTAGCTAGCAAAGAAGGATGATTTAAATTTATGATTAAAAAAAAGCTTATGTATATAAGATAGGATATTTGAAATCGCCCTTATCTTATTTAATGCAACAGTTTTTATACTTGTGGGAATTTCTAGCCAACCAAATGAACAAAATGCTAATGAAGGAAAATATGTTAAATATATGTTGTTTATGAAAAAGATGACACTGATGTTCCCTGCACTCTGACAGATTCGCCTAACCTAATGGAGGGGTTTTGAAAGAATTTGTAAGGGTTTGTTCTAGCATTGCATGGATCAGCAGGAAACTTTATGGGATAGATTTCCATCTTTCTTTTAAGGGGAAAAAGCTAAGTATTGTGTTCTTCCTTATCTTATGATTTTGTAAACACTTATTTTATGAATTTTCTTTGAAATGAGATTTTCCGCTTTGTTTTCGTCGTGTTTTGTGATGTCTTTCTCTTACTATTTCCTCTTCTTAGGAAATGGTGGCATGAGAAGATTATATCGTTATTTTCCTTTTAGTTTTCTTTTGCAATGAGTATGATTCATTTTTAGGATATTGAGATTCATGCTAAAAGATATTTTAATTATAAATGTGATGATTTTTACTTGCACTTCATTTACATTACAAAAAAAGTCTGTTGTATTGTTAAAATTCGTTGTAATTGCACTATGATCCGAGAGGGCTGCGTAATTCTCAACAAAGTGGAACCGCATTCAAATTCCATGGATGGTGAAGTTCATGGGGTTTGAGTGTAAATAAATAGGGAAATATACTTTGATGGGCGTAGAATTAGATATTTTATAGCGACAGACTAAAATCTCTAATTTGGTTCTAGTATTTGGAAACTAAAGCGAGAGTTAGCCTTCATGCGAAGGGAAATAGGAGCTCTGGAGTGAGAGCCAGTATCCTCCCAGCCTAACCACGGATTTGGGGACTAAACCTAGGATTAGCCAATATTCTTTATGCACTCGGAAGAGGGTAAAGAATAGGATTACTCCTATTTGGCACATACAATATTTAATGCATCTCATTCCTTTATATTATCTAATTCACTACATAAGAATAGTAGATTTTATTATCTCAAAATTCACCAAGCCAACTCATCTAGAAAGGTTATCTTTAGAAGTAATATTTGCATTTACGAATAATTATTTTCCTTACATATAATCATCTGCATTTAGGAGTAGTTGTTAAAAAAACCACTTATATCGACATTCCAAACTAAAGTCCAATAGTAGTAGACTAGAATCTGACTAAGAACCTCTTTCCTCGCTTCCCTGTGGGATCGATAAACGGGACTCCACTAGAGCCCTTTATTACTTGAGCGATACGTATACTTGCGTTTGAAATTGTGACTTTACGAAATCATTATAAATATATAAATAAGGGTTCATAAATTCTTGCATATAAAAAATTCGCATCACTTTCCTGAATTTATATGTGTGGATTAGCATTTTTACTAGTATTGTTCTCATAAACTTCTTTTCATGTAATTCTTTTAAGTGCCTTAGTATGACAATCTACAGTCATTTTTGAAATGAATAGAAGGCTATAACTCTTAGACTTGATTACTAAATAATCATACACCTACAAAATTTACTTGAATTATTCAAAGATCTTTCTGAAAATCTTACTATTGTACTTATCTAAATAAAAAATATGGTAATCTAGAAAGAAAGTTCATTGTAGCGGATCATTATTTTATTTAACTAAAATTATTTGAGGATAAGTAATAGTTAAGTTTGAGGAATTTTGATCTACTGAAAATTTGTTAGCTTTTTACTATCCATTTCATACCTATTTTTGATGATATTGCACTTTAAAGAAAGGTATTATTCATGATTTCATGCAGGTACAATGATTTTAGGCCTTTGGAGCAAAAGGAAGAAAAAAAGAGCAAATTTGGAGCAAAAAGGGACAAAAGTGCATTTTTATTGAACTAGCGCCGAACGGCGCTGTCACCAGCACCGGACCGTGTTATATTCCAGAGAGTTGCGACCATTTTAGAGGAAAAATGAGCCGAACGGCGCCCTATCCAGTGTCGGACCGCACCCTATCCCAATTTTAAACTAGGTTCAATGTATTTGGACGGATTTTGAAGGGTTGCTTGAGAAAACTCTTGGGAATTCAGTTTTGGTCGAATTTAAACACTTTTGGAGCCATGTTTGAAGAGGAGAAGAAGAAAAGAGAAGAAGAAAAGAGAAGGGAAGAAGAAAAGAGTTTAGAGTTTAGACATTGTCTTCTCATTTAGTTTAGGAAGTCTAGGTATTGTGTTTTCCTCTTCTAAGGAGTGTGAGGGGAGAGAGAAAGTGAGAGATTTCTTCTTCTTTACGTATCTAAAGAGAGAATTATGTGTTGTTGTGAAGAAAGAAGAGAAGTCCAAGGAATTCCTTGAGATTCGCTTAGGGAAGAGTTTGAGATAAGTTGTCTTTACTTTACTTTGTTTGTATGACGTTGTTTTTATATATATAATCCATGTTTTGTCATATTTTTCTCATTAGTCTTGAGTAGATTTCTTTGTGTTTCTCCTTTTCATGTGATGTGTTGATGTTGTGATATGGAAATGATGTGTCGATTTATTATGAAGAATCTGTGATGACCTTTTCACTTTGAACTTCATTTACTTTTTGATCTGACCAATTAAATTGTTAAAACTTGTTGGGAAACATATTTTCCGAAAGGATTATGAGTTCCACAATAAAAGTGAAGGTCACATTCAATGTCCATGAATGAGAAATGTAGTTCATGGGGATTAAGTGCAAATAAATAAGGAAATATACTTTGATGGGCGTAGAATTGGAGATTTCAGAGTGACAGGCTGAAATCCTAAATTTGGTCCTAATGTTTGGAAACTAAAGCGAGAGTTAGCCTTCAAGTGAAGGGAAGTGGGAGCTTTGGAATGAGAACCAGTATACTCCTAGCCTAACCATGAATTTGGGGACTAAACTTAGGATTAACTAATGTTCTTTATACGATGAAATATGGGTAAAGAATATGAATGCTCCTATTTGGCACAATACATTTGCATCACTGATTTATGTCGCAATAATCATCACATTATGAATGGAAAGGAGGAAGACTCTTTCTTGCAACTGAACTTTATTATAAATTTAGTCTTGTGTTAGTTTAACTTGCTAGAGTTTAGAACGTATTTAAGTAGAAATAGTAACTACAACTGTTTGTCTTTATTTTAAGAATTAAACTTACTTGTAATTGTGTTGTGATTCGATAAGTGATTTTTGTGCTACGCCACAAAATTGAAGCCTCCCTATGGGATCGATATCTAGGACTTCAATATAGCCATATATTACTTGAGAGATACGTATACTTGCGTTTAATTGTGTGGCTCACTATAAAACTAAATCAATATATATATATATATATATATATATATATATATATATATATATATATATATATATATATATCTGAGTTCATTAATTTTAGCAAATTAAAAAGTTGCACCACTGGGCCGTATTGGTGTTAACCGACGAGATCAACAAAACCAACACAATTTTTTGAATCAAGTCTCAAGACAAACACAGAATTTAGCGAGGAAGTTTCCGTTGGGGATTGTTCGCTTGAAATCTTCAAATCCCGGGAACTCTTGCTGGGGAAGGAAAATGGAATACCTTCATGAGAGAAGCTATGGATTTTAAACTTCCAAACTCTGAAGAAGACCGATCCAAATTGATTATGAAGTTGGAAGTCGGTTTTGAAATTAGGATTTTGATTTCAGATTTAATTTCTAAGTTTGAATTTTAATTTAATTTTGAGTTTTAAAATTTAATTTTAATTTCAAGTTTTATGGAATTTACGAAAATTTCAGAATTTGTGGAATTTTGAATTTGAAGATTTTTAATTTCGTGGGAAATTTTGAGTGAGTGCAACAGGGGAAATTGGAATTTCAGTACCGATTTCAGAAGTGGGAGTCAGAATTTAAGTACTGATCCTGCAGGGTGAGAACTGGGATTTAGCTGCCAGTCTCGGAAATGAGAATCGAAATTTCGGTACCGAGCTCGAGATTTCGTGAGTGTGTGAAAATTTCTTGGAAGGTCGATGAAAAATTAGGTAATTTTGGGGAAATCAGATGACTAAGCTCCGTTCCAGGAATTTCATGAAAGACGGAAAATTTCTCGGAAGGGTGATAGAAAATTAAGAAATTTTTGTGGAATCAGACGACTAAGCTCTGTTCTCGGAATTTCATGGAAGGGGGAAAATTTCTCAGATAAGAGATGTAAAACATAGAAAATTTTTGGGGAATCGGACGATTAAGCTCTGATCCCGGAATTTCGTGGAAGGCGGAAAATTTCTCGAATAGGAAATGAAAAATTAGAGAATTTTGGGGGGAACTGTACGACTAAGCTCCGTTCCCAAAATTTCATGGAAGGCGGAAAATTTCTCGGAGAGGAAATGAAAAATTAGGGAATTTTTTGGGAATCAGATGACTAAGCTCCATTCCCGGAATTTCACGGAAGACAGAAAATTTCTCGAAGAGGAAATGAAAAATTAGGGAATTTTGGGGGAATCAGACGACTAAGCTCCGTTCCCAAAGTTTCATGGAAGGCTAAAAATTTCTCGGATAGGAAATGGAAAATTAGGGAATTTTTTAGAAATCTTGGAGAGGAAAGCTCAAGGACTCACATCCAGTCCAAGGGGTAACAGGAGGGACTCAGAACTCAAGTACTGCTCTTGGAACTTCATTTATGAAGAATTTGATAAAATTGGTATTGATTTTGAAAGAAAGCAATTTGGTGCAATTCGGTCGAGACCGGTAGCCATTATAAGCTTTGCAGAATTTCATGATATTTCAAATTTGTGAGAAGTGGCTGATCCACTTAAAAAGTACATATTTTTATGCCTTATTTATGATTCAATTTATAAGGATATTATGCTTTAAAGAAATGTATTTTTATGTTTTTAGATGTAGGTGATAAAAAAAAAGAGTTCAAGAAGGGAAAAAAAGAGAAAAGGAGCAAAAATAGAGCTAAAAAGCAAAGTTGCCGAAATTTTAGGTCTGGCGCCTAGGCGCCAGAATCCGGCGCCTAAGCGCCATTTCGATACTAAAGCAGTGAAGAATTTTTTACAACTTTAGGCAATTATTTTGACGGTGTTAAGCGGTTATCAGACCTTATAGAAGACTGGAAGTTACTCCTAATACATAGGACAATGCATCTGAACACGAGAAAACATTTTTAATCGCGAAGATGAGCGATCTAAAGTGAAGGGGTGCGAAGACTTGGTCACGGAGTCCGGCACCTAGGCGCCAGATTTCGGCGCCTAGGCGCCATAGTTACTTTCAGAAGATACATTGTATTTTGACGAATTTTGAAGAGGCGCCTTAAGCAACCCTTGGTCATTTTCGAAGCTCTATAAATAGGAGTCAATTCTGCAGAGAAACATGGCCCCCCTAGATCTCTAGCATCCAGAGATAGATTTAGAGAGCCATCATCTTTTCTTCTTAAGTATTTAGTGAGTTTATTTTAGTTGTTTTGAGTGTTACCACTCAATTCTTTGAGTAGTAAGTGAGATTTTGCAAGTGTTGTTGCTGTTGAAGTCTTGTACCTTGCATTGGAGTCAGTATGAGTTAGCGGATCACTTGAAGGAACATTCCAGATAAGTATTTATAACTTGGTTCAATGTTTTATAAATATGTTTTGTTGTGTTAATTCAATGTGTTCTGAGTAGTTGGTTTTCTTTCTCTTTTCAACTATGAAAAGATAATAAGATAATTTAATTTCATTAGAGAACTTAACTTAAAATTTTTAATTATTGCGATGATATTAATACCTGATCTTAATTTACTTTTAAAACTGACCATTTAAATTGTTAAAACATGTTGAAGAATTCTGAGACCTATCCGGAGATGAGTTCTTAACTAGTAGATATCACATGAATCCTTGGGTAATCGAAGGCTATATGTGGGTTATTTAATGTGAAGTGTAAATAAATAAGGAGATATTGTTTATTGGGCGTATAATTGATTAGTTTTTTAGAGTGACAAACTAAATTCTAATAATTTAGTTTATAGAAAGGGAATGAGTCACTAGTAGGGCCGACCATAGCCACCCTTGGACATCTAGAAGTGTGAGCTTAGATTAACCCATTCTACTAATAATACATCCTGAACCGATCTATAGATTAGCCAATGTTTTTTATACTATCGAGCGAAGGTAAAGAATAGCAATGCTTCTATTTAGCGCAATACCATAATTTCAAGTTCTCAACGAATGATAATTATTCTGAAAAATCTTGGATTAGTTGAAAAAGGAGAAAGTTGTTTTATTTATATTTTCATTAACATTTTACTTTATTGTTGCTTATTTGCATTTAGTAGAAATTTAATTAAACTTAAAAATCTGAATTTTTAAAAGAAATAAAAATAATAATTACTTTTAATTTCAAAATCTAATATATTTTTTAAATTCATTTTCACTTAATCTTCCATGTGGGATCGATAACCAGGAATCTAATAGAGCCATGTATTACTTGAAACTATACGTATACTTGCGTTTGAAATTATGACTTTTACAAAAATTATTATAAATATTTAAATATAAATTCATAAATTCTTGCATTTGTAAAGGTTTGGTATCAAGTTTTTGGCGTCGTTGCCAGGGAAGATAGAAAAGAAGTGGAAGAAAGAAAATTTTTAGATTTCTCAAATTAAAAATATTTTATATACTTTTATTTCTTTTAAAAATAATATAAATAAAAATGTAAAAAAAATAATATAAATAATACAAAAACATTTACAAAAATAAAAATACCAAAAAGAATTTATTTTATTTTTATGCGTAGTTATGGATCTGAATGATTATTACCTTTTGATTTTGAATTAGAATGAACCGTTAAAAGAATTAGAAAAGGAAAACAAATTCAAGAAATGGCTAACTTACATAATAATAATCAAAATACAATAGAAATTAATGAACAAAATGTTTATAACCATTAAGGGATTATGCATACCCTACAGCTGATGAACTTCATATTAGTATTCAAATGCCTGTTGTAGATGCTAATTCTTTTGAGCTTAAACTTTCTATTATTTAAATGGTTCAAAATAATCAATTTGGAGGAACACCAAATGAGGATCCAAATTTGCACCTTGCTAGTTCCTTATAACTTGTACTACCTTTAAATATAATAATATTTTTGATGATGCTATTAGGCTTATACTCTTTCCTTTTTTTTAAAAGATAAAGCAAAGATGTGTCTTAACTCATTAACAACTTGTTCTATTAAAACTTGGGCATATATGACACAAAAATTCCTTGCTAAATATTTCCCTCCTTCTAAAACTGCTAAATTAAGAAATGATATTACTTCATTTATGCAATTTGATGGAGAAACAATTTATGAAGCATGGGAAAGATTTAAAGAACTATTAAGAAAATGTATTCATCATGCTTTACCAGATTGGTTAATTATTCAAACATTTTATAACAGACTTATTGAATCATTTAGATCTATTATAAATGCTGTTGGTGATGTTTCCTTAATGGCTAAGACATTTGATGAAGCTTATATTCTAATTGAAGAAATGAATAATAATAATTTTCAATTGCCTTCTGAAAGGGTTAATCCTAAAAGAGTGGCAAGTATTCAAGATAATGAAGCTTTTTCTATTTTAGCTTCACAAGTGGCTGTGATATCTAAGAAATTGGATAATTTTGCTATTAACATGTCGCATGTAAGTAATGATAATTCTACAAATATTGATGATTCTCAAACAATAGAAATATTACAAGCTATTGCTAGTAAAACTAATAACCCTTATTTGAATTATTATAATCTAGGGTGGAAAAATCACCCTAATTTTAATTGGAATAATGGACCAACAATGGAGTAATAATCAAGTTAATCTAACCGAAAATTGGAATAATCAAGGGAATTCAAACTTTAGACCAAGTTATCCTCCTGGTTTTAACAATCAGTAGAAAAAGTTATTTGTAGAACAATTGATCTTGCAACTAGGTAATCAGTTACAAAGTCAAACCACTGCTATTGAGAATCATATGGGTCAAATTACTAATTTAATTAATTACAGGACTCAAGGAACACTGCCTAGCAACGTCAAAATTAATCTAAAAGAAACAAGAAAAGACCATTAATAAGTAAAAGCTGTACAACTTAGAAGTGGAAAGAAATTAAAAGAGAAAATACATAATGAAATTGAAAAAGAGAGAGAAGTTGAAGAGATTGAAAAACCTAAAGAAACTCTTTCTCTAAGTAAAGATCAGACTGTAATTCCTATTAAAGTGGAAGTTGAAAGACCAGCACCACCTTTTCCTCAAAGACTAAAACAACAGAAGCTTGACCATCAATTTTCTAAGTTCTTTTAAATTTTTAAGGAACTTACCATAAACATTCTTTTTGCTGAAGCTTTGGAACAAATTCCGAGTTATGCAAAATTTATGAAGGATATTTAAGCAAGAAACATAAATTTGACACTTATGAAACTGTTGCATTAAGTAAAGAATGTAGTGCAATAATTCAAAAGAAATTACGTCAGAAACTTAAAGATCTTGGAAGTTTCAGTATACCATGTGCTATTAGAGAAAATTTTTGTGGAAAAGCCTTATGTGATTTAAGAGCAAGCATTAATCTCATGCCATTTTCTATCTTTCGAAGGTTAAATTTGGGAGAGATTTCTCCTACCACTGTAACCCTTCAGTTAGCTGATCGATCGATTACTTATCATAAAGGAGTTATAGAGGATGTTCTTGTTAAGGTTGATAAATTTATCTTCCCTGTGGATTTCATTGTACTGGATATGAAAGAAGATAAAGAAATACCTATTATTTTAGGGAGACCTTTTCTAGCTACCGGACGTGCTATGATTGATGTGCAAAAAGGAAAATTAACAACGAGAGTTAATGATCAAGAGATAACATTTAATGTTCTAAAATCAACGAGGTATCCTGACAAAGAAAAATGCTATCAGATGGATATTGTTGATTATATAATTGAAAAACATTATCAAGAAAAATGTAAGGTCATTTCTGAAGAAAAAAATGATATTTCCATAATATATAATGAGTCATTAACTGAAGAAACTGAAGAAGTGAATGAAGAAAATTTATCTGAAGAAACTCATTATATTCATGATAATTGGGAAATTTTAGACACAACTAAAAATGATATACTTTTACCCTCAGTTGAAAAAGCCCCTGAACTAGAATTAAAAATGTTACATGTACATTTAAAATATACATTTCTTGGAAATTCATTAACTTTACATGTGATTATATCTTCAGAACTAATCAAAGATCAAGAAGACAAATTAATAGGAGTTCTGAAGAATTATAAGAAAGCTTTTGGTTGGACTATTGCAGATATAAAAGAAATAAGCTCTTCAATCTGTATGCATGAGATTTTAATAGAAGAAAATTGTAAACCCACTATTGAACCTCAAAGAAGATTGAACCCAATTATGAAAGAGATTGTTAAAAAAAAGATTTTGAAATGGTTAGATGTTGGAATTATTTATCCTATTTTGGATAGTCAATGAGTAAATTCTATTCATTGTGTTCCGAAGAAAGGATGAGTAGCTGTCACTGTTAATGATAAAAATGAATTAATCCCTACAAGACAAGTTACTGGATGGCGAATTTGCATTGATTATTGAAAATTAAACAACGCCACTAGAAAATAACACTTTCCTTTACCTTTCTTGGATCAGATGCTGGATAAATTAGCTGGACACTCATATTTATATTTTTGGATGGATATTCTGGTTATCATCAATTACCTGTTGCTCCCAAGGACCAAGAGAAAAAAACATTTACAAGTCCTTATGGAACATTTACCTTTAGAAGAATGTCTTTCGGTTTATGTAATGCACTTGTAACTTTTCAGAGATGTATGATGTCAATATTCTGTGATTTAATTGATAAAGGAATTGAAGTATTTATGGACGATTTTTTAGTATTTGAAACTTTTGAGTCTTGCTTGGAAAATATAAAGAAAGTTCTGAAAACATGTGAAGAAATAAATTTAGTTCTAAACTGTAAAAAATGTTAATTATTGGTCACAGAAGGAATTGTACTTGGATATAAAATTTCACAAATAGGTATGGAAGTTGATCAGGCAAAAGTGAAACTTATTGCTGAACTTCAACCACCTACTACCGTTACTGATGTGAGAAGTTTTTTGGGTCATGCTGGATTTTATAGGAGATATATAAATGATTTTTCTAAGATTGCTAAACCTCTTTTTCATTTATTAGAAAAAGAAGCTAAATTTGAATTTAATGAAGATTGTCTGAATGCGTTCAATATTCTAAAAGAAAAATTAATCACTGCACCTGTCATTGTTACACCTGATTGGAGTAAACCTTTTGAATTAATGTGTGATGCAAGTGATTGTGCAATTGGAGCTGTATTGGGACAAAAATATGAGAAAATTTTCAAAGTTATATATTATGCTAGCAAAACTCTAAATGAAAATCAAATAAATTACACTACTACTGAGAAAAAGCTTTTAGCAATAGTATATGCCTTTGATAAATTTAGACCTTATCTTCTTAGGACAAAATGTATCGTACATACTGATCATTCTGCTACTAAGTATTTAATATCTAAAAAGGATGCTAAACCTAGATTGATCAGATGGGTTTTACTTTTACAAGAATTTGATTTTCAAATAGTGGGCAGAAAAGGAGCTGACAACCAAATTACTTATCATTTATCAAGAATAAAAAATAATAGTGAGAAGATTTATGAAGAAAACATAAATGAGAAATTTCCTAATGAACAGTTATATGTTATTCAAGGATTACAAATGCCTTGGTATGTAGATATAGTTAACTATTTGGTTAGCAATATTTTACCATATGGATTGAATAACAAATATATTAAGAAATTCAAGAATGATTCTAAATCATATATCTGGGAAGATCCTCATTTATTTAAAATAGGAAGAGATTCTGTGATTCGAAGATGTGTACCTTATGAAGAAACTTTTGCAATTATTCAACAATGTCACGATTCTGAATTTGGAGGACACTTTGGAGTGGATAAAACTGCTTTTAAAATTTTAAATTCTGGATTTTATTGGCCTACATTATTCAAGGATGTTGGATATTATGTGAAAACTTGTGATCGATGTCAAAGAATGGGGAATATATCCAGAAAAGATGAAATGTCTCTAAACTATATATTAAAAATTGAAAATTTTGATTTATAGGGTTTAGACTTTATGGGACCTTTTGTACCATCATCTGAAAAGATTTATATTTTATTAGCATTTGATTATGTTTCAAAGTTGATTGAAGCTGTAGCTTTACCTAACTGTGATTCCAAAAGTGCTTCGAAATTTTTAAAGAAAATGATTTTTACAAGATTTGGAATGTCAAGCGTAATTATCACAGATGGGGGAAGTCATTTCAGAAATGTAAGAATTCAATCATTACTGAAAAATTTGGAATTAAATATAGAATTGCAACTGTTTATCACCCACAAACAAGTGGAATGACTGAAGTATCAAACAGAGAAATTAAAAGAATATTAGAGAAGACTGTTAATCCTAAAAGAACCGATCTGGTCGAGAGACTTGATTCTGCATTATGGGCTTATAGAACAGCTTATAAGACACCTATCGGAATGTCACCTTATCGGTTAATTTATGGTAAACATTGTCACTTACCTGTTGAACTGGAACATAAAGCTGACTGGACGATAAAGGAGTTCAATTATGATTTGAATGCTGCAGGAGAGAAACGACTGTTAGAACTGAATGAAATTGAAGAGATAAGAAATGAGTCCTATGAAAATGCAAAGATTTATTAGGAAAGAATGAAGAAATTGCATGATAAAAAAGATTTCAAGGAAAATATTTGGGCCTGGACAAGAAGTATTATCATTTAATGCTCATTTAAAACTTTTTCTTGGAAAATTAAGATCTAAATAGATGAGACCATTTATAATTGAGAAAGTATACCCTTATGGAGCTGTGGATATTAAAGATCTCAAGACGGGAAAAATATTTAAAGTTAACGGATTAAGACTGAAGCCTTATATGGGAAAAATGAAACCAAATTACAAGGAGGCTTACGAACTAATTCTACCCGATTAATATGACTGATTAGGTCGGGCTGATGACGTTAAACCAAACGCTTTGTGGGAGGCAACCCATATATTATTCTTGTGATTGTGATTTGAATTTATCCTAATTGATGTTTGTGTGTTAATCACACCTTTTTAATAGACCTATTTTTTAGAACGAAACTTTGTAAAATTGACGATAGGCGAAACGGAGTCGAACATTGTTCAGGCGCCTAGGCACCCAAATTCGGCGCCTAAGCGCCAGTATAACCAATAGTATCGATAGTCCGGCGCCTAGGCACAAGATTTCAGCACCTAAGTGCCCCAGTTACTGATCGTGTAAAAACAAAAAATTTTCAGTTTTTTACACGAAATCTCCTTATAAATTACCCTATCTTCGTCCCCAATCCCTAAGAAACCCTATTTTCGACCAGAACAATTCATTTTGGAGGAGAAAAGAGAAGCTTGGAAGCAATCAAGAGAGAAAATCATGGCAATAAGGTAAGAGACAAGTCTTCCAAAGATTCTTAACCTTATTTTAATGGTTTTATTGCAGTTAGTACGGAGAGGTTATTTAGTCGTTTAGAAAAGATTTAGGTGGAACTTCAAAGCGTTGGGAATCATCTGCATAAGATGTATCATCAAATTGAGCATTTGAATGACAGACGAAACTTCAATTCGATCATATGGCAGCCTATCAAGATGCTCAAGTAGCAATGTATGAGAAGAAAAAGTGGATTGATGAGAAGATAGCTTTGGAATTTCCAAGGGCGTTGTTTTTCTATCCATGCGGTCATAGCGAACTTCATTGCGAGAGGGATGGAAATTAAAGTTCAGTGTTGAATAGATCTTTTATGTGTTCCAAGTGTGATTGAGTCAAATGTTTAGATTGTGTGTTTGCTTTTATTGTTCAATGTGTGTTGTTGGATTGAGAATTTGCTTTGAATTAGTGTTGTTTGTGTTGTTTATAGAATGATGAACCTTGTTATAGTCTTTTTCTGGAATTTATGGAGCTTGGAATGAAAAATATGAAATGGAATTGAAGAGTTTGATTATATCTTGAGTTTGAAACGTGAATCTAATTTATCATTTAAATTGATTGTGGAAATGTTTGGAAGTTAGAAATTAGAATAATACTCTCATATGAGTAATTAGAAGTTGAATTTGATAATTTTTGGTGGAAAATATAAATTTTAAATCAAATTTTTTGAAATGCGAGTCTGGCTCCTAGGCGCCAGAATTCGACGCATAAGTGATGGTTCGGCCTGAACCCAAAACTTCTTCTTAAACCCCCCAATGCCATTTTCGAAGCATAACCTTCCCGTTCTTCCCGTTTTCATGAAAATAGAGCCTTAGGATCCATTTTGAGGCCAGATTTTCAAGTTTTTAAGCTTGAAATCACTCAATTTCTTCATCTCAAGGTCAGATCTACCTTCTAAACTATTTATTTTCAAATTTCACCATGGTTTTGCTCTCTTTGAAAAGAACTGAAATTTTGAAAATAAAATGATTTTTAGAGTTAAATCCATGGATTTTTAAGCTCTTTCAAGTTTGAAAAGCTTAAATTAGTTCATTTCCTTTGATCCTATAAATTTATTTTATGTTGTTATTTCACGTTTAGATGGCACCTAAATCTAAGCGAGGAAAGGAATGAGAAATTTTCGATCGTAGCAAGTTTGCCACTGTCGCGGCATATTTTTCGTTACAACAATTTTACAATCCTGGAGGAAGGATTGAAGATGCGATCGTTGCACTCAACTGGCAACGATTATGTTATTTCACTGTTGTTGTTGTTATCCCTGTCGTTAGGGAGTTTTATGCAAATTTCTTGGATGCCGAAGAGTACGAGATCTTCGTGAGAGGAGTTGGAGTCGGATTTACTCTAGAGCGAATCAACATTTTCTACGGCCTGCCACCAAACATCTAGTGCTATTACTCTAGATTATCTCCATCTGAGGGAGATCTGGAGAAGATTATTGCTTATTTGACTGATGGTACTGAAGCTTGGAAGATCCGAAACGGAAAACTGATAAATTTTTCATCTTCTAAGCTAAATGGTGTTTCTAAGGCATGACATTACTTTATTTCTGCTCGCCTCCTTCCATCCAACCATTTGAGTGAGGTTACCAAGGACAGAGCTATCCTCAACTATTGCATACAGGAGAGGAAGCCGATTGATGTTGGGAGTATCATTTATGATTCTATAGAGGCCACTGCTCATTCTAGCACTTTTATGGGATTGGGATTCCCCGCTCTTATTTATTTTTTGTGCGAGAATGCTGGAGTTGCTGAGCTTTCAGAGGAAAAGCTCATGTCTACGAAGCCCATTGGATGAGAAAGTGTCAGTATCTATGATCGACTCCGAGGTAAGAGTTCTACCACACCTTCTAGTTCATTACCTACTGCTGGTAGACTTTCTACTTCTGGACCCTCTACTTCTGCTGCTGAGCCACCATCTAGTTTCTGGGAATCTATGCATGATAAATTTATGGATTAGCAGAATGAGTTATTTCTAACTCATTGTAGAGTAGATACGATCGATAAGAAGATCGATCATCTTGCTGAGTACACCCAAAAGAAGAGTGATTATGATGTTGAGTATTCTGAGTCTCTTGTTAGATTCCGGAAGGGTGATCATGATGTTCAGTTCCCTACCTTTCCTAGATTCTTACCTTATGTAGATCCGAAGGATGTAGAATTTTCTTTTGGTGACGACGACGACGAGGCTACAGCTAGTGATTAGTAGTTTGATTTACCTCCTGAGATGTATTGATTCTGTTTTTAGTATTTTATTTCTAGTATGTTAGTACTGATGAGTCTGATTTTATTGTTATTTGTTAGTGTTGATTTGTTTAATTAACTTTGTGTGGACTTTAATGTTTAGACTGTTTTAGATCATCTTATGTGTTATGTATTAAAGATTGGAGTATTGATGAATTTTTATTTTTTATGATAAATGTTTGTTTCTATATCAGTCAACTGTTTAGTATTTATGAATAGTTGGTAATTTTACATGTTTTAAATAAAAAAGAGAATAATAATTATATATATTTGAAAAAAAAATTATCGAAATTAACTTAGTCTCTGCAAACTTTTCTATATATGCTTAATCATTTCTGTTACATACATATTAAAGCATGTGTAGAAGTAAAAATGAGTTTTTCCTAACTACATAATCATTATACCTAGATAAATTCCTGTTTTATTCTTTCTCTCATGCTTTAGAAAATTTTATGATTCATTTTTATACTAAAGCTGAAGTTTGGGGGAAGGGAAAACATTTTTAATATTAAATACTACTTGTTCTCAATGTACTAATATTTTCTTTAAAAATATATATATTAACATAACATAAGGAATGGAAAAAAAATTATTTAAGATTACTTAAAATTTTGAATTTATAAATAGTTTAGTAGACTTAACAAAAATTCAAATAATTTTGAATGATTTTAAGAATAGAATTATTTAACTTAAAGAATAATAAGATTAAATTTTTTTTTCTATTTATAGTAAAGAGAATCGTATTTTTAAAAATACTAAGGAATCAACATTATTACTTGAAAAAGAAAAGATTGAAATAATTTTTGAAAAATACTTATTAAGAATGTCATATTTATTAAGTGAAAATGTATAAGTTTTTAACTATAAGTTAAGGATTTCATATTTATAAGTTTATTAAGAAATCATTAATAGGCTATCAAGATATAGTAATCCTCACAAATTAAAAAAAAATGGAGGATTGAAAAATATCCTTAAAAAAAAAGAAAAAAAGAAAAAAGAAAAAAAAAGAAGAAAAGAGAAAAAAAAAGAAATGTGAGGAGAAGCTTGGGGAGATGCCTAATCAAAAATTGGCTTCACTCGAATTATCTTATAGGAAAGAAACTAATTACATTTTTAACTTAATTTTTATGTACAAATATTTTTACTAGAAAAATTTTTCATGAAAGTCTTTTTCTTGTAAATATTTTATGTGACCTTAATATGATAAATTACAATTATTCTTGAAATAAATGAAAAAATTGTAAGTCTTATGATTTGGTAGTTAAATATTCTTTAAATTTTTAAAATTAAACTTAATTAGTGAAATTTGGTTAAATATTTGCTAAAGTATTTATAAAACCAAAAATTACAAAGAATCTTAAATATTTAAACTTCATTCCAAATATTATACATTTTATGTAATTAAAAGGGTTACTTGAGGACAAGTAACGATTAAGTTTGGGAGAATTTGATCCACTTAAAAAGTACTGATTTTTATGCCTTATTATGATTTAATTTATAAGGATATTATGCTTTAATAAAAGGTATTTTTATGTTTTTGAATGTATGTGATAAAAAAAAGAGTTCAAGAAGGAAAAATGAGCAAAAAGGAGCAAAAATAGAGCTAAAAATCAAAGTTGCCGAAATTTTAGGTCTGGCGCCTGGGCGCCAGAATTCGGCGCTTAAGCCCCAGTTCGATACTGAAGCAGTGAAGAATTTTTGACAATTTTGGGCAGTTATTTTGATGGTGTTAAGTAGTTATCAAACATTCTAGAAGACTGGAAGTTACTCCTAATACATAGGACATGTGATACAATGCATCTGGACACGGGAAAACATTTTTAATCGCGAAGAGGTGTGATCCAAAGTGAAGGGGCGTGAAAAAATGGTCACGGAGTCCGGTGCCTAGGTGCGATTCTGGCCCCTAGGCGCCACAGTTACTTTCTAGAAGATTTATTATATTTGGATGAATTTTGAAGAGTTGCCTTAAGCAACCCTTGGTCATTTCCGAAGCTCTATAAATAGGAGTCAATTCTACAGAGAAACGTGGCCCCCCTAGATCTCTAGCATCCGGAGATAGATTTAAAGAGCCACCATATTTTCTTCTTAAGTATTTAGTGAGTATATTTTAGTTATTTTTAGTGTCACTACTCAATTCTTTGAGTAGTAAGTGAGAGTTTGCAAGTGTTGTTGCTGTTGAAGTCTTGTACCTTGCATTGGAGTCAGTAAAAGTCAGTGGGTCCCTTGAAGGATCATTCCAAATAAGTATTTATAACTTGGTTCAAAGTTTTATAAATATGTTTTGTTGTGTTAATTAAATGTGTTCTGAGTAGTTAGTTTTCTTTCTCCTTTCAACTATGAAAAGATAGGATAATTTAATTTCGTTAGAGAACTTAACTTAAAATTTTTAATTATTGCGATGATATTAATACTTGATCTTAATTTACTTTTTAAACTGACCATTTAAATTGTTAAAACTCCGTTGAAGAATTCGAGACCTATCCGGAGATGAGTTCTTAACTATTGATATCACATGAATCCTTGGGTAATTGAATGCTATATGCGGGTTATTTAAGGTGAAGTGCAAATAAATAGGGAGATATTGTTTATTGGGCGTAGAATTGATTAGTTTTTAGAGTGATAGACTAAATTCTAATAATTTGGTTTATAGAAACGGAACGGGTCAGTAGTAAGGCCGACCATAGCCACTCTTAGACATCTAAAAGTGTGAGCCTAGATTAACTAATTCTACTAATAATACATCTTGAACCGATCTATAGATTAGTCAATGTTCTTTATACTATCGAGCAAAGGTAAAGAATATGAATGCTTCTATTTGGCGCAATACCATAATTTCAACTTCTCAACGAATGATAATTATTTTGAAAAATCTTAGATTAGTTGAAAAATGAGAAAGTTGTTTTATTTATATTTGCATTAACATTTTACTTTATTGTTGTTTATTTGCATTTAGTAGAAATTTAATTAAACTTAAAAATTTGAAATTTGAAAATAAATAAAAATAATAATTACTTTTAATTTGAAAATCTAATATGTTTCTTAAATTCATTTTCACTTAATCTTCCATGTGGGATCGATAATCAGGACTCTAATAGAGTCATGTATTACTTGAAACGATACGTATACTTGCGTTTGAAATTGTGACTTTTACAAAAATTATAATAAATATTTAAATATAAATTTATAAATTCTTGCATTCGTAAAGGTCGGGGTTCAGTGGCTCTGTGTGAAAAGTGCCAAATTTTGCGGAGTGCCCGCAAAAGCGAAGGATTCGAAGATGAATGCAAAGAATCAGAATCTCAAAAGAGAGAATATTATCATTTGTTTGTTTTTAAATTCATCATTTTCTTTTAATTTATTTTGTTTCATTCCGTTTCATTTGATTTAAAATTTTTATTATTAAATTTTGATTTTGAATTTCGATTTCAATTTCATTTTCATTTTACTTAAGTTTTGAGTTCATTTTGATTTTAAATTCATTTTGTTATCATTTTATCATTTTCTTCTGCATTATTTTTTTCATTTTCATTTTGGAACCAAACACGTGGTTCCACGGCTTTCGACTGTCTCGCTGAAAAGAAAGTATTTCTGAAAACAAAAATTTTCATTAATTCTGCTGAAAGTAGTACAACTGATCATAAGCTGACAAGCATCCAAAAGTAGATCATGTGTGCAAAACTGAACAGAGTTGACATATCATATCATCTGGCTGCTGCAAAAGTGGTGACAACGACCGTCACGACCTGTTGAAAGGGGTAGTGGATTTTTGCTCTCTGAGACTGCTGTGGGACGAGCTAACCTGCTAAGGTTACGCTCCGGAACAAAAGTCCCATCACGAACACCCGGAGGTACTGCCATCACAGTGTTAAAGGACGAAGGTTCTCTAGTTCTGGATTCTGCTCGTAGTAAAATGGTGCTTCTTTTCATTTATTCTTCTGAAGGTGACTAACACCCTTTTCTTGTAACTCCTGGGATGCAGTGCTTTCCTAAGTCTATTCCATTTCCTTTTAATACCAACACTGATCCGACTGGTAGGGAAATTTCAACAGAACCTCAAAATTCCCCTGGTCGGACAATCTGGATTTCTCGTCCAAAGAGGATATTACTTTCACTTATAAAGGAGACCGTGCAGAAGGGTCTCACAAAGTCATGGTGTTCGATATGAGGTGGGATACAGTCCCCATCCTCATAAATATTTATGATGCAGCTGTTAGGAATACAATCTGCAGGCAACACATGCCATTTGACCGTCCTCTTTATCACTTTCTTGATTTACGGTGGCATTGGATCCACCTCATCATGATGTAAAATCCCCGGGGGATTGCCTTGTCGATCTATCCCGAAGTTATAGCAACAACTACACTAAATAGTGACTCTGCCCTTTCCTCGTTTCCATTTTGAAGGCTCTGTATATGTCATCGGCTTCAGACGGCCCACTCTGCCCAAAGTCTGTAGAGTGTCGATGCAGTACAAAATTTCTTCTTCGTCTTTCCTCAAGAATACATCAGTGTATAGCTCGAGTCCTTCCAGGATATTGATAAACTTTTCATGTATGTCTTCATAATGTTGAAATTCTTGTTTTGTGATTCTTCTAATCTTTGCCATGACGTAGTCTAGAACTCCTCACGGCGATGGCGACGGTAGGATGAACTGTGGTACGTAAGACTCTACATCAGGATATTCCCGACTCCTGAGTATGCGTAGGCCTCAAATGTGCCATACTCCTCAAGCTGTAAAACATGACAATCTAGGCATTCTAAAAATGCTCTTGTATCTGTAGGCAGTCTGGGTAAATTCAAGTTGCAAGTCGGACACCCGGTCAAAATTTCTTTCATTGGATCCAGCGTCGGCGCGGGATCCTCTGCAGTCTCTGGCTCATATCGGTGTGCGGTACGCTGTCGTCAGTTTCTTTCATTTCAGGATTTTAAGAATCTTCTGGAATGGGTGATAGCGCGGCGGCAAGCTCTGGAGCTTGCCTCCCCTCCATCCCGTCTAAGAGGCGACGCTTGCGATGATTTGCATTCTTCTTTTTGTACAAGCCAACGACACATTTGGAACTCTTTCGGCTGAAGCAACAACAATATCACCTTCTGGAGTAGTGATCATAGACGAAACCTGAACGTGTCTCGTGGAGAGGTGTAAGTCGATGAACCCCCCAGTTCCTCTGTATCCTGATGTCTGTCCTGTCTCTACACAACCAATCTTCTTCATCGACTTCATGTTCGTAATCCTCTTTTGTGTGTTTCTTTTTTAAGACGCGAAGTCCAAGCAGTTTATGGAAGTAAACACCGACTCACAACCCGACACCGCCTACACAAGTAAATAGGGAAAATATCAGTGAGTGGTGTTATGCACGAACAAGAACAAGGACAAAAATCATTATCTTTTTTTTAATAAGTTTTATAATTGTCTTGATGTCAATATCTTATTTAATATAATTTTATAGATTCACAGATTTAGAAATTTAACAAGATGTTGACCTCATTTTTGATGAGGTCTTCCCTTCTTCTTTTTAGTGCTTAGGATCTAGCCTTAGGCTTTTCCTTCGACTATCTTAGAGGACTAGAATCGGGACCCACATTTTAGAAATTCAAACCACTTCTAAACTCCCCGCAAACTCCACAAACTTGACTATAGACCCCTAATCACCTAGAGGGTTGAAATCAAATGCGAAAATTTAAAGGATGAGTTCCTATAGATTCTTTCGGCCTTAAGATCGCCCAGGTGGCCCGGTCTCAGTGAAGGGGCCGACTTACACTACACTTACACACTACATTTCCACACACTTCCTAAAACCACACCTATACCCAACTTAACCTCCCCGACTCATATAGGTGATCCACATGGATGGTCCTTAACCCCTAAGCTCTTGCTAAGAGGGTTAGGAACAACATAAATAATGCCTCAAATGAGTCCTTTCATGGCTCATATGGGCTTGAAATGGCTTCATGGCTCAACCAAAATGACTTCTTTCCACCTAGATTCACCCAATCTTCAATTTCCCAAATTTTCAATTTTTGACCCCTGGACCCTACACCTACTAAACCTACCCAAAACCCTTAAAATTACCCAAATTTTTGCAAAATTTCCAAATTACCCAAAATTTTCCAAAATCAATCCCAAACATCTCCACATCACTCAAATTGATCATCCATACCCAAAAATACCAAAAATTCCAAAAATACCTCTCAATACCCTCCAAATACCCAAAATACCCTTCTTGGCCTAAAAATCCAAAAATTCAGAAAATTCCCAGAAAATTCCAGAAAATCCCAAATATTCCCAATTTCATTTTGTCCAACTACACTATGGGCCAATTTTGTCAATTTACCCTACTTTTGTCAAAACCCTCAATTTCACCCATTTTAACCCAAAGTGAACCCAATGTCAAACCAAACCTATCCAATTGACCCAAATTCTGGTCCAATTCAATTCTAAACTTCAATTCAACATTCCCAATACCAATCTAAACCAAATCCAAGTCCAATTTGATTGACATTTGGATCCAATCTCACTTTTGGCCTTAAAGCCCAATTTAGACCCATGACCCAAACTTAACCCAAACTCACCCAATTCAACTCCAATTAACCTCAAATCTTTTCTAAATCTTCCTTAACATTCCCACAAACAAAACCCTAACATGATTTGCCCAAAATTTGAACCCAAACCCCACTCAAACTCAACCCAAGGTTAAAAGGCCCATTTTCGACCTAAGCCCAAACCTAACCCAAATTCAACCCAATTCAAATCCAAATCATCCCCAATTTGTTTCAAATCACTCATGACACATCCATGAGCTAAACCCAACAATTATTTGGCCCAACCTCTTTACAAAATTCCCATCCATAAATTCATTTTTAAACTTAAGGGCCCATTCCTTAAGCCATTTTAAAAGCCCACTTCCACCAAATCCAAAGCCCCAAAAATTCTTCCAAAGCCCATATGACATTTCCCCTCATCATACTTTCAATTAAAATCATCCCTAAGTCCTAAACCAATGATCAAATATTTCTAAATGAAGCTTCATCCAAATTTCCACCAAATTATCCAAAATCCTTAAAATCCTTTTTTATGAAATCGACTTCACTTTTCCCAAGCCAAATGTGAGCCATGGAGCCATGCACAAGCCATATGCAAGCCATGAGAGCCTCTTTACATGTCACCATGCCATTTTGGGCAAAAGGAGGAGGCTCTTTCCTTAATTCCTAAAGGTGATTAACCACTTACCATGACTCCACCTAAACCATGCTTAAGCCTAATTGTACTTGGATTGTGACTTGACCCCACTAATCAAGCCGATCCAAATCACTTTCTCCTCAGCTCCAAAGCCAGCCTTGGGTGGTGCACCTAGCCCAAATGGGTGGGTTGACCCATTTAGGTCCAAATCTAGCCATGCCCCATTCCACTTTGGATCAAAGCCTTTACACATGTCCATGGCCAATCGATTGCACAAACCTCCACCCCGACCCACCCGACCTTGAAGGTGACCCATGCTCGGCCGGCCGCCACCAGGCCGCCGGAAAACACCATGGCCGAGAGCTCACATGTGAGCCAACATTGAAATTCTCACTTGCTGAGTCGCCCCATGCCTAGTGATCACCATGGCTGTTCTTCTCCTCACTGCAGAGCAGTCGATCCCAAGCCCTAACTCCCCCGGGAGGCCCCCGCCCAGCTCTATTTAAACTCCACCCTCTCGGCCATGAGAAGAGGAGAAGCATAAACCTCGCCAAAACTCGCCAAAATTGTTCCGCACCCTCTTCCACCCTTAGAGCACTTGATCCCAAGTGGAATCCCCCGCCATTTCTCCTCTCGAAAGCTCAATTTCGCAGTCGAAATTCCACCCAAAACCAGGACACTTCTCCACAAGTGAGCCAATTCCCAAATTGATTGGCTCTACACCTTCACCGCACCAAGAGAAGGTGTCCACCATCAAAAGCCCCATCTCCCGTACCACCCGATTGCTCCAGACTCTCCAAGCTTTGTGATCGGGCTTGGTCGAAATCATATCCGGACAATTCACTGCACCTCAGAGACTTCATCTCGGAACTTGCTAGGACCCAATCGAAGGTGCAACAACTCTCGATTGAAGCCACACTTCTCCGAGCCAAGGTATGAGCTAACTCTTCATCCCGAGCTTCCGGAGATTCTCCATTTTAAATGCTTTAGTTTCAATGCATGTTAGCCGTATAGATGTGTTCGTCTCTTCAAGACGAATCCATGTAGTATAAGAACATAAAAATCCATCGAGAATCGAGCGAGATCTTAGGGATTTAGTGTGGACGGCTCTCGGGCGAGAACGCTTGGGGACGATGAACGGATGCCGTCCATTCAATACACGCACGGACGGACGGCTCGGATGGCGTCGGACCGGAGACGGCACGAGAACCGCGGGGCCCGGCCGCCGACTCGAGTGGCGGCGTCGAATGGGAGCGCGCCGCGCGGCCTTTCGGAGCCGCCGAGGATGCGTTGGCGCCGACTCGGATAAGTAGAAAATTAGGGATTTTTTGATTTATTTAATTCCCTAAACTTCAAAAATTCATATCTCTCGTGTAGAAAAATCGAAAAATAAAATAAAAATACCCTCTCGCTCGGTGAAGAGAGGAGAATAATGTGGAAAAGAAATCACTTAATTTCATCAAATATTTTATTTTTTATGATTTATTTATTCTCTCGCATTGTTTTAATTCTCCATGCATGCATATAATTCACCATGGCATGAGACCATAGTGGCTTTTGAAGCCTCCGAATTTGGGAACATTCCCCGAATTTTCCAAAGTCGAGGCCATCCCTATGAGGAGTTCTTGATTTTTCAAGTTCAGATCACTGTTTTGAGTATTTTAATTCCAGTAAATAGCATGTTGTGAAATAAATTCTAGGAAAATTTGGTGATGTTCCTTATGACCAGAGAACCCTAGGAAAAATAGATTTTGGCTTAGTTCATTCAAAACAACCCTAATCGGCTTAAACACCCAAAATAGGTCTTTAATTAATTAGAGTTAACCAGGCATCAAATTGACTTGAAATCAATTCTCCACTGACCTTTAGGATCAGAGGAATCCACCATAAAAATTTGAGGTCAATTGGACTTTGTTAGCCCCACTAATTGGGTTGATTAAGTCACTTAGCCATTTTAAAATTTAAAAATTCATAACTTTTAAAATACTTTTTAAAAATCCATCAAATTGGTTTTGGAGCCTCTCTGATATCAGGGGAATCTAAGAAAATTAAAATTTTAATTTTCTAAAAAAGTTGATTTTTAATAATATTTTAATATTTTTAATAATTAAAAAATAATAAAAATAACAAAAATAATAAAATTCACCAAAATGTCACATTTTGAATTTTAATCATTTAGGAACAAATCCCACATTTTTCTTAGGTCTATTTAGTGAGATATTGAATTTTAAAGCCCTAGGGTAATTTTAAAGTTAAAAAAAATGTATTTTCTAGCATTTTCACTAAAATAATTATAATAAATCATAGAAAAATCAGAAAATTGCAAAATTTACTTCTCTGGTTTCCTTGATATCAGGGAGATTTTTGAAAAATATAAAACCCATTTTTCAACATTTATTTTATTTTTAAATTAATTAACACTCCAAAACTCAAAATAATTATAATAAAAATAATATAATTCAAAAAATCACCAACATTGGTCCAAGTGCTTCTCTAGTCATTAGGAATGTCCCCTAATTTTCTTAAGGACAGAAACTTTGGTCATGTTATTAAATTTTCCTTGAAAATCTCTATTTCCCACCAAAAATAATTATATAAATAAATTAAATACAGAAAAATCACATTTTCTCCTCTCATGTCTTTATTGACATATGAGTGAAGTCACATAAAAATTTCAACTTCATTTGGGTTCAATTTAGTGAGTTATGAAATTATCAAGCTTAAAGGGTAAAATGGTAATTAAAATCTTTAATCCTTAATTAAAACTTTAGGTTTAATAAAAAATCAACAAGTAAAATATTTGATCTTAATCTGGTTTGGATGATTGAAATTTAAATAATTAAAGGGTAGAAACCCATTAAATAATTTTAAAATGATTAAACTTTAATTAAATAATAGATTAAATTTGGAGGAATAATAAATCGGAATTATTAAAATAAGGGATATTTATTAGGAAGAGATTTATTCTTTAATTTAAAAATCCCTAAACTAATTATATCATTAATACTCAATTTTTAATTAAAATGATAACTCAAATTTAAAATATTAAAAGACTTAATTAAATTATTAAACTCTTTTGAAATTTCAATTAAAATTAAAAATAAAGTAAATTAAAGATAAATTAAAATTAAATTAAATTAAATTAAATTAAATTAAATTAAAAAAATTAACTTAAATTAAATTAAAACAAATTAAATTAAATTAAACTAAATTAAAATTAAATTAAATTAAATTAAATTAAATAATTAAATTAAATTAAATTAAATTAAAAAAAATTAAATCAAATCAAATTAAATTAAATTAAATTAAATAAATTAAATTAAATTAAATAATTAAATTAAATTAAATTAAATCAAATTAAATTAAAATTAAATCAAATCAAATTAATTAAACACCAAATCAAATTAAATTGAACTATGTTAAACTAAATTAAAACTCAATTAAATTAAGTCGAATTAAATATAACATCACCTAAGACATAAAGAATTCAAAATAAATGTAAAGCAACTTCAACACTATTCCAAATTTAAACCCTTTAACTTAAATCAAATCATTTGAATACTAATTTACCCTTGAAAGCTTTGATTATTATAACTCCTAAATGGAACATCAAATGAAGTGTTACCTCACTCATAGGATATTCAAATGTCCTAGTTCACCGAGCAAGTTAACAAGACTCGAAAACCTCTGACGATCGATTCATTTATATAATTAAATTCATTTGGACTTAAAACAATCCCGGAAATATCGAAAAGATGTTTAAGATTCTTCTTAAGCACTTCCTCAATATGATAGGATATTTATAAGAACAATTGGACTTAATTGTCCTTCGATGAAGAAAATCGTCCTCAAACAAAAACACAAAGAACCTAGACGTCATAGAGCTCGACTAGCCATAGGATTAGGAATTTGGTAGAAAACCATAACCTTTCCCCCAGCTTTACCTAGAAACTTGCTTAAATATTCTAATTGTGTTTTAAGTGCAGCTTGGGATGACGGGAAGACCCTCCAGGTACGCTTTTATTTTATTGCAATTTACTTTCTTGCAATTTCCTTTCTTGCAATTTACTTTATTGCAAATGCATTTTACTTTTCTTGCATGATAAAACAACTCGTTGCATGAAAACCCACACCTTTAGGATAGTCCCTAAAACTCGAAACCAAAACTAAGTTAAAAGTCATTGCAAGATAAAATTCACCGCCACAACATTTCAAAATATAAAACAACTCAAAATTTAATCACAAACAGTAACACAAAACTACAATCGCAACTAAATTAAAACGCCCTGTTGGATGATCGGGAATACCTCGGATGATGTAACCTACGTGTTGCTAACGGGATTTCCCACGGTCTAAATGAAAGTGTGGAACTCATTCAACTGAGTTTAGCAAATTCATCCGGACTAAGTGAATCCGATAAAAATAATGATGCCGGAAGGATGGAACCGCTGGATCTTAACCTGTGTCGTTATAATCAACTTTAAGATTTGTTTTAATCAAAATAAAAAAACACTTGGAAATTAAGACTTCTCTAAACCAAAACACTTCTCTCATCCCCCGATTTATGATTTCTAAAACTAAACCTCTCGCAACAACCAGGAGCTTGGAGCATGGTGGGCAAGACGGCCATCGTCGTCAAGCAAAACTTAAACCTACTCCAAGCAAAATCTTCTTAGAATTAAAACAACAAAGCCATAGGATTTCGAGGTAGCTCGCTTAGTGCAACATAAATCCTCAACTCTTCGTTAGGCATTTGCATTGCAAATTAAGCCCTAACCGGTCTTAGGATTCCGAGGTAGTCGTCCGATACGACATAAACCCTCACATCTTCTGTAGCTATTTCGTTTGATTTTATCATACAAATATAAGCCCTAATTAATTAAAATTGGCAAGATCGAAATACTAAATAAACATTAGGACTTTCCTAAATTCAAGCCAAACAATAGGATAGTCGGGAAATTACCGAAGTTCACTTCGAATCGTTGATTTCTCCTTCCTTTCTTCCTTTGGATTCACAAAACAAAATGTTCCAAATTTGATCCATTCCCTATTGAAATTCCAAAATTCAATCTTCGAAAACCTTAAAGTTTGAAATTCTTGAGAGCAGAATTATTGGTTATTATCGAGAGTTTTCTTAGGTGATTCCCGTCACTTAAGATGTAATTAACTATAAGGGCTCGCCCTTATAGGGAATTTTAAAGAACCTGTGTAATATAAACTCCGTTTAATACTTTCATATTAAGCAGTGGAATTTGTCGGCTTATAAAATTGGTTCGCAGTACCAAACGGATGTCACAAAACTTCTAGTTTATTTGATCGAGCCCCACTCTCGACGGTGTGTCTATCTTTAGGGATAGATACACGGCTTGTGGTGCGGTGCTCGTTTATATAAACTATTCGGGATGTGAGATCGGTTTAATCTCATATCTTAAAACTTTCAAATTTAAAATTATTTTCAAAGTCAAATACTACTTTCTAAATTATATATATATATTTAAATCAAATTTAAAATTTAAATTCGCCGACAACTTCTGTTAGGCGACCCCTTTTAAAAAACATCACACAACCTAAAAATATATGCCGACAGCATTTCGGCGACTCCGCTGGGAAGATTCCTCTCTCCATTATAATCAAATAATTCTCGTTTTCAAAAATCGGTAGTGTATCCATGTCCCTTATGGATCAAACTACCCTTCTTTCCGTTGGAATACTATGTTCATTTCTATCTCGAACAAGTATAGCCAACATTCTCTCGGATTTAGGAGCCACTGTTTAGACACCCCTAAACAGAGAGGTTCCGAGATCCTTTTACCTCATTTCCGAGGTGGGGTGGACCCCCAATAGGTGTTAGTTTAGGAATGATCCTTCGAGTCGAGAAGTCTTGCTTAAGACTTTCTTTCCCTTTCCAACTCGAATCGGATTCCTTACCTTCTCTACACCTTCGAACGTTCCGTTCTAAATAAACAAACCCTCTAATAAGTGATTCTTTTAACAAATGATTCTTTTTTTATAAATACATGAACAAAGAATGAGTTCGTACTCTTTTAATTCCTTTCTTTTCGTCCCGAAGAAAAGAAGCATAACTCGGGACCGACAAACCGAATCTACCCCGCAGAAATGGAAGCCCCGAAACCGATTTTCTCCTTCACCAACGGACCGGACTTCGCTATCTATAAGGATGAGCCGCCCGACAATGGGGTCATCCGATTTGGACGAGGATTTGAAAACACGAACGTCAAGGTCACCGACGTCTCCCTCTTTGCACCGACAAACAAGGTATCCGAAGCCGAGGAGCCACCGCTCGAGTTCAACCTTAGGTCGACCCAAGAGTTTCCTCCCCGCAAAGGGTCCCGACTAGGAGGAGTACCGCCGTCCGCAGGAGGACCGTTCTTACTACCCCCACCGGTCTAGTTGTTTCGCGCCTACCCCGACTTCGCCAAATCAAAGGGGAAAGAAATCCGTAACTATGGTAAACTCCGTTACCGTGGAGGGTACGGATCTTCCCGTAAGACCTTCTCGTTTTCGAAATCGGGTCCAGCTCAAAGATTCCGTCGCCGACAAAGACCCAAAGAAGAAATAGAAATAGAAGGATCGCCAGTGGAAGCCGTAGCCGCCGAGATCGCCTTCCCGGAGGAAATTCCGTAGTTGCCAGAATATACACCGCTACCAGAATATACACCACTGCTTGACTACATACCACTTTTGGGAGGAAGCAGGTTCCATCCGCTCTCCGCCGCAGAGGATGAGGAGAATGTTTGAAAGATTGCTGCCACATTACCTCAGCCCGCATACTACAACGATAGCCGCAAGAAAAGAACTAGGACTACGCCGTTTGCTCGACTGCAAACTTTGGTAGAAAAGCTAGCAAAGAAGGAAAACTCGCCCCGTGTCGGAAATTCTACGAAGGATAGGGCGGGTGCCGCTCAAATCCCGTCTTGGGCCCCGAGTAGAACCCGCCGTCATGATAGAAAAGCCAAGCAAGAGAATGAAGGCTAGCCCGCCCGTCGTAGTATCGGGATTACATGATCAGGGAGGATACCACCTTCCAGCATTCGGCCACCGTACCATCCGGTCCTAGACCTTCTGTCGCTAGAAGGATGGTGTGGCGTCCCACTACGGGGCGACTTGAGATTGAAACAGCAGCTCCGAGAGAGAAAGTCTCGCCGAGAGGCCGGAATCCGAAGAAAGTGCTACCGCGATGAAGGGGACTCGTGAAAAAGGACCCGACAACCATCGCATGACAACCACAAAGATACACGAAAGCTCCGCTAGAAGATGCCATGGAAAAGCCGAGAACCGACATCCGACGGTTGGCAAAAGAAAGAGAAGAAAAGTTCGGAGATGAGATCGACTCATCGGAATTCATGGACAACGAATATGCGTAAATCAACATGGTTGAGACACGAGCTTCATCGCCTTCAAGGTGCTCCTGCAGCCAGCAGAAGAGAGGAGCCGGAACCGATGAAAAGACAGCTTCAGAAAAGGACGACACGATCGCTCAAATGGCGAAGAGGATGGAAGAGATGGCCATAGCTCGGCCACTCTCCGCAGTCAAGTACAACCACATAGAGAGACACCCCCGAAGGTCATTCACATCGTAGACGGAGGAAAGGAGATTACATCCGTCAATGGGGATGATCACCGAAAAGGATACAACACAAAGTATGATCCCCGAAAAGGATATCAAGAACTTGGTGGAACAAGCAGGTGCGAGAAGCCTTAGCACAATCGAAGAGCGGGACATCCATTCGGACGGGCAGACCTTACCCGGAAGAATTCGACGCCGTCCAATACCCGAAAGGCTTCGTACCACCTCTCGTTCAAGACCTTCGACGGAACCGGGAACCCCCGACAAGATGTTGCACACTTTCGTGCCAGCTGTTGTAATGCCGGCGGAAGCGATGCATTACTCTTCCGACAGCTCGTCGGCAGTCCGTCAGAATCGCCTTCGACCGGTATGCGGAATTACCCAACGGTTCCGTGAAGATATTCTCGCAGCTAGAGAGCCTCTTCATTAAGCGATTTGTCGGAGCTTCAGCACCACATCACTATAGGTGATTTAGTGGTAGAGAAACAAAGGCCGAATGAAACTCTAGTGGATTACATACTTCGATGGAGAAATTTAAGCATGAAGTGTGAACCACAACTCGCAAGAACAACATGCAATCGGCATCTTGCTTAAAAGCATTCACGGCCCGATAGCACTTCTCCTCAAGGGATTCACTATTAAGACTTTTGAGAAGTTGTTAAGCAAGGCCGGAAGCTTGCAAGAAGAGGCGAAGCAATTAAGTTTTGCCGACAAGACGGACAAGCAGAAGCCGGTGAAGATCTTCGAAAAGAAATCCGGGTCGTTGCAGTAGCTGACAAAGGCAAACAACCGATGCAAATACCACCGTAACGGCCGCAAAGCAACCACAACAAAATTACCAAGAACCCCGGTCCAGCTATCGATCGTCTCCGCAAGTATGAACAACCGTCTCGTCCGCAACGTACATCGAGGGAGCTTCGAGCGGAGAATATCCGTTCAAGAATGAAGCAGACTCAAAGATGTTCCGTAGCTTAATGAAAACTCCGCATTTCCAGCTGCCGAGCCCAAAAGGCCGGAGGAAGTCAACAAGAAAGGTGATCCCAACTTTGCCCCTACCATCTGGATGCTTGGGCACAAGATAGAAGACCGCATTACCTTCAAAAGTTGGCTCAATGACAACCTTCGGAAAGGAAATATAACAATCCCGAAGGAGTACATGAAGGAACCCCGAAAGGAGGTTCCGTCAATGTTATCTCAACCGATCCCGTCATTCCGATAGATCCCTATGCAACCAACGATGGATGGACTACCGCTCGGACAAGGTCTTCGAAGAAGATTTTAGATAACATCCGAACCGCTTCGGTGCGAGCTTCAATTCGTAGTTCGAGACCCGTTGAGCCGTACTATCACTTGCGATGAAGAACCACCTCGACAGGAGACAATCGAAGAGAAGAAGAAAATCGACGAAGAAGAGGGGACCGAGACTCCTAAGGCTAGACTAGGGGCCGCTTATCCTAGGATAGTTGTTTCCGATTCGGGGGAGAAATCCCTCGAACCTCTCGATTTTGTATGATTATCCGCTCACTTCGGTGGGATCATATAATGATAAGGGTGATGGCGTTGGCTACGTTTTGACTCGTTTCTAACGATTACGTAACTAGCGACAATCCGGGCGTCGATTTCGATACCAACAACAATTCTCAAATCATACACGATCTCGATAAGCAAAATGACGAAGAAGACATCCATCAAGGAGGCTACGAGAGCTCAACAAGCAACGGCTCTGTCTGTGAGTTTCGAGGAGCTCCAGTTACGATAGAGTTAGAGCCTTCAGATTTTGAAGATAATCCGAAGAGCCGACCATTCCGATTCGGAGAGGAGACACCGACAAACTCAACACTAGATTCGAAAGAAATTACAGAGGTCAACTTAAGAAGTGGAAGAGTTCTACCTCCGAGAATGGGTCCAAAAGACAAAGGAAAGGTGTGGTTGTTCAAGAAGAACCAACCCCGACAGAAGAAATACCCATTCGAGAAGAAGCCGAGACGCATGAGAATAAAGTGGACTACAACGTGCTAGCCCATCTTAGGAAACTACCGCCAAACCGAGCATTTACGACGCTCTCATCTTATCAAAGGAGATGAGAGAAGCTCGATCAAGGCCTTACTTGATCCCGAAATTCGCTTAGCTCAAATGGCCGGAGATTCCTTAGATGAGGTTTGCTCGTTAAAGGAACAACGAGGCGTTACCTTCACGGACAATGACCTACTACTTGGGATGACAGATCACAACCGACCGTTGTACATTTCAGCTTACAATCGGGAAGTTTACGCTCTCCGGAGTATTGGTGGATCCAGGAGCATCAATCAATATAATGAGTCTTCGAACACTAAGCATACTTGGAAATCGATGCTCGTGAGCTCGAGGCCGACAAAATGTTATTAAGAGGATTCAACCGTAGAAGGAGAAAGAGCCCTCGGGTCAATAACGCTACCGATGAAGACCGGTGATTTAGCAAAGACAACCGCAAAATTTCATATAATCGATTCGAAACGTCGTTCAACGCTCTACTCGGGCCGACCATGGATGCATGAAAACAGGATGGTACCATCATCTCCGCACCAGTGCATCAAATATTACGATGGAGGGGAACAAGCGCATCAAAGGCGACTTACAACCATTCTCCGTACATGAGATTGGAATCCATGAAGATGCAACTTATTATGCACCGCCAAAGAAAACAATCTTCTCCAGAGATACCATAACAAATGAAGCAAAGAAAGTTCGAGACAACGAAGAACCCGAAGTTCTAGTCCAACAGCTCACTCACCACTCCCTTCCGGCGAGATGGTGAAGGTTTCTCCACAACTCGCATCCGAGGTCGAGGCCGGGGACGAGGTCGTGGTAGAGACGCTAGGACAATCGGACAGAGGAAACCAACCATCAATGTCGATCGGGATGATAGTTCCGAAGAAGAAAAAGAAATCAAGCAAGAAGCAAGCAACAATAAGTCGAAAGAAGCCGCAATACAAGATCTCCCTCGAAGATGAAAAGAACGAAGAATACAAATCAATGTACGAGAAGATTAACCACTACGTACATACTATGACCCTAACTCCGATCCATTCTAATAAGATCGAGGGTATGGAGGTCAAAGAGGTACGTAGTGACGGTGCAAAGCCGATCAAATTCTACCGTGGTGCTTCTTCCTCCAAAACTGAAAATAATGTATAATTCGAAGATGTCATTTCATCGTAATTAATGGAATTACCTTTTGAGTGGTACTCTCCCCGTGTTCAAAATTTAATTCAACGTGGTTTCTTACCTCGACAATGGACAAGAGGCCAATCACAACATTTTGAAAAGTTATGGAATAACTCCGTCGTCCTCCCAATTCAAAGTATGGACTCGGATTCGCACGACAGGGTCGGCCGACGATACCGAATTTTGCTTGGTTGTCACTTGCAAGTCCAATGAAAACCGCATGGAAACTACGGACGAACTCGAAGATTTACAAATCGGAGACGCTCCACCGAATTCGAAGAAGAAATTAAATCCACAATAGATGAGTTAATGGAAGTTAACTTAGGTACTAGCGAAGAGCCTAGACCTACCTTTGTTAGCTCCTTACTCAACAAAGAAGACTCCAAAGAAATAATCAAGTTATTAATGGAATTTAAAGACCGTTTTGCTTGGAGCTACGATGAAATGCCGTGATTAGCTCCGGAGGTTGCGTATCCATAAGCTAGGAGTGGATCCTACTTCGTTCCAGCCGACAAGGTCCCGTAAGAATGCGTTTAGAAATCGAACAACAAGTTATAGCCGAAGTTAAAAAGCTAATAGACGCTAAATTTGTCCGTGAAGAACAATACCCGACTTGGCTAGCCAATGTGGTGCCGATCGTAAAGAAGAATGGTCGATCGTAATTTGTGTAGACTTCGGAGATTTAAACAAGGCATGTCCAAAAGATGAATTCCCTCTACCGATTCCAGAACCGATGATCGATATTGCTTCGACACATGAAATATTCTCGTTCATGGATGGATCTTCGGGATACAACCGGATAAAAATGGCTCCAGAAGATGAAAAGCTTACAGCATTCGAACGCCGATCGGAGTATTTTGCTATACGAATGATGCCATTCGGATCGAAGAACGCAGGAGCAACCTACCAAAGAGCAATGACAAGAATTTTTGATGATCTCATCCACAATCAAGTCGAATGCTACGTGGACGATGTCGTCATCAAAAGCAAAGTAAAGGAAAACCACTCGTATGATTTGAGAATTGTTTTCGAACGATTAAGACAATTTAACCTTAAGATGAATCCCTTAAAATGCGCCTTCGGCGTCACCTCCGGAAATTCTTAGGATTCGTTGTCCGACATCGTGGAATTGAAATCGATCCGGAGAAGATTAAAGCCATCTTAGAAATGCCGCCTCCCAAAACCTTAAAACAACTACGATCTTTTCAAGGGAAGCCGGCATATCTTCGACGCTTTATCTCAAACTCCGTCGTGTAGGTGTCGACCTTTCTCGGCACTAGTTAAAAAGGACGCCAAATTTATTCGGGAAGAGAAATGCCGTAAGGCCTTCGAAGACATTAAACAATATTTAATGACACCTCCCGTCTTAGCAGCCCCGGCCTCGTGTAGACCGTCGATACTTTACACCGCGGCTTTAGACGACTCTCTCGAGCCTCGTTAGCCTGTGTCAATGATGAGGGTAAAGATAATGCTCTTTACTACTTAAGCCATCGTTTACTTCCGACGGAAGTAAGGTATCCCGCAATTGAAAAGCATTGTTTGGCCCCGATCTTCGCCGCTCAAAAGCTCGTGCACTACATGCTTTCTCATAAGGTCAACTTGATTTCGAAGTTTAATCCATTGCAATACTCGATGACTCGTCCAACACTTTCCGCGTACTTGCCGGATGGTCAATGATATTATTGCAATTCGATATAACTTTCGTGCCTCCGCGTGCCGTAAAGGGACAAGTCTTAGCAGACTTCCTCGCAAGCACACCCTTTGCCGCCGAATCTCCTCTCAATGATGATTTGCCGGATGAACAAATAATGAACCTAGAAGACCTCGACGATCGACGTTGGCAATTATATTTCGACGGAGCATCTTCAAGCACACAAAGACGAAGAATCGCAAGTGATAGTGCCCGGTAAGGCAGGAATCGGGCTAATCTTTATAACACCGGAGCGGGGATGTTAAGATACTCCTACCACTCGACGTAACCATGTACAAACAACGAAGCGTAATATGAAGCCCTCATAACGGGATTGGAATTAACTATTCAAATGGGGATAACGTACATCAACATCTACGGGGATTCACAGTTAATCATTCAACAGCATTGCTGACAAGACATGTAATTTTAAAGCCAAGACTCGAACAATACTTCCAAGATGTCATACAAATTGTTGGAACGCATTCCAAATGTGACAATCTACAAAATTCCTAGAAAAGAAAGTGCTCTAGCAGATGCTTTAGCCCGTCTCGCAAAAGAATTTGCCTCGTTTGCAAGATGAATCGGTGGAAGTGTCAGCTCACGTGACGTCGAGTCCTATCACAACTGACATGACATGATACACAAATCGAAGAAGAAAAAGAATCGACATGAAGAAGTGATGTAAAACACGAAGATCGGCGACAACCATTAATAGACTACCCGCAAACAGAAAGCTACCGGATGATAGGTCGCTAGCCCATCGTATCAAGAAAAGAACTCGTCCTACGCATTAATAAACAACACATTATACGTAAGGTCTTTTCGATCAAATGTGGCTAAGATGCCTAAGCGGGTCCGAGGCCCGCGAAATTGTTAAGGAGGTGCATTCGGGACTCGTGGCGCTCACCAGTCGGGTCCAAAGATGAAAATGAAAATTAAAAGACTAGGGTACTACCGGCCCTCGATGATGACCGACCGCATGAAAATCGCCAAGAGCCGTCATCAATGCCAAGTGCACGGAGTGGTTCTACACCAACCTCCAAATGTGCTACACCCGACAATTGCGTCGTGGCCATTTGAATGTCGAGGTACGTATATAGTGGGTCCGATAGAACCACCATCTTCAAAAGGACATCGCTTCATTCTTGCGACTACAGATTACTTTTCCAAGTGGGCGTAGGCAGCTCCACTTCAGAGAAGTGAAAGCACACCACGTGCTACGCTTTTCAAGAACCAAGTTGTCTACCATTTCGGAGTGCCGCGCAGATCATCTCGTATAATGGGCCAGCATTCGAAGCACACAAATCAACAATTTTGTCGAGAGACACGGAATCGACCGGCGATACTCGACAATTTACTACCCAAGACCAAACGGTCTCGCCGAGGCTTTTAATAAAACTCTCGTTCAAATCTTAAAGAAAACCCCGGACGATAATAAGAGAAATTGGCACGAGAAATTGTTAGAAGCCTTATGGGCCTACCGGACAACCTTCGTAACTCCTACTCAAGCTACACCTTACGCTCCGGTGTATGGGTCCGAGGCAAGTGTTACCTTTAGAGGTTCAGCTTCCTTCACTCGGAATTGCAAGTTGCAAACAAGGTCACGACGAAGAAAACGCCAGATTACGACTCGAAGAATTAGAAAGCTTGAAGGGAAAAGACTTGCAGCGCAACAGAATTTAGAACTATACCAAGCTAAGATGGTTCAAGCCCATGACAACCGGTCCGCCCGAGAACCTTCAAAGTTGGTGACTTAGTTCTCGTTCTCAAGAGACCTATTCTCGCACACCGCAAGATAGGAGGAAAATTTGAACCCACTCGGGAAGGACCATTTGTGGTTGAAGCAAGATACTCGGAAGGTTCCTACCAGCTAGTGAATCGCCAGGAGAACGACATATGCTTCCGATCAACTGGACGATACTTGAAAAAGTATTACGCTACCCGATGTTTCGAAGGAATGAATTCTTCATCCCTAAGAAACACGGGTGAAGTAATTACTTATGATTGGGTCCGAACCCAAAAAAAAAAATAATAATAATAATAATAATAAAATGTGCTAAGATAAATAAAATCATGATAATTAAGTTTTCCTTGTTTTCTTTTTCAAATCAAAATCTCTTCCCTCATCTTATCCTACTCCATTCCTGTTAAATTTCAAAATATAAGAATAATAAAAAATGTATCTTTAATAAACATTTTCTTAATGTTCTTGTTCTTAGTACATGCCCTCGATCCTTTTCCTTGTCTTTTCGCAGGGAAATGTCGAACGGGCGGTTGGTCTTGAACTTTAAGAATGGCGTAAGCCTCGCACTCGATGAAAAGAGGGTGAAAGATGGAGCGATAATCGAGATTGACTCGCATTTCGCACCAGCAGGCCTACAAGTACGAGGAAAGTGACTCGGGTCCCGGCTAACCGAGAAGAACTACCCGGCGACAGCTGATGAAAGTGGGTGGCCCAAGCCACCAATCCAACAACAAGAAAAGAAAGGCAAATACCGAAGAAGACAAGAAAATGAAGTCCGTAATCACTACGACGGAGGGCGTGCTCGTCGCCGCCGCGCCCGCAGAGATTCAAGAAGTTCGGAGGGCTACTCTCACGCCCACGCAACGAAGGAATAAGAATCGCCGTATCCGTAAGATGTTAACAAAACTAGCCGCGGACCAGCGCGACGAGACAATTGCCGATGCCAAGACATACACTTCAAGGACACCGGTTCACCAGAACTCGAAGAAAGGAGGCCAGCTCCTACAATAACAAAAAGAACCGTGGAAATCTCCGTAAGATCGAAGAAAGAAGGCTACCACGCCACCGGATAGAACCACCAAGCAGCTGCATGACCTTGTTGCAGAAGCAACCCCGGGGATGTACCGACAGTGCATCATCCCCGAGGAGCCGAGGCATGCAGGGAACGTGAAGGGATTGAACCATATATCCCACAATATGTCACAAGGCCTCGCCATCCGCAGATCATTCCGGAATACGAGCCGGAGAGGATGCAAAATGTTGAAAAGAAAACTTTCGAATACTTCGAGAGAATTAAAGGAAGAAGAATCAACATACTAGAAGGCCTCGAGCTACACACCGACGTATTCTCGCAGTATGAACAACAAGCAAATCGTGGATCGTATCCGGGATCCGAAGAGAATGGGCCGAGCAGGCCGCCCGAGGGAAAACACATACTCGGAACCCCGGAGATGGATGCCGGGGAAAGGAAGAATCACAATACAATGCGGATGCTCGCTACAACTTTGCTCGAAGACAGAAAGGGAAACCCACCGGGATACTCCGTCATGGGCAAGTGGATCCGATGCCATTAGTTATCAAGAGAATGGTAAAAAGATTGATAACATGGAGGGTACCGCCAGCAGATTGCATACCCAATAGCCGCATTATCAATATCTACAAACAAGGTGACCGCATACCCCCACATATTGATCACCACGACTTCGTCGACCTTTCGCACGCTCTCTTTCCCGAATGAGTGTAACATCATGTTCGGATCCGACCTCCGGATAGCAGGCCCGGGTGAGTTCCGAGGGCCAGCAAAGATACCTTTACCGGTGGGTTCCGTCATGATACCGCAAGGTAACGGAGCGGATATCGCAAAGCATTGCATACCAGAGTGCCGTGGAGCGAATCTCGCTACCTTCGTGAGAATGGACGACGAAGAAATACCTTACCATTTCCAACCGTACCCGTAGCCGGAGAACCTCCGCCTTACGAGTGTGAGTTACATGGGAAATATCACACCTCCAACGTACATCCAACCGGCATCCTCGCCAAGGATGGCTTGGAAGGTGATGTTATCGACCATGTACCCCACTATTCGGACATGGATTTTTTGACGGATGCTTCTTTCGATGGATCAACAAAGATCATACACGATCCGTTTTGAGTCTACATGGATTGTATGAAATATATTCCGCATCGAGTTGTACGACGTATTTTCAACATGATTGGAATGAAAGTGACCATGTCACGTTTTTGGCTTTCACCTCTTTTGTGCAAATTGATTGGGAAACGCCATTAAAGTTAAATGAACTTCGAACAAAGAACAGAAAAGAAATAAAGAAAGAAGAATAAAAGAAAACTTTCCTAAAAAAAAAAATCTTAAAAAATGACAAATACCAAATTCACATGAACGTTAAATAAACGATAAAATAAAATAAATCATTAAAAGATAAATGAAATCAACACAAATCTCAAATTCCATCCTGCCAAACTTCAAAATCAAATTTCATCTTTACAAATTCCAAATCAAATTCTCAATCAAATTTCAAATCCAATCTCGATCAAGTTTCAAACTTGGTCTTCCAAATTTCAAATCAAATCTTAAATCAAATTTCAATCGAGTTCAAACTCATCCTTCCAAATTTCCAAATTTCCAAATTCAATTTTTCCAGGCTTCAAGTCTCAATCAAATTCAAATTCAATTTCTTCCAGATCTCGAATCAAATATCAATCAAAATCAAATTCAAACCTTTTTGGTCGAGGATTTTACATCCAAGACTGCACTGCTTTAGGATCCTTTTCCTATTGCACTGAAATACATCAAATTCAATATTTTGGGTCGAGGATTTTACATCCAAGACCGCACCGCTTTAGGATTTTTTTCCTATCGCACCGAAATACATTAAATTCAACCTTTTGGGTCGAGGATTTTACATCCAAGACTCGCACTCGCTTTAGGATCCTTTTCCTATCGCACCGAAATACATCAAATTCAAACCTTTTGGGTCGAGGATTTTACATCCAAGACCGCACTACTTTAGGATCCTTTTCCTATCGCACCGAAATACATCAAATTCAACCTTTTGGGTCGAGGATTTTACATCCAAGACTCGCACCGCTTTAGGATCATTTTCCTATTGCACCGAAATACATCAAATTCAACCTTTTGGGTCGAAGATTTTACATCCAAGACTGCACTGCTTTAGGATCCTTTTCCTATTGCACTGAAATACATCAAATTCAAACATTTTGGGTCGAGGATTTTACATCCAAAACTGCACTACTTTAGGATTCTTTCCCTATTGCACTGAAATACATCAAATTCAAACTTTTGGGTCGAGGATTTTACATCCAAGACCGCACCGCTTTAGGATTCTTTCCCTATCGCACCGAAATACATCAAATTCAAACTTTTGGGTCGAGGATTTTACATCCAAGACCGCACCGCTTTAGGATTCTTTTCCTATTGCACCGAAATACATCAAATTCAATACTTTTGGGTCGAGGATTTTACATCCAAGACCGCACTGCTTTCGGATTCTTTTCCTATCGCACCGAAATACATTAAATTCAACCTTTTGGGTCGAGGATTTTACATCCAAGGCCGCATCGCTTTAGGATCCTTTTCCTATTGCACTCGAAATACATCAAAATTCAAACCTTTTGGGTCGAGGATTTTACATCCAAGACCGCACCGCTTTAGGATTCTTTCCCTATTGCACCGAAATACATCAAATTCAAACCTTTTGGGTCGAGGATTTTACATCCAAGATCGCACCGCTTTAGGATTCTTTTCCTATCGCACCGAAATACATTAAATTCAACCTTTTGGGGTCGAGGATTTTACATCCAAGACCGCACTCGCTTTAGGATTCTTTTCCTATTGCACCGAAATACATTAAATTCAACCTTTTGGGTCGAGGATTTTACATCCAAGATCGCACCGCTTTAGGATTCTTTTCCTATTGCACCGAAATACATCAAAATCGAACTCTCGAGGTTAAGGATTTTACATCCAACACCGCATTACTTCGAGATATCTTCTCATTGCAACGATTCAATCTAATCAATTCAATTTTCTTTCGAGGTCGAAGATATTACATCTAAAACCCCGTAATTCCAATTTTCATTTCAAATCAAATCCTTCAAATTAATTTTGACAAACTTCAATCTAAATTGAAACTCCAAATCGAAATCTAAGCTCACACATCAAAACTTAAACTAAAACAAAATAAAATCGAAATCCCCCGCATCATGTGATTTGGGATTCACCTCCTTTCCTTTCCCCAGCGAGAGTTCAAGAATCTCCGGTTCCGTAGATATACTCGACACTCCCCGGCGAAACTCTTCTACTTCGTCCTAAGTTCGTCACTTGACATCCGTGTTGGTTTTGTTGATCGCTTCGGCCAACACCAATACGCGCGGTGTGCTCCGTCACTCACCACACCTATCGGGGGTCCATTTGTCGACCTCATTTTTGATGAGGTCTTCCCTTCTTCTTTTAGTGCTTAGGATCTAGCCTTAGGCTTTTCCTTTCGACTATCTTAGAGGACTAGAATCGGGACCCGCATTTTAGAAATTCAAACCACTTCTAAACTCCTCGCAAACTCCACAAACTCGACTATAGACCCCTAATCACCTAGAGGGTTGAAATCAAATGTGAAAATTTAAAGGATGAGTTCCTATAGGATTCTTCGGCCTTAAGACCGCTCCAGGTGGCCTGGTCTGGTGAAGGGGCTGACTTACACTACACTTACACACTACATTTCCACACACTTCCTAAAACCACACCTATACCCAACTTAACCTCCTGACTCATATAGTTGATCCACATGGATGGTCCTTATATAGGTGATCCACATGGATGGTCCTTAACCCCTAAGCTCTTGGCTAAGAGGGTTAGGAACAACATAGTGAATGCCTCAAATGAGTCCTTTCATGGCTCATATGGGCTTGAAATGGCTTCATGGCTCAACCAAAATGACTTCTTTCCACCTAGATTCACCCAATCTTCAATTTCCCAAATTTTCAATTTTTGACCCCCGGACCCTACACCTACTAAACCTACCCAAAACCCTTAAAATTACCCAAATTTTCGCAAAATTTCCAAATTACCCAAAATTTTCCAAAATCAATCCCAAACATCTCCACATCACTCAAATTGATCATCCATACCCAAAAATACCAAAAATTCCAAAAATACCTCTCAATACCCTCCAAATACCCAAAATACCCTTCTTGGCCTAAAAATCCAAAAATTCAGAAAATTCCCAGAAAATTCCAGAAAATCCCAAATATTCCCAATTTCATTTTGTCCAACTACACCATGGGCCAATTTTATCAATTTACCCTACTTTTGTCAAAACCCCCAATTTCACTCATTTTAACCCAAAGTGAACCCAATGTCAAACCAAACCTATCCAATTGACCCAAATTCTGGTCCAATTCAATTCTAAACTTCAATTCAACATTCCCAATACCAATCTAAACCAAATCCAAGTCCAATTTGATTGACATTTGGATCCAATCTCACTTTTGGCCTTAAAGCCCAATTTAGACCCATGACCCAAACTTAACCCAAACTCACCCAATTCAACTCCAATTAACCTCAAATCTTTTCTAAATCTTCCTTAACATTCCCACAAACAAAACCCTAACATGATTTGCCCAAAAATTTGAACCCAAACCCCACTCAAACTCAACCCAAGGTTAAAAGGCCCATTTTTGACCTAAGCCCAAACCTAACCCAAATTCAACCCAATTCAAATCCAAATCATCCCCAATTTGTTTCAAATCACTCATGACACATCCATGAGCTAAACCCAACAATTATTTGGCCCAACCTCTTTACAAAATTCACATCCATAAATTCATTTTTAAACTTAAGGGCCCATTCCTTAAGCCATTTTAAAAGCCCACTTCCACCAAATCCAAAGCCCCAAAAATTCTTCCAAAGCCCATATGACATTTCCCCTCATCATACTTTCAATTAAAATCATCCCTAAGTCCTAAACCAATGATCAAACATTTCTAAATGAAGCTTCATCCAAATTTCCACCAAATTATCCAAAATCCTTAAAATCCTTTTTTATGAAATTGACTTCACTTTTCCCAAGCCAAATGAAGCCATGGAGCCATGCACAAGCCATATGCAAGCCATGAGAGCCTCTTTACATGTCACCATGCCATTTTGGGCAAAAGGAGGAGGCTTTTCCTTAATTCCTAAAGGTGATTAACCACTAATCCATGACTCCACCTAAACTCATGCTTAAGCCAAATGTACTTGGATCGAGACTTGACCCCATGCTAATCAAGCTGATCCAAATCACTTTCTCCTCAGCATCCAAAGCCAGGCCTCAGGTGGTGCACCTAGCCCAAATGGGTGGGTTGACCCATTTAGGTCCAAATCTAGCCATGCCCCATTCCACTTTGGATCAAAGCCTTTACACATGTCCATGGCCAATTGATTGCACAAACCTCCGCCCCCGACCCACCCGACCTCGAAGGTGACCCATGCTCGGCCGGCCGGCCACCGTGCCGCCGGAAAACACCATGGCCGAGAGCTCACATGTGAGCCAACATTGAAATTCTCACTTGCTGAGCCGCCCCATGCCTAGTGATCACCATGGCCGTTCTTCTCCTCACCAGAGCAATCGATCCCAAGCCCTAACTCCCCCGGGAGGCCCCCGACCAGCCTCTATTTAAACTCCACCCTCTCGGCCATGAGAAGAGGAGAAGCATAAACCTTGCCAAAACTCGCCAAAATTGTTCCGCACCCTCTTCCACCCTTAGAGCACTTGATCCCCGATGGAATCCCCCTGCCATTTCTCCTCTCGAAAGCTCAATTTCGTAGTCGAAATTCCACCCAAAACCGGGACAATTCTCCAAAGTGAGCCAATTCCCAAATCGATTGGCTCTACACCTTCACCGTACCAAGAGAAGGTGTCCACCATCAAAAGCCCCATCTCCAGTACCACCCGGCTTGCTCCAGACCTCCAAGCTTTGTGATCGGGCTTGGTCGAAATCATATCCGTACAATTCACCGCACCCGGAGACTTCATCCGGAACTTGCTAGGACCCAATCGAAGGTGCAACAACTCTCGGATCGAAGCCACACTTCTCCGAGCCAAGGTTCGAGCTAACTCTTCATCCCGAGCTTCGGAGATTCTCCATTTTAAATGCTTTAGTTTCAATGCATGTTAGCCGTATAGATGTGTTCGTCTCTTCAAGACGAATCCATAGAGTATAAGAACATAAAAATCCATCGAGAATCGAGCGAGATCTTAGGGATTTAGTGTGGACGGCTCTCGGGCGAGAACGCTCGGGACGATGAACGGATGCCGTCCATTCAATACACGCACGGACGGACGGCTCGGATGGCGTCGGACCGAGAGACGCGTACGAGAACCGCGGGGCCCGGCCGCCGACTCAAGTGGAGGCGTCGAATGGGAGCGCGCCGCGCGGCCTTTCGGAGTCGCCGAGGATGTGTCGGCGCCGACTCGGATAAGTAGAAAATTAGGGATTTTTTGATTTATTTAATTCCCTAAACTTCAAAATTCATATCTCTGTGTAGAAAAATCAGAAAAATAAAATAAAAATACCCTCTTACTCAGTGAAGAGAGGAGAATAATGTGGAAAAGAAATCACTTAATTTCATCAAATATTTTATTTTTTATGATTTATTTACTCTCTGCATTGTTTTAATTCTCCATGCATGCATACAATTCACCATGGCATGAGACCATAGGGCTTTTGAAGCCTCTGAATTTGGGAACATTCCCCGAATTTTCCAAAGTCGAGGCCATCCCTATGAGGAGTTCTTGATTTTTCAAGTTCGGATCACCGTTTTGAGTATTTTAATTCCAGTAAATAGCATGTTGTGAAATAAATTTTAGGAAAATTTGGTGATGTTCCTTATGACCAGAGAACCCTAGGAAAAATAGACTTTGGCTTAGTTCATTCAAAACAACCCTAATTGGCTTAAACACCCAAAATAGGTCTTTAATTAATTAGAGTTAACCAGGCATCAAATTGACTTGAAATCAATTCTGCACTGACCTTTAGGATCAGAGGAATCTACCATAAAAATTTGAGGTCAATTGGACTTGGTTAGCCCCTTTAATTGGGTTGATTAAGTCACTTAGCCATTTTAAACTTTAAAAATTCATAACTTTTAAAATACTTTTTAAAAATCCATCAAATTGGTTTTGGAGCCTCTCTGATATCAGGGGAATCTAAGAAAATTAAAATTTTAATTTTCTAAAAAAGTTGATTTTTAATAATATTTTAATATTTTTAATAATTAAAAAATAATAAAAATCACAAAAATAATAAAATTCACCAAAATGTCACATTTTGAATTTTAATCATTTAGGAACAAATCCCACATTTTTCTTAGGTCTATTTAGTGAGATATTGAATTTTAAAGCCCTAGGGTAATTTTAAAGTTAAAAAAAATGTATTTTCTAGCATTTTCACTAAAATAATTATAATAAATCATAGAAAAATTAGAAAATTGCAAAATTTGCTTCTCTGGTTTCCTTGATATCAGGGAGATTTTTGAAAAATATAAAACCCATTTTTCAACATTTATTTTATTTTTAAATTAATTAACACTCCAAAACTCAAAATAATTATAATAAAAATAATATAATTCAAAAAATCACCAAAATTGGTCCAAGTGCTTCTCTGGTCATTAGGAATGTCCCCTAATTTTCTTAAGGACAGAAACTTTCCCTTGGTCATGTTATTAAATTTTCCTTGAAAATCTCTATTTTCCACCAAAAATAATTATATAAATAAATTAAATACAGAAAAATCACATTTTCTCCTCTCATGTCTTTATTGACATATGAGTGAAGTCACATAAAAATTTCAACTTCATTTGGGTTCAATTTAGTGAGTTATGAAATTATCAAGCTTAAAGGGTAAAATGGTAATTAAAATCTTTAATCCTTAATTAAAACTTTAGGTTTAATAAAAAATCAACAAGTAAAATATTTGATCTTAATCTGGTTTGGATGATTGAAATTTAAATAATTAAAGGGTAGAAACCCATTAAATAATTTTAAAATGATTAAACTTTAATTAAATAATAGATTAAATTTGGAGGAATAATAAATTGAATTATTAAAATAAGGGATATTTATTAGGAAGAGATTTATTCTTTAATTTAAAAATCCCTAAACTAATTATATCATTAATACTCAATTTTTAATTAAAATGATAACTCAAATTTAAAATATTAAAAGACTTAATTAAATTATTAAACTCTTTTGAAATTTCAATTAAAATTAAAAATAAAGTAAATTAAAGATAAATTAAATTAAATTAAATTAAATTAAATTAAATTAAAATTAACTTAAATTAAATTAAAACAAATTAAATTAAATTAAACTAAATTAAAATTAAATTAAATTAAATTAAATTAAATAATTAAATTAAATTAAATTAAATTAAAAAAAATTAAATCAAATTAAATTAAATTAAATTAAATTAAATAATTAAATTAAATTAAATTAAATTAAATTAAATTAAATTAAATCAAATTAAATTAAAATTAAATCAAATCAAATTAATTAAACACCAAATCAAATTAAATTGAACTATGTTAAACTAAATTAAAACTCAATTAAATTAAGTTGAATTAAATATAACATCACCTAAGACATAAAGAATTCAAAATAAATGTAAAGCAACTTGAACACTATTCCAAATTTAAACCCTTTAACTTAAATCAAATCATTTGAATACTAATTTACCCTCAAAGCTTTGATTATTATAACTCCTAAATGGAACATCAAATGAAGTGTTACCTCACTCATAGGATATTCAAATGTCCTAGTTCATCGAGCAAGTTAACAAGACTTGAAAACCTCGGACGATCGATTCATTTATATAATTAAATTCATTTGGACTTAAAACAATCCTGGAAATATTGAAAAGATGTTTAAGATTCTTCTTAAGCACTTCCTCAATATGATAGGATATTTATAAGAACAATCGGACTTAATTGTCCTTTGATGAAGAAAATCGTCCTCAAACAAAAACACAAAGAACCTAGACGTCATAGGAGTTGACTAGCTATAGGATTAGGAATTTGGTAGAAAACCATAACCTTTCCCCTAACTTTACCTAGGAACTTGCTTAAATATTCTAATTGTGTTTTAAGTGCAGCTTGGGATGACGGGAAGACCCTCCAGGTACGCTTTTATTTTATTGCAATTTACTTTCTTGCAATTTCCTTTCTTGCAATTTACTTTATTGCAAATGCATTTTACTTTTCTTGTATGATAAAACAACTCGTTGCATGAAAACCCACACCTTTAGGATAGTCCCTAAAACCGAAACCAAAACTAAGTTAAAAGTCATTGCAAGATAAAATTCACCGCCACAACATTTCAAAATATAAAACAACTCAAAATTTAATCACAAACGTAACACAAAACTACAATTGCAACTAAATTAAAACGCCCCGTTGGATGATCGGGAATACCTCGGATGATGTAACCTACGTGTTGCTAACGGGATTTCCCACGGTCTAAATGAAAGTGTGGAACTCATTCAGTTGAGTTTAGCAAATTCATCTGGACTAAGTGAATCCGATAAAAATAATGATGCCGGAAGGATGGAACCGTGGGATCTTAACCGGTGTCGTTATAATCAACTTTAAGATTTGTTTTAATCAAAATAAAAAAAACACTTGGAAATTAAGACTTCTCTAAACCAAAACACTTCTCTCATCCCCCGATTTATGATTTCTAAAACTAAACCTCTCGCAACAACCAGGAGCTTGGAGCATGGTGGGCAAGCACGGCCATCGTCGTCGCAAGAAACTTAAACCTACTCCAAGCAAAATCTTCTTAGAATTAAAACAACAAAGCCATAGGATTTCGAGGTAGCTTCGCTTAGTGCAACATAAATCCTCAACTCTTCGTTAGGCATTTGCATTGCAAATTAAGCCCTAACCGGTCTTAGGATTCCGAGGTAGTCGTCCGATACGACATAAACCCTCACATCTTCTGTGCTATTTGTTTGATTTTATCATACAAATATAAGCCCTAATTAATTAAAATTGGCAAGATTGAAATACTAAATAAACATTAGGACTTTCCTAAATTCAAGCCAAACAATAGGATAGTCGGAAATTACCGAAGTTCACTTCGAATCGGTGATTTCTCCTTCCTTTCTTCCTTTGGATTCACAAAACAAAATGTTCCAAATTTGATCCATTCCCTATCGAAATTCCAAAATTCAATCTTTGAAAACCTTAAAGTTTGAAATTCTTGAGAGCAGAATTATTGGTTATTATCGAGAGTTTTCTTAGGTGATTCCCGTCACTTAAGATGTAATTAACTATAGTGGCTTGCCCTTATAGGGAATTTTAAAGAACCTGAGTAATATAAACCCCGTTTAATACTTTCATATTAAGCGGGGAATTTGTCGGCTTATAAAATTGGTTCGCGGACCAAATGGATGTCACAAAACTTCTAGTTTATTTGATCGAGCCCCACTCTCAGCAAGTGTGTCTATCTTTAGGGATAGATACACGGTTTGTGGTGCGGTGCTCGTTTATATAAACTATTTGGGATGTGAGATCGGTTTAATCTCATATCTTAAAACTTTCAAATTTAAAATTATTTTCAAAGTCAAATACTACTTTCTAAATTATATATATATATTTAAATCAAATTTAAAATTTAAATTCGCCGACAACTTCTGTTAGGCGACCCCTTTTAAAAAAACATCACACAACCTAAAAAAATATATGCCGACACAAGCATATTTTATTTTATGAGAAAGTTTACTTTATCTTATTTAATTCATTTTATTATAAGATTTGGACCCAGTCACAGACGCTGGCCTTATTCTACATCGGAATGAAAATCTTTCTTTAGGTTCCTCATATCGCGTAGTATTTCTTGAGATATCGTCCATTTTTTGGTAACATGGGTCTATCCCCTTAAGAGTCCACCAGCCGGTACGACCTCCAGAGTAAGCATTTTCCACCACGAATGGTCATTCCTAAGTCGATCCAAATTTTCACCTATCTTGCGGTGCGCAAGAATAGGCCTTCTGAGCACGAGCACGAAGTCACCAATTTTGAACGATCTCGGGCGGACCAACTTGTCACCGGCTTGAATCATCTTTGCTTGGCAGAGTTCAAAATTATGTTGTGCAAGCAATCTTTTTTCCTTCGAGACTTTCCAGTTCTGCCAGCGTAGTTTGGCATTCTCTTCTGTTGTAATTTGATTGGCGACGGCGATCTGGAGTGACGATAGCTGAATTGCTAACTGAAGAACTGCCTCGGATCCGTATACAAGCGCATATGGTGTAGAATGTGTTGGCGTTCTGACTGTCATCCTGTAAGCTGACAAAACTTCTAGCAATTTCTCGTGTCATCCTCTTTTATTGTTGTCAAGCCTCTTCTTTAGAATTTGAACAAGTGTCTTGTTGAAGGCTTTTGCCAAGCCATTTGCTTTGAGGTAGTAGATTATAGAATATCTCCAATCTATCCCTTATCTTCTGATGAATTTGTTGATTTTCATGCTATTGAAGGCGGACCCATTGTCAGAAATGATCCTTCGCGGCACACCAAAGCGGTCGTTCTTAAAGAATTGTAGAACTTGCTGTACTGTAACTTCCCGTAGTGGAACAGCCTCTGCCCACCTGGAGAAGTACTCTGTAGCTGCGAGTATAAATCTGTGTCTTTTTTAAGATGGAGGGTCTGTCGGACCCACTATATCCGTGCCCCAACACTTGAATGGACACGAGGCAATCGTGTGGTGTAGAACATTTAGGGGTTGGTGCAAGATCAATCAGTGCACTTGAAACTAATGACATTTTGTTTGTTGTGTCCATGCAGTCTGTCATCATTGCCGGCCAATAGTATCTAAGTCTTTTGATTTTTATTTTTATCTTCGGTCCTGACTGGTGAGCTCCACACAATCCAGCAAGTACTTCTTTGACAATTTTCTGTGCTTCTGTTCTACTCAGACATCTTAACCACATCTGACCGAAGGATCTTCTGCATAGAACACTGTCAATTAAGGCATATGAGAGAGCTCTCTCCTGAATTTGATGCGCTGCTGACTTGTCTTCTGGTAATCTTCCGGTTTGCAAATATTCTATCAATGACTGACGCAAATCTTCTGTATCATCTGCCATTGTGGCTGTTATCTCTTCTTTTCCAATCTTGTTTAGACTGTCGAGGTCGATCTGCGACAAAACTTGACGTCCCTGTACTGTAATATCTACATAATCTTCGGATGGACGAGCCAATTATTTAGCAAGTTTAGCTAAAGAGTCGGCGTAGGCGTTGTCCGCTCGAGGAATTCTATAGAATATCACACTCAGAATCTGCTCAAGTAGTTTCATCGTGTACCGATGGTCTTCTTCTAATCTCGGTTTCAGAATTTTGTATTGTCCTGCCACTTGCTGAATGACAAGTTGTGAGTCTCCATAAATGGTGACACGCGTGGACTTTAATTTAATATATTTATAAGTAAGAATTTGTTACCACTGTAAGAAGATTTTAAACTTCAGCAACGGCACCAAAAACTTGATCGTGAGGGGCTTATATATATGTGATAATTTATGAACTCAATTTATATTTTTATAATGATTTTGTAAAGTTCGTGACTCAACACAAGTATACGTATCGTATCAAGTAATACAGTGCTCTAATAGAGTCCTAGTTATCGATCCCACAAGGAGGTTTTAAGTTGAAGTAAAGTAAAAAAGTTTAATAAATTATAATAAAGCAACTAAATCTTATACTATAATTACGATTAAAGTTCAATTCTTACTTCTACTACTACTATTCAGAAAATAGTAACAACTAACTAAACTACAATTACTTCTAATTACTTGAAAACAGAATTATCTAACAGACACACTAAACTAAGTATTTGAAAGGTTTTTGATATATATGAGAAAAGTATCTTTCTTCTTGCAATGAGAATATGATGTGTGGATTGATATGGATCAGTTATCTAATTTATTGTGCCAAATAGGAGCATAGATGATTCTTTACCTTTAGAAGAGTACCCCTCCTATAAATATGAAAATAACATTGACATATTCTAAGTTTAGTCATTAACTCTAAGGCTAGGCTGGGAGGATACCGGCTCTCACTTCGGAGCTCCCACTCACCCTTCACCCGAAGGCTAACATTTGATATTAATTACTAATCTTAGAACCAATTTATGAATTTCAGCCTGTCACCCTGAAATCTCCACATTGAAGTCCTTCAAAGCACATTTCCCTATTTATTTTCAAGCAATTCCCCTGAACTACGAAATTCATCCATGTAAATTGATTAGATCTTTCATTATTGTTGTAGATATTAAATCCTTTCAAACTTAATGCTCAACAACATATTTTAACATTTCAATTGGCCAAATCGAAAGTAAATTAAGTTCTAAATGAAAAACTTTCACAATCTTTTCAATACATTAAAATCACATCAAATCCACATCAAACCATCATAACATCTCTAAGCAAGAAGAAAGACAAAGAAGATTACTCAGAATTCATGGAGAAGATATAATAAAACATGGATTTTATATATAAAAGAAAAGTCATACAAACCACAAAAGAAAATACAACTTATCTCTTTCTCTTCCCCAATGCAATCCCTTTGAAGTTCCTTTGAAACCTCTTCTCTCTTCTTTACAACACTTGATTCTCTCTTTAGAATGGAAAGGAAGAAGCAATCTCTCACTTTAATTCTTCTCTTTCACTTCTTAGAGAAGAATTCCTCTCTAATCCTCTCTTCTACACACTACTCTACTAAACCCTAACACTTAACACACACTAAATCACTAAGAGAGAGCAATAGAATGCAAGAGAGTCTCCTTCTCTCTTCCAAAATCAGTTATTTAAGAGTTAGGGACGAAATCCCAAGAGATTCCATAGGACATCCATTCAAAATTTCGCCAAAACTCTCAATTTTTTAATTCCACCGACTTTGGGCACCGGCGGCGCTCTATCGTGCCAATTAATTCTGGAGTCTCTGTATTTGGGCGTCGCCGGCACCATAACACTTTTCACCATTTTGCTCCTTTTTGCTTATTTTTGCTCAAATTTGTTTCTTTTTGCATCTTTTCATTCAAATCACCTAAAATCATCATACCTACAACAAATCATGAAAAATACCTTTCTTTAAAGTGTAATATCACCAAAAATGGGTAAAATTAGATAACAAAAACTGTATATAATTTTGGTGCATCAAAATCCCCCAAACTTAAACTATTACTTGTCCTCAAGTAATCTTTTTACTGCATAAAATATAGCTCTAGGTAATGTGCTTTTCAACTGTAAGAAGCTCAAATTTTCATTCAAAAGAATATATTGGTTAGATTTTCAGAAAAAGTTTAGTAACTCAAGTCAACATTACAAGTATAAGAATATTCAGTAACCAAGTCTAAGAGTTATAGTCTTCTATTTTTTTCAAGATAAACCATAATTTGTCATATTAAGAGTGTCTTAAAAGAATATGTGAAAAAGGAGTTCATGCAAACTTTACTAGAATGTAGGCTAGTACTTTAAATATAAATTCAGAAATGAAATCAAGTTTTCCCTTTAGGATGATTTAAGTGAAGCCAATTTTTTATTAAACATCTCCTCAAGCTTCTCCTCATAATCATTTTTCTTTCTTTTTTTTATTTTCTCTTTTTTTAGGGATTGTTTTTCAATCCTTCTTTTCTTTTCTTTTCTTTTCCTGAGGATTACTATATCTAGATAGCCTTTAATGAGTTTGAACTTCACTCTCCTCTTTCTAAAGTTTAAACTTGAAACACCACCTTACTTTATAGTTAGGTACAAGCTTTATTATTTTTCATAAAGTCACACTCTTCTTAATACACAATACTTAAGTCCCCTAACATTTTAAAAATACAGTTTTCTTTACTTTAAATAGTTAACTATAATCAAATCCTTTCATATCAAATATCTTACTTCTATTATTACCAAAAATTTTCATCTTATCCTTCCATAATATTCAACTGAAAAAAAAAGTTTTATTTATCTTACAATGAAGTTCAACTGCTTGAAGTTATGCTAATAACTTTTGAAAATATATAATAGTTGAGAACAAGTAAAAGTTTAGTATTTATCTACCCTCCCCCAAACTTAAGTTTTTCAATAAATTTAAAATAGTTGAGAGTATAAGAAAACTAACCTCTTTGTGCTGGAATTCTGAAATCTTCAACAGCTATCTGATATTAATCAAAATTTACAACTAGTAGGCATGAAACAATTAGTAGCAGTGATATAACAATTTTAAATATTTGCATGGGTAAAGAGAAATTAACATTAAACATCCAAACATCCAACAAAACACTACAACATGAAACAAACTATCACACTACTAACAGTACAACTAACAGTTTTAAAATCTCAGTACAACATAACAATACATCATGAAAAGTAAATAACACTACATCACACAGTACAACATAGGGTTACACATCACATGAAAAGTAAATATCCACTAAATCACATCAGTACAACACAACACAACAAGATTAAAAAAAATAAAAACAAACAAAATAATTATCCACTAGTCTCCATCACCAGGATCAGCAGCAGGGTCGTCAGCAGGGTCATGTCTATATGGTGTATAGCTGGGACAAGTAGGAAAAATCACATCAGACTCCCTCTCATAAATCTGACTTGGGCCATCTTGAGCCTCAACAGGCTCGTGATGATAAGCCTCAACTAGATCAGGGGCTTGATGATCAGTTGGAGCTTTGAGCTCGTGTAGTTACTATCATGACATGTGGGTCACCATCTCAAATTCATTTCGTTCCTCATTAAGGTGGTCATTCTCATTAAGAAAATCCTTCATAATATCCGAGAAGTCTTCGTACAAATCATCCTCTGAAATATTAGAAAGTTCCTCAGATAAGCCATCCTCAAGATTGATCTCAGACTCTACCCCGAATAAGCCTATGCGGCTCTGACTTGATTAACTAAAGGGATAACTCTCTCTGGGGTCCACTAAATGACCTACAAAATTGGAACCATAGCCTCAATAGGTAAAGATGTTGGAACGTTTTAGACCCATTGCCTCTTATGTAGGACAAGATAATAGCCCCCTCTTATGTAGGATAGGATAATAACCCTTCCTCAAATAGTTAATTCTGAACAAGTAGGGCGAGTATCTATGGGGGTGTACCCCGGAACTCTCTCCATCAACCAAATAAATAGTCATTTTGCTTTTACTCATATAAGAAGAATAAAAAGCTTAAACACTTTTCTTTTTATTAATATTAAGACCAATTACGACGGGTAGAGGCAAAGCCGCTACAATAACAGAACTAGTAGAAGCAGGAACAAACTCTGATGCAATAGCACTGAGCGCTATGTCGGGGGTCCCTTGTAACTCCCCAACGGACTCAACATTTTGAACAATATAAGGTAAATACCCCAATCGCATAGTGGATCAATGGGCAAAAGTCTGTCTCCTGTAATGTTTGCCTTTAGAGTGAGGAAAGTAGAGAAGTTCTTTCACTGCTCGGACGTTTCAAAAATCCGAGTGAGGAACTTCTCCTCAATAATAGGACCCTTTTTTCCTCTTAAAGAGGAAATAACCCCCATAATTTTCATAGTAAGGAGGCTTTTGGTAGCCTTGTTAATGTGGACAATAGGCTTGAGATGATCTATGCCACCAGTAAGGAAAAAGCTTCCTAGCAATCCTGGCGGGGATGTTGTCCTCATAACCAGGGTGAAAAATAAAAGAGCTCTCAGTAAGAGGAATTTGAGACTCAACCTGTCTTGGAACTGGAACAGGAGTGAAAACCTGTTGTTGCAACCGCAATAACCTATTCCCAGTCCACCGGGTCCTCCTACCCAATCTAAGAGCAGGGGTAGCTTTAGAGGGACCCGAGACAACAGGATCTGAGACTACAACATGGACAATTATAATAGCCCTAACACTATTAGAAGACTCATCTATCTTAGGTAGGTAGATCCGTGAAAACACAGAGGGATGACCTGAAAGTTTGGAGAAGACAGACAGGCACTGCAGGTGCCGACCTCTTCTTTGCAGAAGAAGCAAGTGTAACGTGAGCTACCATAGTAGGAGTGGCTCTATGTGCACAGCTCCCCTTTTTAGGTTGAGGACACGAAGCTGGCACCTAATTGGGCATGGGATAACCGATGTTAATCTAGAGGTGGTACTCAAACGAATTAAAGATCATGACGCCCTTGAAAGTATGAAAAACACTAGGGGAGAAGGAAACAAAATTTCCCCAGTAGTGTCAATCGTGACTATCTTCTCATTATCCATTTTTGTCAAGCAAAAAGTGACATTGATCAAAACAAAGAAACTTAAGAAATGCCAATCAAAATATGCACTAGCATTGACGTATGCAATGGTCAGTAACCAAATTGTCAAGCGTGAGAAAAGGGATAAAATAGTGTATATTTACTAAGTTTAGAGACCGACACACAGATTCAAAATCCAAGGCCTCATAAGGCATCAAGAATTGACTATAAGGAAAGATACCAGGTCACGATAATGCAAGCAAGACTCCTGACATGGAGAGATGACTCATCCCCAGCAGAGTCACCAAACTTTTTTTAGTTCTTCTAGAAACTTGGAGTCACTAGCTTGTCTATATATCTTATGATTCCCCTTTCCAAGCAAATCTCCCTTCTGGGTTGTAGAAATGAACCAAAGAGGAGAGAAATTAAAAACAGATGGGATAAACAAAGAAAATAGATAAAAAATCTTAAAATGAAATATGGAGGTCTTATGTAAAGTTAATTCTCGTGTGATAGGTCAATAGTATACATTCAAAAAGGATTAGATCGAGATACTTCAAAATACGGTATCCACGAAGAAAATCCTTACATAAGAATAGAGAACAAAAAATAATATTTTTTTTCTGGGGTCAAGAGCACTCTAAATGAACGTATCTCTTTGGTTAATTACATCTTTGGAAATACCCAAGAATACTCTCAATAAAGGCGTTTATGGTGATAACCAATAAATAGGGCACTGAGAGGATGGTTATTTCACAAGAGTATCTCAGTGCCTTCAAAAGCTCCTGCTAAGCTATAAGGCAGAGAGTAATTCTCTCACAGTTCGAATGGGTAGCTGCTCATCAGCATACAAGGACTATAAAATAACCAAGTTGACTCATATGGTACACACTAAGGTTCCAGGGCCTAATCGTGCTATACGAGCAAATGGGGAATCACCGTATCTCAAATGGGTGGTGGCTTATCCTAAATCGTGGCCTACGAGATAACAACAATGAAGTCATAAAAGGTCGACATGGCTCAAAAGTACTCAACATTGAAGATGTTGAGAAATCCTAATCGGGTAGAGATAGTCGGGTCTGGATTCCAGGGGCCTGTCATCCCAGGCTATTAGGACATGAAGGCTACCTGGTTGTGAAGGTAGTCGGCTTAACACTACCAGAGATTCTATGTATGCAATTTGTGAATTGGGTCTTACAAGGAAATGTCGGCAACCCTAAAGTCAAAAAGAAGAAAACTCTATGTTCTATGAACTATAAAGGCAGAGTAAGCTCATAGAGGTGGAACTTATACCTGTCGAAATAGCGAGGAAGTCACCGAAAGGAGAGAAAAGAGAGGTTGAGCTATAAAATTGAAAACATTCCCGCAAAAGACTTTTACTCTGTCTGGGTCGAGGAAGCCTTAACACTCTACACATGCTAGACAACCACTTAAGTATAAAACTTATGTTGGGCTAGTCGGGTAAAAGAAACATGGAGGCTTCTTCTTAGGACATGAAATATGATGCTATTAGCTAGTCCTAAGTGTGGAGGCTCTATTAACATGACTTAGGTGTTTTTCTTAGTTATTTTTAGCACTCGGAGTCGCTAGCTTGTCTATTTATATCATTCACATAAATCTCCCTTCTGAATTATATAAATGATTCGAAGAGGCGATGGATAGAATAGAAAAAGACATACGGCAAACAGAGGGACAAACAAGTTAAAAGAAAAGAGATGGAAGGTTTACGTATGGATAATCCTTGTATGATGGGTCGAGAATATACGCCTAAACAAGATCGAATCAAAATACCTCAAAACATGTCATCCGTGAAGAGAATCTCTAAATAAGCCACCTGTAATCAGAGAATAAGAAAGAATATTTTTGTTATGGGGTCAACAGTCTCCCAGAGGAATGTTTTCCTTTAGTTAATTACATCATAGGGGATACCCATAAATACTCTCAATAAAAGGGATTTCTCTTGTATTATCATAGACCAAGAGAAATAGGGCATTAAAGAACGGTTAGTCGTGTGAGAACGCCCCAATGCATTCTCGCTAAGCCATCATACAAAGTGTGTGTGTATAACATCTCAAGTAGGCAGCGGCTTATCAGCATATAAACCCACGGAATAATCAACATCATCTTGATTGGGATATCCGAACACGTCAAAGCACGTCCGGGCTATAAAGGCAGAAGACATATCATTATCCAAAATAGGCAGAAGCTCATCGACATCGAAACATCAAAATGATATCAATGAATTCAAAGGTGCGACAAGTCTCGATAGAGGTAGTCAAAGGAGGGGAGGAGTAGTCTCTGGAAGGTAGAGGTAGTCGGGTCAGGGTACAATAGACCCGTTATTCCAAGCTACTAGGACCTTAAGCCCACCCAGTCATGAATGTAGTGAACCTAACACATGCAAAGATCCCCGATAAGCATTCCGTGAATTGCGTTGTCCACGGAGGCCTCAGTTGCCTAAAGATCAAAAGAACGAAACTCTCCTATGACTATTGGCTTGAGCTCTAAGAGGTGGGACTTATATCCTTCGAAATGGTGAGGACGCCTCTGGAAAAAAAAGGAGAAGGGGAGGTTCAGCTAGAAAGCTGGAAACACTCCTAGCAAAAGAACTTACACATTGTCTGGGTCGAGGAGCCTTCTAACACAAAAACACAATAGAAAACCACCTAAGTAGAAATTTATGCTGGGCTAGTCGGGTTGAAGAAGTTCGGGAAATTCTCTTTTGGACATGCAAATATAGTGCAATTATTTACCACAATCCTAAATGTGAAGACCTTTTAAGTTATGACTTGGGTTATGACCAAGCATGCAGCCTGTTTTAAACCGGCCCAAAAGTCATATAGGAAAGTAAAAGATAAAATTTTAAATTCTCGAATCTTTTTATTCTAAAATTTTGATTATCTCAATTTTTTATTATTAGGATTTGAAGTATAAAATTTATAATTGTAAGGCTTTTAATAAGCATAGATTATAATTTTCGTAACACTCAAATCAGTCAGAAATAAACAAGAGAACAAAAACATACACATATAGCGCTCACAATTGCTTGCACACCGTGCTACATTTAAGGGCACACCCATGCATGACAATACGGTCTTCTGCTTAATGAGTATATACATGGTTATGGATGCGTACACATCAATGTACCATGCATAAATGTCGCTAGTGATGACAATGATAACATGACCATGCTTTTACACGAAGTGTTTATTATGTTATTTTTTTCATATTTTGGACTCAATTTGGGGTGTTTTCAAAACTCAACAAACTATCTACGAGTAAAATTGAATAAATTAACATTTTGTTGAATTTCATTCTAACTGACATGTGAGTTTCTCAAATATTTCAAATAATGATTGAGATTTTTCAATGATTTACTATATATTTTTTAATAATACAAATATCGATGTCAAAAAATTAACATCAACGACAAATTTATGTTTAGGAACGATTCTCAATGTTTTTTTTTTTTTGGGAAAGAGAACTTCCAATGTAAAATCAGGACCATCTAAACTTTGATTTCAAGGAACTAAAATAAAATAAAAAGCAACATTATATTACAAATTTATGACACTAAAATGATTTAATTCTTGTCCAAATAAGCATAGATCAAACACTCTCGATGTGTAATCAGAAGTTTTTTGTGCATTAATTGAAAGGTCAAACAATCTCTAATCAAAACAAGTGACTCAACGAATCCAAATTCATTTAACTATGAGATCCTTAAGACACTTAAATGTGAAAAATAATATTTTGTCAAATGAATCAATATGGACCATTTGATGGACAATTTTTTGATGTTGACCAAATTTATTAAAATGCATTTCTAAAAAGTTATAATCACACCTCCATACTTCATATGAAAGAATTAAGGGATTTGGGAAAAGAGAAAAACCAGCTAAAAACTAAAGCATAACTGGTGAAAAGAAGAGAATTAGCACTAATAGTCATATAACTATAATTGTTGTAGCCACTATTTATTATTATTATTTTTTTTTTAAGAAAATTAGTATTTGAGTCTCTGTCAAATATCGGTTTCTCATGCACTTGAGCTTCATGATGAAGGCCAGTGTCATGTGCCTAAACGACCGATCCACCACTTAAGGTGGGATCGAACCCCTGACTGATGGGACTTACACCAACGGGCCAGAAACTCAACAATTATAACTCTGCATTCATTAACTATAATTATTTAAATCAAACAATAGTTGTGACAGGGAAGTTAATGTGATAATAGATTTTTATAATCTTATATTTTCAATAAATAATTATAAATTAAATTTAGGTCTCATGGATGCAAAAGAAAAATCTTACAGAGATCTAAACAGTTTTTTTTAAACAGTTCATTAGAAGAATCAATACAATTTTTTAAAATAAAATGAAGATTGAACAAAATTTAGCTCAAAGAAATTGCACGTCAAGGATGCCGTTCAATTCCCGTCCAACAGCTTCGATCGCCGTCTATTCTATGTAATGAATTAGAAAAAATTTAATCGTTGGACGGTTATAATTTATTCCTTAAGAAAAACCCTATTATCAATTAAAATCGAAACTCCGAATCCCGCTGCTCATTATGTCGACATTCTATCAGCACCGAGAGAATTTCCAAAGATAATTATTCCCTTCTCTTCAAATCCACCGTCCGATTGAAAAACGAACGGCATCCCATACGCCAGAAGATGGCCCACCGAAATAAAAATGAATGAATCTCTTCGAGAGGCGCGAGCCGGCTTCCTCTTGGCGGAAAGCGCTTCTCTTGCAGCTCCGTAGGTGTATTTTGATGCGACGGGATGTCGACACTCTCTAGAGAGCCAAATATAAAAGAAAGCCACGCTTGCGCTCGTCTTCTTCGTCCTTCTCGCCACTCGCAGATTTATCACTGTGATCGAGAACGAGGCTGTACCAAGATCGGATTTTGCTGATGTCTTTAATGGAGGTAGGGTTCTGTTTTTTTTTATCGAAAGGATCAGATTTCGGGTTCTGTTTTGAGCAAGCGTGGCCCTTTTTAACCCTGATTTTTTAACATCCACAGGAAACGGAGCCCCTTTTTATCCTCAGTAATCATGGCACTAAATCCCATCAGTTTACAGGTAAATTGTCAATAAATTTTTTACTATTCTACGTAATTCACTTAAAATTTGTGATATGCCTTCCAATCTCTCTTCCTTTGACGATGAATTAGAAGCGCTTATTCGGCAAATAACGGCGTCGGTATCATCTTCCAACTGCTCTCAAGTTGACCGCAGAGGCAGCGATGCTTGCCGGGACGATGCGGCCGCTTTCCGGCTCAAGATGATGGCGATCGGAGCCATCCTGATCGCCGGCGTTTTTGGCGTTGCAATCCCTCTGGTTGGTAGAAAGCGTCGATTTCTTCGAACGGACGGAAGCCTCTTCGTGTTGGCCAAAGCGTTTGCCGCAGGAGTCATCCTTGCAACTGGATTCGTCCATATGCTTCACGACGCACAGATCGCTCTCACCAACCCCTGCCTTCCGGAATACCCGTGGCGCCGATTTCCCTTTTCGGGCTTCATTGCAATGCTTGCCGCGCTTGGAACCCTCGTTGTAGATTTTGCGGGCACCCAGATTTATGAGAGAAAGCATCGCGAGGAGCAAATGGGATTGAAGGCGGCCGCAGCGGCGGCTGCGGTTTCGTCGGACTCAATTGTTGCGGTGGGGCCAGAGTTTGACGAGGAGGCTCGCGGCGGCGAGAATCCGATGCATATCGTCGGAATCCGCGCGCATGCAGCGTCTCATCAGCATTCGCATAGTCATGAGCGCGGGCATGCGCATGCCCACGATGACGAGGGTCAAGTCTCTTCGCACGTGCGCCACATTGTCGTATCACAGGTACATATTCTGACCATTTTGTGGTATTGGCGGGCGGTATTCACCTTAATGTTATCCCAGCATGACTCCAATAACATCAAATTGCCGGCCCCTAATACACATTTAGTTCATCTGCACTAAATATTTTTACCCATTTGGCGGTGGTGCTAATCAATGTTTGTTTTGTAGCGTTGGATTATTGAGTTGTAAAATATATGTTTCCAGATTCTGGAGCTGGGAATTGTCTCGCACTCAGTTATCATCGGGTTGTCACTAGGAGTATCGCAGAGCCCTTGCACAATCCGGCCTTTGGTTGCGGCGCTATCTTTCCACCAGTTCTTCGAAGGGTTCGCGTTGGGTGGGTGTGTATCACAAGTAAGTGATTTTTTATTTTCTCCTTTTTCAGTTGGAAGGTATTGCCGCATTAGTCAAATATTTCTGAGAATGTTAAAATTCGACCTTCCTTGCTCTTGATTTCGATTTTGGTTAAGGCTGGAAATGTTTAAATATCTTGAGCCTCTTCCTTTTAATTAATGAATGTCATATATAGCTGTCGTTTTCTGTCTGCCGTAGTTGGCCGAATTTTAAAAATATCAAAATTTTAAATTAATTATTGTAAAGAGAGGATTTTTAAAATTTATTAAAAATTGTTTTAATAAAATGGTATTTTTAAAGAAGAAATTAAAAAAAAACGACCTAATTGACTTTCTACTTGTCAATTTTAGTAAGTTTGAGTTTTTAAACGGGAGATGATTGTTGCATTATCAACTGTTGAATCATTGCTATTAGACTAGCAAGGAGATGATTTTACAGATTTATGAAATAATTAGGCTCGGAGCAAGGGAATGAAAAATTTCATATTGACAGTTAGAAACGCAATTTTTCATCCAAGATAAAACACATTCAGTTGAGTTATCACGTCATTTTTTCACTCATACAAGATGAGCAATTATATTTGGTGAAGATGCATAAATTTAGAATCTTATAGATAGTTAACTAAGATTGTTATATTTGAGAAATTAGAGTGTTGTTTGGCTTCAATTAGAGTTCCAGAAAGGTTGAGACCAAAATTGAGTTGCACTACAATTCATTACTATGAATTTGAGATAAATTTAGAGGAGATGAACTACAATTCATTACTATGAATTTGAGATAAATTTAGAGGAGATGAAATGATCGCAATTAGTCCCAAGTGGGAGATTGCTGTGTGGAGACCTATTATGCAATATAATAAACATGTTTGTTTTATTATTTTTTATTTTTTTGAAAATAAAAATAAAAAATAAGAAACAAAACGTGAGCCCAAACACAGCCTCTTAATTTTTGACGCAAATTTTACTATTCAGAAAAAAACTGTTTTTGCTCGGTTTTTTGGAGTTGACCAAAAAATGTCATTTTTTATTTAAATTTTTCTAAGCTGAAGTTTCTATCGTTATGCCCATGACCTACTTTAATCTTACTCAAAATAACCTGTTAATTCTTTATTCGATATTATATAGTAAAATTATCTTAAAATTTATCCATATATGTACATATTTATGCGATTGTTGCATTCTTACTTGTATGGATCAGTTGAGGTAGATGTTTGTGGTCTACTGCAGGCACAGTTTAAGAACGCGGCGGCCGCGTTGATGGCTTGCTTCTTCGCGATAACGACGCCGGCGGGCGTTGGAGTTGGTACGGCGCTGTCACGGCAGTACAACTATAGAAGCCCTCGTGCGCTGATGGTTGAGGGTGTACTGGATTCTGTATCGGCGGGCATACTCATCTACATGGCGCTAGTTGATCTCATCGCAGCGGACTTTCTCAGCCGTCGGATGAGCTGCAATTTCCGGATGCAAGTCGCGTCTTACGTGGCGCTCTTTCTGGGTGCTGCTTCCATGTCTTCCCTCGCCATCTGGGCTTAATTAGTTTAGATGATCATGCAGAAGAGCAGGAAAAGAGTGTTTGTATATGGGGATTGGTGGCTTCAGAACTCTGATGATTCTGAGACTTTAAAGTCGAGTTTAAACAATTTATAAGTTCATTTTCTAGGGTAATTTAACACGATCGTATGCACAGTTGGACCACTTAGTCATCTTTTTGCTGGAAAATAAATAATTCTGGAACTTCATCTTTTTTTGTTATTTATTGGAGAGAACGGGACAGATATTGAATGGTTCTTGTTTTATTTTTTTAGGTTTTGTCCCAAGTTTTAAAATATATATTTCAACGAACTAAAATTTCTTCTTTTTCATTACCGCAACCTCCTTTTGTCTACTCAGTGAAGTTTTAGGGTGACTGAATTGTAAAATGTTTGGGTTGTTAAAAGTTTTATGTTTGTGGTTTTTATAGAAGAATCATATTTGGGTAGTTGAAAATAAAATATTTTATGTTGTTTGTGGTGGATTGATATTTAAAATTCAAAGTATTTTTTAATACATAAAAATATGTTTAGGAATTAAAACCTAAGTTAATTAGTTTATGCATTAAAGTTTATAATTGGATTATTAATATAAAGATTATAATGAGATTCTTTTGTTAATTTTATTATTGGATCTTTAAATACAATATTACACAATTTTTATATATTTTCTTATTATTAAATTCATAGCATTTCGTAACACAAATTAATTCATGAAAATGTGTATTGAACTCTTTAAAAATAAACAGTAGTATCATTTTTTACGGTGCACATAATTCTTATGTATTTACGAGCCTCGCACCTAAACATTTATATTAGCACATTAAATAAAAAATAATATCATTATGACTTTTTAAATGTGAAGTACATTTTTTATGCATAAATTTAAAACATTGAGTGCTACATATGCAAATATAAAAGTTTAGTTGTGAGATATGTAAATACCTGAGAATTGTGTGCTACATGTGCAAATTTCCCTATTTTCTAATGCCATATGAAACAATTTGAATGCTAAGTCTGTACATATTACATTTTAGGGGTTAGATATGTAAATATATAAGAAATATGTGGTATGTATGTAATTGCCCTATTTTTTTTAGGGACTGTTATGTTTAATCGCATTTCAAAATTTTGATCCCATCATACCAAAGAAAAAAGAAAGAAACTTAGAATATTGGAGATATAACCTTTTAAGCCAATTAAAATAATTATATATTGTACAATTCTGCGGTGAGGGCAGATTTCATGAATGCGATAGCAAGGGTACGCAGAAGTGTAAAGCATCATAAAAACATCTGTGGCACAAGCTCCGAAAAATTTTGCATCTTCGTACAGTTCAAGTGCCTATATGATGGAAACGAGTGAAACCTGAATAAGGCTACTCAACATATACAAAATAATCAATATTATATATTTTATATGTATCTGAGCGGACGCGGTGGTTTACTTCCAAATTTCCCTTCGATCATTTTCTGCACATATTTTTTTCTTCTTTTTTGGGAATTTTGAGGGCCACGCCCACCCTTTTTATTAATAAAAGATCAAATAGATGAAATTGCAGAAGGGAGAAGATGGAATACATCACAATTAAATATAACCAAGAAAACAAAAGGAAAAAACAGTGAAACATAAATGAAATGAAAAAAGAACTTTGACATTCTCCCCAGCAGCACAATTAGGGGCACCATCTAAGATAATACAATGGATGAAAACTGATGAAGTCCACTAAAATATTCTAGAAGCAGATAATCTTGAAGTACCAAAAATTATCAAAGGAGCAACGAGAATTAGTTCTTCGATCCAAAACAAAAATTCATGTGTCACAGAGATAGAAAGATCAATCCATAGGGAAGACATTAAAACATCCTTTCATAGAGAAGCACAACTCTCCAAACTAACCACCACAAAATAGAGAGAAAATAAAAACAAATCATTAAGTAAATCCAACAGAAAGAATCCACAAAGAACTTATTATAGCATTAACAACTCTTTAATATAGGAGGGAGCAATATCCCTAAATTTTCATCTTCTATTTTTCCCCTTAAAAGTAAAACGAATTTTGAAAAGAATATATTCTTGTGTTCAGAGAAATTGTTGAATATCTAAGCATTCCGTTTCAACCATATAAAATATGAAGTGATATGAGTGGCAAGTAGAATAAATTTCATGGAAATTTTGCAACTAGTCGTTTCAGCAAAAAACTACTAGCTACCTTAAGAGCATCCTTCAGGAAAAATCGTCCAAAATGAATGTCGTGTTTTAGGATATTAAAGGCAGAATTGTACTCAAAAAATATTTGAGAATGTGACTCTTTGTAGCAAAAACATAAACACATTGGGAAGAAAGCAAAATGCCCCTAAAAATAAGAATATATGTTGTTTGACTCCCCCAACCAAAATTTTCCCCACAAGGGTTGCAAATTTCAGAGAGTGGCCTCTAAAATATTAATTTTTATGCCAGGAAGCTAGAGGAAGTCCATCATATAAATAAAAATAAGTGCTCTTGTGAGAATAAAAAATTTTACCCATCCAAGAAGAAACAATAGGAGAATCCATTATAGAGATTTGAGAGATGAAAACAGTGCATTCAACTGGGGTGTTTTGAGAAAGAGATTCCATGAGTGATCTCTAATAAAGTGAAACAATAAAGCATCCATTAGCTGACCAACTAAAAACTTTTTCCCTATAATTTACATAAAGTGAAGTGGCTAGTTAGCTAAGGGATGCTTTATTGTTAGAAGGCATTTAGCATGAACCAACTGAAAAATAAACCTACTTTTTGTCATAACATGACGCGTGAGACCTCATCTAAATATAGTAATCAACTTCCTGAGATAATTCCACATATTAGAATGATTATTCTTCATTTTATACCACAGAGTGCCCAAATTTTGACAGATCAGTTAGATCAAATAGACTTGTAGTTATAGAGTCTCCAAATAACCTTAGCCTTACACAAAGAGTTGATATTATCAAGATTAGGTAGCTCCAAACCTCCAAGACGCTTTGGTTTGGTGGTGGTACTCCAAGCGATGGAACGCATACGGTTAGTGGAATTATTCAAGTGAAGAAAATTATTCATTAAAGAGGTAATTTTCCTCCAAATTCCTTTGGAATAATGTTAGATATGAACCAATAAAACAAACAATTCCTTATGGTGCACCATAGAAGTTGAAGACTTCAAGCAAATGATAAAGTATTTTGCTTCTAACCACTAAGATAATGTTGAAGCTTCTCCATAAGTCTATTACAAGCAAGAGAGGTAGATTTAACACAATTAATTGTAATGCCCAAGTTTTCCCAAGGTAAGGATTTTCTTTAAAGCCAAGGATATCACAATACAACACTTTTTTGTGTAAAAGAACAGAGTTAGAGAATCATCATGTTGATTTGGATGTATCGTCTTTGAGATTAGAGAGTTTATAAAGAGTAAGGACCAAAGCCAATTTATTATTCTTTTATATGGAAGCTTTACCAAAAACTAGTAAGTCATATGTTGGCATCGATTTTTTATGTCATAAACACCAGATGCCTCTGTGATGTTATGGGAGCATGTAGCACTCACGCATGCCCTCCCATTGCTCAAAGTGTCCATTGGGATATTACTAGGGTCACCCTGTCCTGATCGTGCCTAATAGCGACTACTTTTGATCCTTGACGGTTCCTTTTGTTTAACAACAAGATGAACCATCATTTTTAGGCATGTGTGGTATGTTCCAGTTATGTAGAGCTTTTCATGGCATGAAATGTGCTTAACGGACCCTCAAAGTGAAAAAAAAGGTCTATAAGGGTTTGACATGACCACTTCCAAATCAGGCTTGGCCATGCCTAACCCCTCCCCACAAGGGGTAGCCAATTGTGATGGCGGCGTGACCAAGCTGAATGGCAAAACCCACGACATAGTTACTCCAGGGTCGGTGTGGCCTTGCCGGACGACCCAACTATTGCAAGAAGACTGCCTTTGGCGTAGCCACGATTGAAGGCGATGTGACCACACTGCAAGATAGTGAGCCTGACATAATTACGTCGGGGAGTTGGAGGCCAAAATGGAGGCTAATATGAAGGCTGAATTGGATTCCTTCCGGCAATAAGCTAGTGTGGCAATATGGCGACAGCGTTGGAGGAAGGAGCGATGAAGGACGATGAGGATGAGGTTGACGAGATAGAGGAGGATGATTAGGAGGGGCATTTTTTATGTTTATTTACATTTGGATATATATATATTTTTGTTAATAGTAATGTACATATTTTAGAGAAAATGCATTTTATTTATTTCATTATTTTATTATTTAAATTACTGTTTGATAACTATGTTATTTTGTTAAATGCTTATAATTATATATTAAATGTTGTGGTTGTCGGTTTGGTAATGTTAATACGAAAGAAAAAAAAGTTTTTTTCCCTTATGCTACATGTTTCTGACGGCTTACTTTCGGTTTTGCGACGATTCCAAACTTATCTATAGGCAAAACCGACGGCTAGCCGATAGACATTTTTACCAATGTCTAACAAACACATAACCGATAGCTCAAGGTGCATCATACAAAAATGATGAACTCGAAACTATTCTGACAGTTAACCAGTCGGTTATAAAAAACGAAGCTTAACCAACAATTTTTACCTGCATCAAAACACCGAGAGATGTGATACTTTTCTTACAGTTAACTCATTTGTTATAAAAAACGACGCATAAATAACTTATAACCGACGGTTTTGCCAACTTCAAAAAACCATTTGGTGCTATATTTTTTTGTATATGTCATCCGTCGCTCTTACCGTTGGAGGAATCGCAAGTTATATGGACTGACGATTACTGATGAGTCATTTTTTATCTTAAAAAAGTTACGACATTAAATTTTCGGATAACCGTCAAAAAATTTATACAGTCGTAATATTAGTCGATTTTGGAATTACAAACAAACGTTTTGCCGACGAGCTTAAAAGTGTTGATCACATTAAAAGCGATGATTTTTCTTATCATAATTGACGGATTGTAAGGTAGAGACTGAGCCGCCTAGATAAGAAAAAATCAGCTTAGGAGCACTAGAAAGGAGATCCAAACCTTGAGAGGGGTGCCCGAGGGCTTGATAGGACGGAGAATTGATAAAATAAAATAAAACAATGAGATATAAATTAGCTAACAATATGAGTCGTTGATTTTTTACATTGAATCCAACACCATGAGGAAAGTAATTTGTACAAAAAATAAAATAAATAAAATGAAGTTTTCAAGCGAAAAGAAGCAATCGTCTCTAATCTGACTTCAATAGAATAAGGCAAAATCCTTAGTTGATTAAAACATTAGCCAACAAAATTGTTGTGGAGGAAATCCAATATCTTGGGCTTAGCGTATGGATTTTGTCATACAAGTTCTTAGCTTTTGTTAGTTAGCTATTCGCCTCTGTGGTAAATTTAGAGTTAGTATATTTTTATTTTTATATTTTTTTTGTTTTGCTTTGACTATTTGAACATTTGATTAACTCGCCAATTTTTTGTTTGTTGGTATTCAATTTTTGTGGGACAATAAACCTATTCATTTTTTATTACTTTTTTAGCTCTATTCATTTTACACTCACGACCTTGCTATGATGCAACCATCAATGATTCATTATTTGTCCGTTTTCACTTATCGTCAATTGACACTAACACCGTTATCACCTCTCTTTTGTGGCTTATCATCAAACTACTATAACCTCTAGTTTTGTCTATGGGGTGTATTTCTTGGCCTATTCTATAACTCTAATGCATGCCACTACCTTTGATTGATTGACATTGAAGCTTATAATAATCTACTATTAGCCCTAGCTACATCTCCATTCCACACTCCCCAATGCTATTGTATAAAAAATCTCATATTTAAACTTCTTATTCCCACCTCCTCTTATTTTCTACAAAAATATTTCTTTGTAATTCTAAACCAAATATATATTGAAATTGATTCAATTCAGTTGAATTCAATGACTTTCTTTCAAGATTAGTAATATAAATAAAAGTATTATCTCCTGCGTTTTTTAATTCACGGATATATTTGAAATTGATTCAATTCAGTTGAGTTCAATGACTTTCCAATGCTTGCTGGAATGATCAAACAACTTCTAATTTTGAAGCAATAGAATAATACTGATTCGGAAGTTGAGAGTTTCGCTGGGAAAAAATTGAACCAGTAAATTTATATTTAATTTTTTGTCAGATTAAATCTGTATACTATTAAATTTATTTTAAAATTAATATACTATAAATTTTAATTATTTATTTGAATATCATAGTACTCTTTTACTAAATTTAATTATTTTAAGAATCGTGATGATCTTTGTTTCAGAATATATGGAATTACTATTTATTATTTTTTGTTCTAGATTCGACGCTGCAGATTGAATTTTAAAATATTAACTAAATAATTAACACGGAGTTTGGGAGTTTTGTAGAGCTATTTAGACGGATTTGATTAAGTTTTCCCTTTTTAAAATAATCTTAAATTTTGAGATACAAAACTCCAAGTTTTCTCATCCATTCCTAATCCTAATTAATTAATTAATTAGCTACTGACGATTATCATTTCCACCCACCCTTTGCGTGAAAGCAACAGCATCTATACCTCTTCTTATCTAATGTTAACATCACAATCACTTTATCTAACTTCTTGGTTCTTCTCCTCACCCCCTCACTACAAGCCTCACACCCTCTCTATTTATACAAACCAAGAGAGTGATAGGTGGGAGGTAGGTGGTGAGCGGTATGTGGGATTTACACTAGTGTGTCATTGTTTTAGCCCAAGTAATTGGGAGTCATTAACAACAATTCTCTCCCATGACTTCCAATTACAAAACTGCATAATGATGATTCCCTCCTCGGTTGCTCAAAACTAACTTTTTTCCTTCAGTTTGCCGAATTTCCCGCAAACCTTTCTCTGTGAATCGTGAACTGTGCTCGACCAAGCTCATCTGTTCACAAAGCTGACAAACCACACAACAACCTTCTTTCCTGGCGTGTGAGCCAATTGCATTGACGCTCCTTCCTTCGCGAACTCCTTCTTTCATCGCTCGATTGACGAACTTCCTGTTGGGTTCGCGACTCCACGAACTCGCCAGACGTCGCGGAAGAATCCAGTGCCGCACAAACTGCAGCTCGTTACCTCCTCTGTGAAATCTCCTTCGCAGAGCCCTTGTCGAACTCATCTTTTTGCTTATTCGTGAAGGAGGAATGCTCCTGCAGATCCTGCAACACTGAAATGCTGAATAGATCACCTACAGGCTAAAGAACTCCCTTGCAGGATTGTTGTATAACTCTTCTTCCTCCTTGCTGCAATTTTCTTGAATGTCGAATGAAAGGCAACAGTAAAATGCTGTTCTTTCCTCTGGTTCCAGCCAGACTTGTTCTTGCTACCGACCCTTGCACCTACAACTAGGAGGGAAAGATAAGTGTTGAGTTCTCTACAGAACTTATAGACTCCTCTTCCTCCTTGCTGCAGTTCTTGAATGTCAAATTAGGTGGAGACAGCCACAAGCTAGAAATCCTCCCTTAGCCCAATAACCTGGTAGCCAAAATCCTTGCTTCTTGATATGCCGAATACCTCTAGCCAAGAAGTGTCGTTTTCCCATGGATGGCGCCAATTGTTGTGGGAAATGTAACTTGGCTAGAAGAAATCACAAAAAACACAAGAACAAGGACACAAAGATATTTACGTGGTTCGGTCCTTTAGACCTATATCCACGGGAGGGAGTCAACCGAATAATTGACTATGACAATAAAGAAGAATTACAAGGTTTCTACACCATTGAGGAATAAGTGCTCTTCTCCAGATCTCTCTCTCGAGTAACCTCGACCCTAAATCTCCCAAATCTACCCCTCAATCCTTGAAGCCTCTCCCTTTCTTCTCTACTTCTTCCTAGCTCACACACTTCTTGGTTCTTCTCCTCACCCCTTCACTACAAGCCTCACATCCTCTCTATTTATACAAACAAAGAGAGTGATAGGTGGGAGGTAGGTGGTGAGCGGTATGTGAGCGGTAGGTGGGATTTACACTAATGTGCCATTGTCTTAGCCTAAGTAATTGGGAGTCATTAACAACAAACCACCACAAAACAAAGAGAAATGGAAAACAAATCATTAAATAAATTCAACATAGAGAATCCACAAAGAACCCATTATAGCTTTAACAACTTTTAATATGGGAGGGACCAACATCCCTGAATTTTCATCTTGCACTTTTCCCCTTAAAATTAAAACAAATTTTAAAAAGAAGATATTCTTGTGTTCAGCGAAATTGTTGAACATCTAAGCATTTCGTTTCAACCATATAAAATATGAAGTGACGTGAGTGGCAAGTAGAATAAATTTCATGGAAATTTTGCAACTAATCGTTTCAGAAAAAACTATTAGCTACCTTAAGAGCATCCCTCAGGAAAAATTGTCCAAAATGAATATCGTGTTTTAGTATATTAAAGGCAAAATTGTACTAAAAAAATATTTGAGAATGTGACTCTCGGTAGCAAAAACATAAACACATTGGAAAGAAAGCAAAATACCCCTAAAGATAAGAATATCCGTGTTTTGAGTCCCCTAATCAAAATTTTCCCCACAAGGGCTGCAAATTTGAGAGAGTGGCCTTTAAAATATTTATTTTTATGCCAGGAAGCTAGAGGAAGTCCATCATATAAATAAAAAAAGTGCTTTTTTGAGAATAATAATTTTTACCCATCTAAGAAGAAACAATAGGAGAATCCATTATAGAGATTTCAGAAATGAAAACAGTGCCTTTAGCTGGGGTGTTCTGAGAAGTAAGGAGATTCCAAGAGTGATCTCTAATAAAGTGAAACAATAAAGCATCCCTTAGCTTATCCAACTAAAAACTTTTTCCCTAAAATTTACATAAAGTGAAGTGTCTTCTAACCAAGGTTCATAAAAAAATAAGCCTACTACTTTTCATAACATGAAGCGTGAAGGTCTCATCTAAATATAGTAATCGACTTCCTGAGATAATTCCACATATTAAAATGATTATTCTTCATTTTATACCACAAAGTGCCCAATTTTGAAAGATCAGTTAGATATAATAGACTTGTAGTTATAGAATCTCCAAATAACCTTGGCCTTACACAAAGAGGTGATATTATCAAGATTAGGTAGCTCCAAACCTCCGAGATGCTTTGGTTTGGTGGTGATACTCCAATCGATGGAACACATACGATTAGTGGAATTATTCAAGTGAAGAAAATTATTCATTAAAGAAGTAATTTTCTTCCTAATTCCGTTGGAATAATGTTAGATATGAACCAATAAAACAAACAATTTCGTATGGTGCACCATAGAAGTTGAAGACTTCAGCAAATGATAAAGTATTTTGCTTCTAACTACTAAGAAATTGTTGAAGCTTCTCCATAAGTCTATTACAAGCAAGAGAGGTAGATTTAACAGAATTAATTGTTATGCCCAAGTAATCCCAAGGTAAGGATTTTCTTTAAAGCCGAGGATATCACAATACAACACTTTTTTGTGTCCAAGAACAGAGTTAGAGAATCATTGTGTTAATTTGGGTGTATCGTCTTTGAGATTAGAGAGTTTATAAAAAGTAAGTATCAAAGCCAACTTATTATTCTTTTTAATGGAAGCTTTACCAAAAACTAGTAAGTCATCTGTTGGCATCGATTTTTTATGTCATAAATATCAGATGCCTCTGTGATGTTATGGGAGCATGTAGCTCTCACGCATGCCCTCCCAGAGCTCAAAGAGTCCATTGGGATGTTACTAGAAGCATGTTCTCTTCAGACTAGGGTCACCCTGTTCTGATCGTGTCTGGTAGCGACTACTTTTGATCCTTGACAGTTCCTTGTTTAACAGCAAGATGAACAATGATTTTGAGGCATGTGTGGTATGTTCCAGTTATTTAGAGCTTTTCATGGCATGAAATGAGCTTAACGGACCGTCAAAGTGAAAAAAAGGTCTATAAGGGTTTGGCGCGACCACTTCCGAATCAAGTTGAGGGGGTTGCCTTCAACGTAGCAATTCGTGAAGGCGGCGTGACCAAACTGCAAGGCAAAACCCACAACATAATTACTCCAGGGGCGGTGTGGCTACGTCGGACGTCCCAACTGTTGCATGACGGCTACCTTTAGCGTAGCCACGGTTGAAGGCGATGTGACCACACCGCAAGATAGTGAGCCTGGCATAATTATGCTGATGAGTTGGAAGCCAAGCTGAAGGCTGAATTGGATTCCTTCCGGCAATGGATAAGGTAGCCTGGCAATATGGTGACAGCGTTGGAGGAAGGAGCGTCGAAGGACGTTGAGGATGAAGATATAAAAGAGGATAATTAGGAGGGGCATTTTTTATGTTTATTTACATTTGGATATATATTTATTCTGTGAATAGTAATGTACATATTTTAGAGAAAATGCATTTTATTTATTTTGTTATTTTATTGTATAAATTACTATTTGACAACTATGTTATTTCATTAAATGCTTATAATTATATATTAAATGTTGTGATTGTAGGTGTGGTAATGTTAATACGAAAGAAAAAAGTTTTTTTTTTCTCTTATGCTACATGTTTCCAATGGCTTACCGTCGGTTTTGCGACGATTCAAAATTTATCCATAGGCAAAACCGACGACTAGCTGATGGCCATTTTTACCAATGCCTAACAAACACATTACCGACAGCTCTAGGTGCATCATACAAAAATGATGAGCTCGAAACTATTCTGACCGTTAACCTGTCGGTTATAAAAAACGATGTTTAACCAACAATTTTTACCTGTGTCAAAACACCGAGAGGTGTGACACTATTCTTACACTTAACTCATTAGTTATAAAAAGAGATGCATAAATGATATATAACCGACGGTTTTGCCTACTTGAAAAAACCATTTGGTGCTATATTTTTTTGATGTGTATGTCATCCATCGCTCTTACCGTTGGAGGAATCGTATTTTATATGGACTGACGATTACTGATAACTCATTTTTTTCTCGAAAAAAGTTATGACATTAAATTGTTGGATAACCGTTAGTAAATTTATACCGTCGTAATATTAGTCGGTTTTGGAATTACGGACAAACGTTTTACCGACGAGCTTAAAAGTGTTGGTTACATTAAAAGCGATGATTTTTCTTATCATAATTGATGGATTGTGGCCGTAGGAAAAAGCCTAAATTCTTGTAGTGTTATTTTAACATGCCAAGTGAGTTATATAAAATATATTATCTTAGATACTATGGTAGAGCAAAAGACAAAGTTGACTAGGCAGTAGTCATCAAGATTAAATCTAAAGCAATGATTGAGTTTCAAAATATCTCTAAACTTACTTATCAAATGCAAAAAGTGTTAAATGTTTGCATGCCACTTGATTCTATTGAACAAGTGACAACCTTAGAGAAAGTTAGTGGGACATATTAGAAATCAGTCATATGATGGTATACTCTGATGACAACATAATGCAAAAATTTTAGTTTTATCCTGTAGTCACGTATCTGAAGAACTAGAATAAGATGTGTACATAATTTTTGCTTTCTATCTTATTTTACTTTTTGTAGCTCCTGTGAGTTTAATTGTAAGTTTAAATTTAATCTACTTAAGCAAAGCTTATATGGTTCAAATAAAACTTAATTATCTTTTTATTTTTATGGTTAATTAAGTTGAATTATCTTGATTTTTTATATAAATTAAATCTTATTAAGTTAGGTTTAAGGTTTGTTTAAGTCAAGTCAATTTTAACTTTAGGTTTAACTATAATTAATTTTAGCCCAGCTAGCCATCAATCAAAGCACCCATATGTTGAGCTAAACCACACCCAATCTTTATCTTGGGTTCCCTAAGTTATTGAGTGACCTGGCCGCTAGACTCCTAACTACGCAAAATAATGAAAAGGTCTAATGGAGGTCACATGAGATTGTAAGGTAGAGACTGAGCCGCCTAGATAAGAAAAACCAGCCACCTAGGAGCACTACAAAGGAGATCCAGACCATCAGAGGAGTGCTCGAGGGCTTAATAGGATGGAGAATTGATAAAATAAAAAAAAAAAATGAGGTAAAAATTAGCTAACAATAAGCATCGTTGATTTTTTTACATTGAATCTAACATCACAAGGAAAGTAAGTTGTACAAATAGAAAAATTTTTCTTTTGAAGCTTTCAAGCGAAAGGAAGCAATCGTCTCTAATCTGACTTCTATAGAATAAATCAAAATCTTTAGTTGATTTAAACATTAGCCAACAAAATTGTTGTGGAGGAAATCCAATATCTTGGTCTTAGCGTATGGATTTTGTCATACAAGTTCATAGCTTTTGTTAGTTAGCTATTCGCCACTTTGGTAAATTTAGAATTAGTATATATATATATATATATATATATATATATATATATATATATATATATATATATATATATATATATATATATATATATATATATATTGTTTTGCTTTGAGTATTTGAACATTAGATTAAATCACCAATTTTTAGTTTGTTGGTGTTCAATTTTTGTGGGATGATACTCATATTCATTTTTTATTATTTTTTTCAGATCCATTCTTTTTGCACTCACGAACTTGTTATGATGCAACCATCAATGATTTATGTTTTCACTTATCGTCAATTGATACTAACAAACGTTATCACCTCTCTTTTGACGCTTATCATCAATCTACTATAACCTTTAGTTTTGTCTATGCGGTGTGTTTCTTGGCCTATTCTATGCTCTAATGCATGCCACTACCTTTGATTGATTGACATTGAAGATTATAATAATCTACTATTAGCCCTAGCTACATCTCCATTCCACACTCCCCAATGCTTTCGTATAAACAATCTCTCACATTTAAACTTTTTATTCTCACCTCCTCTTATTTTCTACAAAGATATTTCTTTGTAATTCTAAACCAAATATATATTGAAATTGATTCAATTCAGTTGAGTTTAATGACTTTCTTTCAAGATTAGTAATATAATTAAAAGTAATATCCCCTGCGTTTTTTAATTTACGGATAGTGTGACCTGATCCATCGATGCCAATGCTTGCTGGAATGATCAAAAAACTTCAAATTTTGAAGCAATAGAATAATGCTGATTCGGAAGTTGAGAGATTCGCTGGGAAAAAATTGTACCAATAAATTTATATTTAATTTTTGTCAGATTAAATCTATAAACTACTAAATTTATTTTAAAATTAATATACTGTAAATTTTAATTAATTATTTGAATATCATAGTATTCTTTAACTAATTTTATGATTTTAAGAATCGGGATGATCATTTTATTCAGAATATATGGAATTATTTTTTTTTTTGTTCTGGGTTCAGCGCTACAGATTGAATTTTAAAATATTAACAAAAAAATTGACACGGAGTTTGCGAGTTTTGTAGAGCTATTTAGACGGATTTGATTAAGTTTCCCCTTTTTAAAATAATCTTAAATTTTGAGATACAACACTGCAAGTTTTCTTATCCATTCCTAATCCTAATTAATTATTTAATTAGCTACTGACGATTATCATTTCCACCCACCCTTTGCGTGAAAGCAGCAACATCTATTCCTCTTCCTTATCTAATGTTAATATCACAATCACAGTATCTAACTATATGTATATATATATATATATATATATAAATATATATATATTGAAATCTTTTCCGGTTTCTCCACTATTTTTTTCTTGCGTTGTCTGCCTGTTTGGGCTTTCACGAGTCATGATATCAAAACACGCATCTTCCAATAATTTCGTTCCTCGGCACATTCAGCTCTCCAATGGCGATCGCTTGATTATACAAATTATATCGACTTCCCCATTTTCTTCACAGTATGAAACAATTTCTGGTGGCAGAGAAATCCCTGATTGCACCACTTGATTCTATCCTTCGTCATCCTCTTTTTGTGAATTTCTTCTTCCTCCATGCCCGATTTTGCAGCTTCTTCTATCAGTGAAGGTCTTTATTCTTCGTAATTTAAAGAACATTTAATTCATCCTTTAAAATCTCTCATGATCAACATTAAATCTGTTACCAGTCCTTTCCTATTTACCAACGACAATCTTCCCTAAAAGTCTCGGTTTACAGGACCGTCTCAACCATACTAAACCCAGCCTATACTACTTGGATGCTCATCGATCAAAACGTAGCGGCAACATTGTATTCTCTCATTATAGCTACCATTCTTCCTTACGTTTTGAATCTTGAAACATGCGTCGAAATTTGGGCAATTCTAGAAAGAAGGTTCCATGCCACAATTCCCAGGTTATCCAACTAAAAAATGAATTGTAAAATGTATCATTGAAGAATCAAACTATGACTCATTATCATACTCAATTCAAAACTTTCATAGATAACATATAAGCAGCCGGTTCTTCTATCGACAGCTTTCTTTACATTCTCAAAGGATTATTCTCATCGTATCAAGCCTTCAAGATAGCTATAAAAACCACTCTCAATCTAATTAGTTTAGAAGATCTTTATTCACTTGTTTATAGTAAATAAAATAATATTTCCAACAATCAAACTCCTCAGCAGACTCTTTTAGATCCTCAGACGACTCTCTATGCTCAGCACAACAAATCATACACTAACAAATGAAAGAGAAGCTCACGAAACTCTTTCCTCCTCCCACAGGGACAACAACACTCACGAAAAGCAAAGAAATCTAATTAATTTTTCTGTGAAATTTGCACTAAGCAGGCTCAATCAACCAAAAAATGTGCTAATCCTACAACCTTCTTCACCTCTTCAAGCAAATCCAAAGATTGGTATTTGGATACACGTCCAGTCATTTTGTCATCGCCTTGCAAAATCATGAGCAGTCTAAGCCATATCAAGGGACTGATCTGTTCTTTCTTGGCCATGGCATCTTTATCAATATATAATATTCTAGTCTAGGAATTATTTCCACTCCAACTCGTAAGCTACACCTATCTAATCTTCTTCACACCCCACATACAACACATACTTTTATTTCCATTTTTGAAGCTTGCTTCTGAGAATAACTAGGTTTTTATTTTTTTATTATACCAGCTATAATATCAAGGATCAGAATACACACAAAATCCTTTTGCAAGGACCTTGTTGTGAGGCTATCTATCCTCTAACATCCAACAACCATGCTATTCTCTCAGCCTTTGAAAGTTTTTAAGTTTGGCATCATCGTTTAAGACATGCCAGTCAACAAGTAGTTGCAACTATTACTAAGCTTCAACCAAAACATTGTATTTTAAGTTATTTTTCTACTTGGAACTCTTGTAATGCAACAAAAAATTATTGGCTACCTTTAAAAAATTCTAATAAAACCATTTCAACTCATTCACTCTGATTTTTGGTGTCCTTCTTCACATTCCTCTTTACAAGGCTATCACTATTATGTTTTTTTCATTAATGATATTCCTCATTATCCCTGGTCGTATCTATGTTACATGAAAAAGAACTATTTTCCCACTTTGTAAAATTAAAACAAGTCAAACTACAATTTCGTTATTGAATCCAAATTTAGTAAGGGCATTGGGTTGGTGAATATAATAATAACACTTTATCTCAATATTTAATTACCTATAGTATAAGTCATCAAACTAGTTGTCTTCATATCCCATAGCAATGTGGTTTAACTAAACACAAGCATACCAAATTCTTTACACTACTCCTGCCCTGGTTTTTTTACTCTCATCTTCCTGACTCTCTTTGGTGTGATAACATTTATATAGTTGTATATTTATTTAATAATCTCCCATAAAAAAATACAACCTCCAAATCCCCTTTCACATTCCCAATGGTGTTCCACCATATTATTCTGTTTTAAAAGTCTTCAGCCATGCTTATTATCCAAAAATACCTCTTTTTCAATGGCACAAACTTGAGCAACATTCAAAACCTTGTATTTTCTTGAGCTATTCTAATAACATTAAATGATTTGTCAATTTCATGCCCGCCAATCTTATCATAGCTCACCAAATTCAATTCAATGAAAATATTTTTCCTTACAAATAAGTGCCTTCAACTATTACTCCATGTAGTTCCACATCCTCTTCACATCCTATCACCGTATTCTTTACTTCGATCCTTTATTCTCAAATGTGACTATTTTGAATTCTCTTTTATCTACACTTCATTCCATCTTCGCAAGCATTCCATCTACTTTTCCAATTACAAATTCTTCCACCTCTGTCTCTCACTCTCCTTCTACATCGTCCCTACGTGCTCCTCCACTTACTCGCCCCATGACTAGTTTCTCCAAAACCAATTCTCAACCACCTAAAAGAATTCTTAACCTTATTCACACTGGATGGACTAAAGATGAAACTCTTAAATATTCAAAAGCTGTCAAAATTCACATTGGTGTATGGCTATGATAGATGAAATTCAAACTCTACATAACAAATACACTTGAGTACTTATTTCTTTTCCAATAAGTCAGCCTATTCTTTGCAGTTGACGAACCTACAAGATCAAGCATCAGCTCGTCTTGTAGTCCAAGAATATCAACAAAAATGCGGTCGAAATTATACAAAAACATTTAGTCTTGTCACAAAACTTCCTACTATCCATGTTCTTCATGTGATTGCTCTTTATTATCAGTGGTCAATACTTTAGATGGATGTCTCAAAAACCTTACTTTACAGTAATTTAGAGGAGATAATGTACATTCATCAAACCAGTGGTTTTTCTGATCCTAAGTTTTCTAATCATGTTTGTTTACTTAAAAAGGCTCTCTACAGCCTCAAACAAGCTCCTTGATAGTGGTTTAATATTCTTACAACCCAACTAATTCAATTTGAAATAAAAGAAGTAGCTCATATCCCTCATCGCTCACTTAGAAGGATAAGTCAACTTGTCTTTACTACTCTTATATGTTGTTGAAATTTTACTAACAAGTAACAATTCCCATGTTATATAACAACTTCTTACATATGTCCAACACAAACTCTACATGAAGGTTTTAGCATTTGCTTCTATCTTTCTCTTCATTCATATTCAACACACTCTCTTTGGACTACTACAGCATCAAACTTCCTATGCTTCTAGCATCCTTACTAAACCTGATACGGTTGATTGAAAAATAACCTCCAATCCTCTCTCCATCACATCTAATACTTCTTAGGATTCCCAACAACCGTTTGTAGATGGTAAGCTCATCCAAAATTTAGTTGGTTCTCTTTAATAGTTACCATAACCATGCCCAATATTATCTTCACCATCAATAACCTACTCAACATCTTCACAATTTGCTAAGTATACACTTTCAACAACTCAAACATTTACCTAGGTATATCAAAGGCACAATCAATCTCGGTTTACGTTTGCAACTAGTCCTCTAAAAATGAGCCCCATAGGATTAGGTACTTTACGTTCTCCCTCGCAAATCCATGAACAAAACCTACCCCTTTTCTTTCTAGACAAAAATCCATAAGTCAGGATTGTACGTATCAGTGATTTTATCTAGATGGATGTTAGAAATCCACCGACAGAGAAGTCGATGTGTTCCTTTGATCATCGTCTCCTTAGTCACAAAGAATCCCCCTTGTGAGGGATTCCTCATCTAGCATCGGGAAAGGGAGGTAGGCGACATGTTGCCTAGCACAATATGGAATTAGTGCACTAATATACTTATAATATATAACATTTTTTTACACATTTTTATACCTATTTTTGATGATATTGCACTTTAATGGAAGGTATATATGTGTTTTTCTTTCAGGTACAATTAAATGGACAAAATATGACAAAAGGAGTGAAATGGGATCAAATTTGAAGCAAAAAAAGAAGAAAGGGTTAAAATGAACTGGTGGGCCTAAGCGCCCCAATCTGACACTTGTGCTCTGGCGCCTAAGCTCCAAAGGCCCCGTGCTTAAGTGCAGGGTAGTTACTATGAAATTTCAAAGAATGTTTGGTGAATTTTGAAGGGGTGTTTGAGGCAATCTTTAGTACAAAAGTGTGTAACTCATAAAGGGCACCAAAATAAATTTAAATAGCTCTTGAAATGATGCATAAGATTTATTGAATATATACACATTTTGAAGAGAAACCAAAGCACCTTTTGAGAAGAAGGACTTGAAGAAAATTTAAAAGAGGCTGAAAAGGGTGTGTAGAGAGAGTTAGAAAAGAGTAGTTATAGTAAGAAAGGCGTAGAATTATTACTTAGGGTTTCTTCACACTTATCTCATTCCTAGTGGAAGAGAAGGTGGATAGAGATTTCTAAGTAAAAAATCCATTATTTTAGACATATTTTAACCCTCTAGAGTTGGGCGACCAGTTCTAGGGAGGCTTGTAAGAGAAAAAAAGAGATTCAAAGGAACTTCAAGAGTTTAGTTGAGAGGAACTTGAGATAAGTTTTTAACTTTGTACTTCATTCGATTTTAATTGAGACTTCTTGTGTTTTCACATGATTTCTACTTTTAAAATTAATTGAGACTACACAGAATTAATTGTTGTTGTGTTTTCTCCATGGATTCTGTGTAGTTTTCTTTATCTTTTACCTTAAAATAAAAAGTAATTATGTGATGGATGGAAGTTGTAGAAGTGTTGATCTTTAATGTTGGAATAAGTTGTGATGATTTAATTCTTACACTTCATTTACTTCTTGATTTGACCAATTAAAATATTAACATTTATTGTGAGAACATGTAAGATCTGTGATGGTATTGTCTCGGTCAACTATTAGGAAAAATCACATGAGATTATATGGATGATAATGTAATTCATATAATTTTGTTCAAATAAATAGAGCAATATACTTTGATGGGTGTAGAGTTAGAGGACTTTAGGGTAACATACTAAAGCCCCCAATTTGGTTTATTTTTAGGTTTTGATACGAGATGTTAGCCCTCATGTGGAAGGAAAAGAGGGAACTCTAGAGTGAGAGCTAGTATCTTCCCTACCTAACCCGTCTTCAAAACTATACAAACTTTATACTATCCAGTGTTCTTTATAACATCTATAGTAAGGGTAAATAATAATATTGTTCCTATTTGACACAACACATTTTGAATACTTCCACAACAAAACTCCTATACTTATTACTTATTTATGATAAAGAAAAAGATATTTTTATTTATACTTCTTTTATCTTGCAAAATTCTCATTATAATCAATTAATTGTTTACTTTATTTCAAAGTATTAAAAATTACAAAAAAAATCACATTTTCAATCTTTTGATATCTTAAACTGTTTAAGTAAGTGTATTTTTCTAAATAGATTTTGTGATCTAATTTCATATTAATAATATACAAGATTCCCTGTGGGTTCAATATTTCGGGGCTTAATCAGAATGTGCTATATTTTTTAAAAATAATACGTATACTTGCGTAGAATCCCTAAATTTAAATATAATTGTTGATTTCTTATTTATATCAGAATCAAGTTTTTGGCGTCGTTGTAAAGAAGAAAATTTTATTATAGGAAAATTGAACATTATATCATATATATGAATCATATTACTACTAGAAATCAGGATCATGCACCTCTCCATCGTTTTACCTAAGGTTTCTTGTGAGTTCAATAGAATGAGTGTCATTCGTCAAAGAATCTAACTGGGTCTCATGTTTCATATATTTGCATCTTCATGGAGTGCATAGCTTAAATTTAAAATATGCATAAAGAACAATCACTTTCTACATCTTCCATTGATCGGCTGCCCAAGCCGGCTCAATCAATCATCTTTGGTCCATTCGATCGATCAGTCGCCACTTTCCCGATCATATCAATAGATTGGCCGACCACACTGGCTAGAAAGACCATCTTTAGTCAATTCAATCTACCAACTGCGAATGGCTCGATCATATATGTCGACCATCCTTCATCAATCGGCCACTCACGCCAGCACGATCGACCATCATTGGTTAACTTGATCTATCAGTTGCCATCAGCTTGATCATATCGATTAACCATCTTCAGTTCACTCAATTGATTGGCCACCACTGGCTTGATCAAATCGATCGACCAAGCTCTGTCGATTGGCTGCCCACACCAGCTTGATCGACCATCTTCAGTCCTCTCGATAGATTGGCCTCCACCGGCTCAATCATATCAATCAACCCTCCTTTGTTGATCAGTCATCATCAGTTGGATTAAAAATCTCTAGTCCACTCAATTGATTGGCCTCCACCAACCCAAATGTTTCGATCAATCATCCTTCATTAATCAACCGCGCACTCCGGCCCGATTAACCACTCTCAATATGTGACCGATTGACACTGTCTGTAGTCTAATTGACCAGTCAATCATTTGCATTTGGTATGTCGAATGCATCACATGCATTTCACATTTCTTGTATTTTCACATCCAAATTCACACTCCATAGTTTACTTGCAAGCATATGCCCTTATATGTTCATGATGAATACTTGTGCCTCCCAGTAGCACATTACTACATACGTTTGCTTCATGAAAACTTCATGTTACGGTGCTCCATGTCACTAATGTTTACACTCACACTATTGCACTTTTGCATGTTTCCTTAGCATGACATCTTGCATGTTCATCGCTTGCATGTTTGAGCTTTCTTGAGTCACTATTCATATACACACTTATTCTGGATATCTATGTGTCCTATTCGGAGGTGGCTTGCACATCAAGCCTACTGAGTGTATAATTCTGCTCAAAGAGAATTAATTCACATTCTCTTCTTACAACACTACATTGAACTATCATAGGTCACCCTCTAGTTTACTGCCTCCACGACATACCCTCCCTCTAGGCCATTATCTCCACGAGACACTCACCCTTGAGTCACTACCTCCTAAGCACACTCACTCTAGTATCACTGCCTACACGGAACACTCACCCTCGAGTCACTACCTTCCTGACACATTCACCCTCGAGTCACTGCCTTCTCGGCACATTCACTCTCGAGTCACTGCCTTCTTGGCATACTGACCCCCAAGTCACTTCCTCTTCGACACACTCACTCTTGAGTTCCAGGACGCACTCCTTCTCACTTGTGTTGTATAATTTGAACATATCACTTTGCACTATCGAATCATTTGTCATTAGTACATGCCTCCATACACTAGTAGTAAATATTTGTCATCTTTCGAACCTTCCTACTTAGTTAGGAATATCACATTGCATTAGATCATTTTACATTTGCATGTGCAATCCTGGTTGTCTTGATGACAGACTTGTCTAATTATATGAGTGACCCTCCATTAGTCATGATGGAGTAGTGATTATTGCTTAAGAGGATGCCTAGGCAGGGCAATACTAGCTAGCACACTGTGATTTGCACGCATATGTTGTGCTAAGGTTTCAAGGGGTCGGCTTTTCCTTTCTTTTGATCTAATTTCAAAAGTAAAAAAAATATAGATTTTTACTACCTTATGCATCATACTTTCAAAATGTACTTTAAAACTATTTGCATCCCTATCCCACACCAAATGTAATTTTTAAGAGCTTTTTCGAAACATGTATCTAGTGGCACCTTTTTGAATGCTTGGATCCTTAAGATGAGGTCAGTGATGGCGACCCTAAAAAGCATGTGCCAGCTTGTTAAATAACCATGCATTCACTTAAATACTAGTTAGGACACTACACTAGATTGTGTGATAGACTAAGGACTAGGATGCTAAGTAGTCTTTTTCGATGTCTTGGCTAGAGTTATCTGCTAGTTTGGCGTGCTTGCACATTTACTATTTTGATATGCATGGTAATATGTTAGGTCGATTGTCTTTCATGGATTCATGCCTAAAATACACATCGCATGTGTAATAGAAGGTGCAATGTAATGATTATGACTAGCTTTTTTCTATAGATGTTGCTTAGCTCCTCCTACCAGGCACGACTCATATATGTTGCGAGTTTTTTGGCTTTCTTGCCAATGTTGTTTTCATTCAGATCGAGTCTTTTTCTCTTTTTCCTATGTACTGATAGAGTGCCTAGGAGATTCTATGTTAGAAATAAGGTACGGGCAAGGTTTAGAAGTGCTAGGTGGGTGAAACCACGTCACGAGGACCAGGAGCTACTTGCTCATGCCCCGCACCTTACTTCAAAATATAAATATCATTTATGTATTGAATTAGGACCATGCGTGTACTTATGCAGTGCCTGACTGACTTTTTTTTTGGCATATGTTGCGGACCTAACAACACTGAACTCTTAATATTTTATATTTGTTTTGCTTTACTGTCTTTCTTGCATGCTTGTATGCTTTGATTGGCTTTGCCTTTTTTGTATTATGCTTTTGTTTGGGAATCCAGGGAACACTTAGGCTCTTTAGGAATTACAATTTATAAAAAATTTCTACAAAATCCTAATAAAATTTCTAGATAAATTAAAATCTAAGATTGAATGAATCAGGAATTTTTAAAACATGCTTTTACTTTCCTGAATAGCCTTCGAGCCAGTTTTAAAATGAGTTGCATAGCATGGCTTTCACCTAAGTCATACTAAATGGGCCTCCTCATTTGGAATTTAATAGTTAAATGCATCTTGTGAATGTCCCGAGGAGAAATTCCAGTGCTTCTCCAACCTAACCAGCTTAACATAAATTTCTACTTAGGTGGTTGTCTAATGCGCTTAGGTTGTTGGAGGCTTCCCTGACCCAAAGAAGGAGCAAGTCCTATTGTTGGGATTGTTTCCAATTTTGTAGCTAAATCTCACTTTCTCTTTCTTTCCAGTGGCATCCTTGCCACTTCAGCGAGTACAAATTCGTGTCCCACCTCTTAGAGCTTCATCTGATATTCATAGGATATAGTTTTGCTCCTTTGAGCTTAGGGCGACCAAGGTCCTCACGGATAATGTGATTCATGGATTGGTGATCGGGGATCTATGGATGTGTTTGGTAGACTACCTTCACCACCGGGTAGACTTAGGGTCCTAGTAGCTTGGAATGGTTGGTCCATAGTATCCTAACCCCACTACCTCTACATGTTTCAGAATCATTCTTCCCTTCCTTTGATGACCCATTTAAGCATTGTCACTCCTTTGACACTTCATCGATGTCGTCTCGTAGTCTGCGATTGCAAATAGACCACCACCCATTTGAGATATGTTGATTCTCCCTTTGCCATAATGGCCCAATCTAGCTTAAGAAGCATAGTGTAGACCTTGTAGGACGACCTGATATTTCATAGCATAAGAAGCATAGTGCTAAACCCCCAGGATGCGAGAGACTCGCTCTCTGCCTTGTGGCTTAGTGAGATTTTTGAATGTGTTGAGATGTTACTATGAAGTAACCATCCTTTGTGACACCCTCTGCTAGCAACCACCTAAATATATGCAAGGCTCTTCTAATCAATAATATTATTGGGGGCTCCCCAAGATGTAATTAACCGAGGGGATACATTCCCTTGAGAGTTGGTCTAAACCTCAGAACAAGCATATACACTTAACTCTCTGGTTGTGGGTTGCTTTTGTAGGGTCTTCTTCACAAACATGTTCTAAGAAATTTTTGATTCGATCTTAATTCGGATGTACGCTTTTGGGTTTTCATGTGAAGTTTACTTTACAAAAATTCTCCGCGTTCTTTCTCTCGTTTGTCTTCATTGTCATATGTATTTACCTTCTGATTCCTTTGTTCTTCAATTATCCATATGATCCAAAATAGATATTTGCTTGGAAAAAGAGAATTATATGATGATAAACAAACTAGTGACTTCTTCAACAATAAAAAAGAGAAAGAACTAAAATACTGATCATTTCCACCTGCAGATCCATCTCTGTTGGCCGATCACCTGCTGCCAACGGGCCTCCTGCTTCGGCCGACCACCTACCTTGTCTTAACATCCTAAGAAGAGGAAGAAGTCTGGCCCTGACTGAGAAACCAACTATTGAGAAACAGTCAGACAGGCCCAAATAAATTAAAAGCCACTTCACCATCTTTAACATCTGTTGCCTCACCACCGACGTCATACTTATACTCGCATTGAACATTGTAACCACTTTTATGGTAGATTGGCAAGGTAAATCAATCAAAGAATTCGGAACCTCGGACACAGATCACCACATGCATTCGACCGGCATCCTACCTCCGGTTGACAACTACTTTCGTCGAATGCCACTTCCGACAGGCAATCTACCTACGGCCGACCACCTGACTCCAGTCAGACATCTCCAATCAGAGATTTAAATTCATACAACTCGATCATTACTGGCTCACTGGCTAACAACAGTCCCGCTACACCGGCCTCCCGACCTGCCGTTGAGCTGCAGTCTGCTTCTCTCCCCGCCCAACCATTTATCGGCCCACTTAGAACTGTCACGAGGACCCAGCCAAACACTCCACAAGCAAAATAAAAATGGCTAGCGAGCTCAAAACATCCATTTCAAAGCCAAGGGGCTCGACGTAGATAATGGCAAGAACAGCCCTTTATTCCATCTTCATCCTCTTCAAGCTTTTCGCTCTTTCCGCGTTGTTTTGGCGCAAAGCCCTGTCCTTGCCTGTGACGTGGATGAAAATCCAAACATAACAAAATTTGCCCTCTCTAGTCGGAGTCTGGATATCGGCTCTAAAGTGAAGGATTTAGTGGGAGGCATATATTGCAGGAAAAGATTGGATTTTTGGGTAATAAAGCTGGTGTTGTGCAGAGGTTGGGGATCTCAAGCTAGGAATGGTGTTCAGAGGCGCTTCATAGTGTTTCGTAAGCTGGTCCGGGGACTCCTTTGTGGAGCTTGGTAACTTGAGCCATGAGTTTTTCTCAAGTGATCGGGGATCCAACTTGCCGGCCCGCTCCTCCCCTCTATCACACGGAAAAAGACATGGCGGACACTAGTCCTGCTTCACCGTCCGGTCAACCTAACCAGCCAACCGATCTGACCATCCAACCGCCTCACCATCTTGGAGACCCGTGTTGATCATTTTTGAGTTTTGTAATATATAGCAAAAATCCGCACCAATTTTTTGGTTTCATTGTCTGAACTTGTCCCTGTAGGCTTGAAGTTTAAAAGCAAGAGTATGACATTTTACTTAATTTTGCTGTTAAGATTTGTCTGCGGGTGCCGAATATTGCAGCCAAAATGTCTTTTAGAGTTAGGTGATATCCTTCTTTCATAATTGGTAGCTAATCTCAGTTAATGATGCTTAATTAACACGAAAAATGTGCAGAAAAAAATAAAAAATAAATTAAAATATAAAAAAAATGTATTGATTTTATAGTTCCAAAATTTACATAGATATTTAACTTATAAATAGTAATATTTCTTGTCTCCGTATGCACTTATCCCTTAAAAAATCGACGGATTCAGCGAAATTGACTGTTTCACTCGTAAAGCTGTCCTCTGACTGATGATCTGAGTCCTAAAACTACATTAGCACTAAGCTGCATACCTTCTGAGTTCTGCCTGCCCAGTTTTGATGTTGACAAATTTATTGTTTTTTATAATTTTGAGATACTATAGTTAAAAATTTAAAATTACATTAATAAAAACTTTATATATATATATATATATATATATATATATATATATATATATATATATATATATATATATATATATATATATATATTTATATACATGGCAGGACAAAAGGAGTATCTCAAAACAAGTGATAGAGAAGAGAATATTTGAGGTATATTCAAAGAGATTTTGGGTCCAACGGCATATAAATTCCACAATTTTCATCACATTGCCTCACCTCGGTAATTGCCTCAATTCAAAATAACTCAATAGGGATGGCGAGACTTATCCAATTTTTCTCGCACTTATGCATTAGTACAAGTTACTCTTATATAGACTATTTCAAGTCTGAATGTCTTTTCTGTCAGGGTCTTATTTCTTATATGATCACTTATATAGTCATCCTTGAATCTTGATGCATGGTGGACCAACATGTAAGGTAGGCACTCTCTAAAAAATGGAAGGGGAACCCTTAGCTCGCCAGACACATTTATTCACGCTATCCCTCAGTCTTCTTTTTCTCTTTTTCTTTTTCTTTTAAAGAACATGCCTTGCCTTAGAAGTGTGAATCCTTGAACATTGGGTGACTTTTATATATATATATATATATATATATATATATATATATATATATATATATATATATATATATATATATTGAAGTTGAATGGCATCCAAATGTAGTAAAATTCTTCTAATTTTGGTTGTTAAAATTATTCCAACCTAGTGTAGTATTTAACCTATTTTCCCAAATATTTCAATATGCATATATGAATAGGAAATTAATAAAAATATCCAAAAATTTTAATTTAAAATTATATTTAAAATATTCAGTTATAAAGTATCATAATAATCATGAATTTTGTATATTTAATTAATACAAATCTCTTTATTATATAATGTGAGTTAAACCGCATTAAAGTAATTTTCACATTTATTATGATACATGACAAATCTTAGTTGAATCTTTGAACAATTAACATTAATTTCTTCTAATTTACTGTTAGGCCCAATTTTCAAAAACTCGGGTAATACAATGCTAACTGAAATATTGCGTTGTTTGTGCCATTAGAAATTAATTTCAATTGACCAATATATTATTTATACATGTATAGCCTCAAAATATTGCGGAGCCTCGCCAAGCCAAAGGGATTATTGTCACCGGATACACACTAGCAGCCACGTACCTTTCAGGCTAGCCACACTGACCGGCCGTCTTCATTCAACTGGCCAGCCATTTGTGTTAACCAACATCAGCAGGTTGATCATCATGGGTCGGCCAAATGGAGTCTAGTCGGCCACTAAGGCCAACTGGCATTTGGCCGGCCAACACCTACCGGCCAACCATCTTGGCCAACCGACTCCGAACCGGCAGATCTCTTGGGTCGGCCGAACACTTGGCTGGTTACTTGGGCAGGCCAACACCACCTAGGTCCACTACCTGTCGGCTGGCCACCATAGTCGACCACTCGATCCATACGAGTCTAGCGATGAGAAAACTCTGAGAGAGTGGATCCAATCAAGAAAATGATCAGAGTACCTCTTACGGCCCACCATAAAACAATGATACAAGTGTAATCTCCCTCTTCCCCCACATTTCTCTCTATAAATAGAAGTGTCTTAGCATGTATTAAGGGCCCTAATCTCTAGGCCCTTGGCGTTTAGGCTCTCTCTCTTACCCTTTGTGTAGGGAGTACGCTTTTTTCTTCTCTCACTTGTAACATTACTTTATGTGAAATAAAAGTAGCCAAAGAGCCCGATAACTCCCATCTTTGCCCCTCGACGGGGCAAGTCCCCCTCTTTTTATCTCCCTCTTTTTCTCCTTCCCCCGTGTTTCACTGTCTATTCCATAGGCACGATCCAAATCATATGATTGGATTTAACATCCTAAGAGATATAGTGAACATGTATCATGTTGTCAACAAAAAGATGGACAATTTGAATCAGAGAAAGCCCAAAACAGAGAAACAAAAAGAAGAACAATAAGGTAAGAAGGAAGAAGACAAAAAATAAGCGACAAAATAAAAAACAAGTGACAAAACAAAAAGTAAAGGTATAAGAGGAAAATGACAAATGTGAGAAGGCAAAATCAAAAGATAAAAGAAAAGAAAAACAAGAGGGAGAGGGAAGAATCTCTATCATTACTTTTCTTAGAAAATAATAAAAAAAAGGAGAAAATATATATCTTCATTAAAGCCTCCGAGTGGGCAAATAAACTCTCTCCTTTGAAGCCTCTCTTCTAAGATGAACAAACAAAATATTTTTTCATTTGCCTTTAAGATGAGCAACCAAAATCTTTCCTCAAACTCAATCTTAAGAAACTCCTAAAATCCATCTCGAAGCTCAATTAAAAAAAAAAAGCTATGGAGGTGGCATTATGTCAAAAGCGATAAGATCTACAAAAGTACAACACAAATAACCCACTAGTGAGTCTCAACGGTTACTTCTGAGAAGGCAGCGACAAAACTTGGCAAAAGGTGCTGCCCGACGGAGGTGATGTTTCAACAAGAGCAAAAAAGATGGGCAGGAAGTGGGACTTGATCTAGAAAAAAATTTTTTAATTTGCTATGCTCGCTAAAAATTGACGGTAAAATAATTGTTAAAAAACCAAGTGAAGGTAGATGCTAAGAAAAGAATGTTTTATGCACTTGTGAGTTTTTTATTCTTATTCTAATTTTGCCTCCAAAATATGAAAAACTCGAGGAGTTCATGTATAGTCTGAAAATATCATCTAGCCGAGTTGGAGGGATCGCCATTGTCAGAGACGAGCCAACGACCACGTACTTGTTGAGTCAGCCACCCTGGTCAGCCACCATCAGGTGACCAGCTACCATGGGTCGGCCAAATGAAGTCCAGCCGGCCTACCACTTGGGCTGTCCATAAACCAACTGACTAAATAAATGCTAACCAGCCAACCACCTTGGTCGACCAACCCCTACCAAACGACATCTGGGTCGGCCAACACCACCTTGTCCAGCCACTACCTGCTGGCCGGCCAATAGAGCCAGCCACCTGACACCGAAAAGTTGAGCGATAAGAAAGCTCCAGGACAGTAAATCCATGCAAGAAAAGGACTAGAGTACCCCTTCCGACCCACCATAAAGCAAGAGCATAAATCTAATCTCTCTCATCCCACACATTTCTCTTTATAAATATAAGGATCTTAACATGTATTAAGGGTCCTCGGCTCTAGGCTCTTGGCCCCGACAATCTCTTAAACACTATGTAGGCAGCTTGTTCCCTTTCTTCTTTCACTTGTAATCTTACTTTGTGTGGAATTATTAGGGCCAAAGTGCCCAAGAACACCCCTCTTTGCCCCTTAGAGGGGCAAGTCTCTCTCTCTTTCTCCTTCCTCCGTGTTTCACGCTCTATTCCTTGTGCGCAATCCAAAAGACGGATCTGGATTCAACAGTACATATAAATTATTCAAACTTTATTTATCACTTTATTTTTTAAAAATCATAAAAAACATAACTTCTTAGCTTTAAAAATATAATGAATATTTGTTATATATTATATTATCTTTGGTATGGGAAACCACTTATTTAATGTTTAGAATAGTCTAGAATAGGCGACGTAATCAATTATGTGAAAAGTACATTAAATGATCCTATATAACTGGTTATACAATGTGCAAGTGTAGATGATAGCTACTCATTGGGAGAGAACAGATAGCGTGTAACTTTCAGCAAGCTTAAGTCCTTAGGGAACGTTAACTTTGATGAGTTTTAAAATGATAGCGACTTACTAAATCATGTAGAGGTTATGGGAATGACTCTAACAAGCTAACCTAATGAATAAAGATATGAAAATAACAAAATAAAAAATGTAAATATTCTAACAACCATACGTGATCCTTCTCAAGATATTAAACCATGAAATGTTGAGGAGTGAAATCATTCAACTTTTATCTTGGAGATAAAACTTTAATTAATTTGTAACGCTTTGGAATATATTTTTTTGTATTTTAATGAAAGATTAATTAATTGAATCCATTATTAATTTTGTTTAGGAATTAATCAACATATCTAAAAATTAAAATATTAATGGAACTAAATTAGGTCCTAGAAAAAGATTACATAGTTATGTTGTATTGTTAGAAAAAAGACTAGAGGACTGTTTAGAGAAGCAATTGTGAATCTGTTGTAGAAGAAATAGTTTTTTCAAAAGTTGTGGTGCTATTATAAATTTATTTTATTTTAAAAACTCAGACCTTAGTTTTCTGAGAGTTATCATACTTTAACAGTTCAGGTTGAAAAAAGAAGCTTTCTACCACAGAAATTTCTAAAAAAGAACAAAAAAAGTGCTCCCCAAACAGAACTGCGATGACAGTCTGAAAAGCAAAGTAGACAGAAAGCACTCCCAGACATACCCTAGATTAATTACATAAAGGGTAAATGCAAGAAGAAAAATGACTTTTTATAAAAATAAAATCTATTGCTACTATAGCAAAATTAAAATTCATTAGTTTGCTCATTGCTTATGTATGATATACGGATCTTAACTCTTGCAAATGAGTGTAACCATGAACGATTTTATCAATGAAGCTATTATTGTATAGCAGTCCCCAAAATTTTCGAGCTTGGACTTTTATGATCGTAATTATACATTCAATAAATGCTTTTTGCGGTTAAAAACTTACTTGTAGGCATTGTATGATAGTAAAGAATATTTGTTCATACATGACAGATATAAGGAGTAAAATAAATTGAACTTTGTTCATTAAGAAACTAGCTAATGATATTATTATTATAAGGATTTATGCACAATAAATTATGTAAAATTATAAATGAGCCTTTGTGCAATTATTTATAATATATCTTCTACAATGGTTAAAAAATTTGCAAGGAGAGTGATAGAATAACTAAATAATGTTCATGTGTCTTCAAGCAAATCATAATAAATAAAGGAGTTTTCATATGTAAAAAAAAATATACAATAATTTGAGTTTGATTGACAATTTGATACAAAAATATTAAATTTAAGTAAAATGTATAATCCATACCATAAACCACATTATAATTAAATGGATATGATAAACTTATAAAACATAAGTTATGTAGGTTATGATAGATAAACCACCATAGCTTATTATAATAGTCTTAACATTTAATGTGATAGCTATGTTTATGATCATTTTTAGGCTAATCCAAATGACTTACATTTGCAATAGTAAAGCATATTTTAGATAGTTTAGACTCGTCTTTGTTAGGTTTATAATATTCCAAGAATCAATATATTATGAATTTGTTGCCTGTTTTAGTGTTGAAAATTTTGATGCAATGTCTGTTAAAAGATAACCTCTAACGCATTTAAATTCTTAGGTTCATTGATATGTATTATTTTTGTAAGAAAAACAAATACTATAAGTTTATCAATAATAGGGACTGAGCATTTCATTGCAGATCGTTATGTTGAACTTGTGCTTTAATTAAAGTAATAATTAAAAAATCATGGATTTATGTTATCTCATATTGATTTAAATGTGATAAAATTATTGTTATTAACTTTACTAGTAATCCTATTTACAATTCATATGTGAAATATATTGAAGATTATCACCATTTGATTAGTGATCATATTTTAAAATATGATATTGATGTTTATATTATCAATATTGAATTATGAATAACAAATATTTTTATAAAGCCATTATCATGATAATATCTTTTATGATTTTTAAAAAAGATTAAGAATCTTATAACCAAATCATTAAATATATGTATGGCTTCATCATATAAATGATTAGTAATTATATTGTTTTATAATTATTATTTTTTTATAATAACACTCTTCATTTTGGTTAGTCTCTTTGATATTCTCGAAAAGGGAAAAATTTATGTGCTACCTAGTTTTAATTTCACATCATATATATATATATACACTAGAGGCGAGTTAAATTTATTAATTTTGGGCATGTTTAACAATATTAAGTCAAAGGGAGTATATTGATTTTCAAAAAATACAATGATAACAAGACAACATAATTTTTTTTATCATAAAAAATGTAAAGAGTTCTATATTATTATTCACATTTTCTATTTGAGCTCATTTTTTATGGTAATAAATATATATTTAGAAGTATCAATGTACATATTAAGTGATTTCAAGCTCTTCATTTACACACATATCAAGCATAATTCATGGGCTAAAAACTAATTTCAACTTTATTATTATCTATTAAACATTTGAAACTCTTTAGAAAATAATTTGAGAGATTTGTTAAACTACTATTGAAAGGTTTTTAAAAGAAAAATAAGGATTCTAATATTCTTCTAACATTTCTATAGAAATAAGCTAACATTTCCTAACTTGCACTCTCAAAGCCTTCTTTCTCTTAAAATACTTTCCGTAAAATATTTCTTCAATTATTTCTCGAGAGTTTTGCTTCTTTCTTCCATAATTATGTGCTCAAAGTTAGATTATTTGCAAACTATAAAAAGTTTACAAAACAATCAAATGAGTGCTTGTATGATTGAAAGGTTAAAATTTTCAATTTAAATTTACAATATTTTTTTCTAGATTTAATCTTCATAAAAAACATTATTTTATTTTTTTATTGACAAAGCATATAAAAAACTTTTTTTAAGTTTTATATTATCTTTATATCGTGTTGTACTAGCTCGTGCAAGAGATTACACATGGTGTAAGCCTTTTGTACCATTAAAGAGTAGTCTTTTGGAAATAAAAGTGGGTAGTGAAATCCTAGTTTCAAGAATGGGATTTCAAGTGAATATAGATTGAGCATTTACCTAATTGTAGAAACATTTTGAGTTATGGCCTATCAAAAGTTTTATTACTTATATTTATTTTATATTAGATATTGAAAATCATTGAAAGTACTTTTAAATTATGCATTTACATTCATATTATTCTAAATAATTTTAAATTTACATGTATGATGATTTCATGATTAGTCGACACATTTTAAGAAAATTATCAATTAAGTTGCACATTCCCATCTCTCAAAAGGTCCTACCGTCTATTAGATGTGCTAATTAATCAGAAGTATTTGAAGTTATTAGTTAATCAAAAATTGCCTAATTCCATTAGTAGTCACTCCTCATAGTCATCTAGAAGAAATTAGGGCATCTTTATATGAGGTATTCAATAAAGCAAGCAAGGATTTAAAAGGGGAATGATCAAAGGGCACATGCACCCTCTAAATGTTAAATGTCATTATATATAATGGATGAATAGTAATAGGCATGCATTGTTTGATGTTTTAATAATCAGATTTTAGGTTATGTCCCATTTCATTAAAAAAATAATATATAGTCACCATTAAATAAAAATTCTTTCTTGACCTCTATAACCAATTTATTTGAGTGATTATTTTAGATTTTAAATTTATATTACCTGTTATACCGTCCATTAAAAGTGTTATGAGAAATTCTTATTGTACTTTTATAGTGAAATTGTTGTATGCCAGAAGATTCGCTGTAGTAGAGAAATAAATTAACTGTCTTGGTGTTAAAAAATCTTTGAAATAAGAAAAACTACGTAGCTGGCCCAGTTAAAATAACCACTATATAATTGTAAATACATAGGTCCACTCTCATGAAGAATTAGAGAAGATGAAATTACAATGTTAATAATTATTGATGTACACTGAGCCAAAACAAACCTAGTTCTTGGTGCTAATTGTAATTGTAGACTACAATGATTGTTGTTGATAACTATGAAGGTAGTAGCCTGCCCTGAATGCTATAGATGATGGTTGTAACTCTAGCTAATCGTAGAGGTCATAGTTAGAAGTCATGGTAGTAGTTGATCATTTTAGTCGTATTTGATTTCTTCAGAAGCGTCAGTTGACCACAGAGGACGTAGTAGAGAGATTCAGGAGTTGTGAGTTGAGTCACATAGGCCATAATTAGTAACTTAGGTCATCGTGGTGACCTGTTATAATGTCCATAGGTCAAAGAGACTGGAGTTGAGAGTTACATGAGCGGTGAGCCACACAGGCCGTAGTTTGTAAAATAGAATTTATTTTTGAGTTACATAATGTTCGTAGGTCATTGAGACTGAAGTTTGGAGTTGTATGAGCTATGGACCATGTTAGCCCTAGTTGTTTACGTAGGCAATAGTTGTGAGCCACAATAATATATGTAGACGATAAAGACTTGAGTTGAGAGTTGCATGTGTTGTAGACCATGTATGATGTAGTTTGACACGTAGGCTATAGTGGTGAGCCACAATAATATTTGTAGGCCACAGAGGCCGAAGTTGAAAGCTATATGAGTCATTGAACATGTAGGTCATAGTTGCTCATATAAGCCATAGTGAAAAGTTACAATAATGTCTATAGGCCATTGAGGCTAGAGTTTGGAGCTACATGAGTTGTGAACCACATAGGCCATAATTTGTCACATAGGTCGTAGTTGTGTAACATACATTAGCCACATATGTTAGAGTTAGGGAACTGTAAGAGCTTTAAGCCACGTAGGCAGTAGTTGGTCATAAAGGTCGCAGTGGTGAGCTATAATAGTGTTAGTTAGCCTTCAAGTATGTAGCAAAAGGTGAGCATTATTTGGCCACCAAGGCTGGAGCAGAGGCCTGTAATGATAGCAATTACTACATTGGATGCAGGGTGTGTCATTACGCTGTATTGAGGGTGCATCTTTACATAGTGTTCAAGATGATGAATTGCTCTAAAGGATGCATCGTTACTAAATAAAGTATGTTGATAATTGTTGACCTCATTTTTGATGAGGTCTTTTCTTCTTCCTTTTAGTACTTAGGATCTAGCCTTAGGCTTTTCCTTTGACTATCTTAGAGGATTAGAATTAGGACTCACCACTTAGAAATTCAAACCACTTCTTAACTCCTCGCAAACTCCACAAACTCGATCGTAGACCCCTAATCACCTAGAGGGTTGAAATCGAATGTGGAAGTTTAAAGGATGAGTTCCTATAGGACTCTTTGGCCTTAGGAGCGCCCTGCAGGTGCTCTGGTCCAGTGAAGGGCTGACCTACACACACACTACACTTATACACTACAATTTCACACACCTCCTAAAAACACACCCATTCCTAACTTGACCTCCTGACTCATGAAGGTGATTCACATGGATGGTCCTTAACCCCCAAGCCCTTGGCTAAGAGGGTTAGAAACAACATAGTGGATGCCTTAAACGAGTCCCTTCATGGCTCATGTGGTCTTGATATGGCTTCATGGCTCAACCAAAATGATTTCATTCCACTTACAATTACTCAATCTTCAATTTTGCAAATTTTCAATTTTTGACCCCTGGGACCCTACACCCGCCTAGCCTACCCAAAGCCCTTGAAATTATCCAAAATTTTCAAATCACCCAAAATTCCCCAAAATTAACCTTGAACATTTCCTTACCAATCAAGTTGATCATCCATAGCCAAAAATACCAAAAATTCCAAAAATACCTCCCAATACCCTCCAAATACCAAAAATACCCCTCTTGACCCAAAACTCCAAAAATTCAGAAAATTCCCAGAAAATTCCAGAAAATCTCAAATATTCCCAATTTCATTTTGTTCAACTACACCATGGGTCAATTTTGTCAATTTACCCCACTTTTGTCAAACCCTCAATTTGACCCATTTTAACCCTAAGTGAACCCAATGTCAAGCCAAACCTACCCAATTGACCCAAGTTCTGGTCCAATTCAATTCTAAACTTCAATTTAACATTCCCAACACCAATCTAGACCAGATACAAGTCCAATTTGATTGACATTTGAATCCAATTTCACTTTTGGCCTTAAAGCCCAATTTGGACCCATGACCCAAACCTAACCCAAACTAACCCAATTCAACTCCAATTAACCCCAAACCTTTTCTAAACCTTCCTCAACATCCCCAAAAACAAAAAACTAACATGATTTACCCAAAATTTAGACCCAAACCCCACTAAAATTCAACCCAAAGCCAAAAAGCCCAATTTTGACCTAAACCCAAACCTAACCCAAATAAGCCCAAACCCCAAAATCAAAACCCAATCAAAGTCAAAACCTCTTTGAAACACTCCCATAAACATTTACCAACATTAATTTTACATTAATTTGAACCCTAGCCCAACATTGTCCCAAGTTAGCCCAATTTGACCTACATTGGCCCATTTACCAAAGAGGTCCAAATCCAACCCAATTCAAGCCCAAACCACTTCAAATTTATTCCAAATCATTCATGAAACCTTCCTAAATTAAATTCAACACTTATTGGATCCAATCCTTTACAAAATTATACACCTAAAATTTGTTTTGAAATCCAAAAGCCCATCTTCACTAAATTTTAAAGGCCCAAAATTCATACAAAGCCCACATGACACTCTTCTTCATCATGACTTCAATTAAAACCATCCCTAAAGTTCCAATCAAATATGAATTTGTTCTAAATAAAGCTTCATGTTAACCTCTCATATATTTATCAAAAATGTCAAAATCCATTTTCATACAAGTAAGCCAAGCTATGTGCAAGCCATAGGCAAGCCATGAAGCCATGCATGAGCCCCATAGGAGCCATGAGAGCCATGGAATCCACTTTCCACCTCACCAAACCATTAATGGCAAGAGAGGGGATCTCTTTCTTAAACCTTTTTAAACCCTTTTTACCTTAAACATGATACACTCTAAACCATACTTTGCCACCTAATCCTTGATGTGGACTTCACTACCTTTGGTAGGTTGACTCACATGATTCTCCCAGCTCAAAACCAGAACTTGGAAGGGTGCACCAAACCCAAAATGGTGGGTTGACCCATTTGGAACCAAAATGAGCCTCTCCCCATACCATTTTAATCCAAGCCCTTTACACATGTCCATGGCCAATTGACTGCACAAACCTCCAGCTCTGACCCACCTAGACCTGAGAGTGACCCATGCCTGCCGGCCAGCCACCTGGGTCGCCGGAAAACACCATGGCGAGACCTTTGGAGGAGCCAAAGTTTGGAATTCCCACCTGCTGAGCTGCCCCATCCCCAGTGGCCATTGCAGCTGTTCTTCTCTTGCCAAGAGCAGTTGATCCCAGTCCCTAACTCCCCCTGGGAGGCCCTCCAGCCTCTCCTATTTAAACACCCCCTCTCTCGGCCATGGGGGAGGTGTTGAACCAACCTTGAGGAAACTCTGCCAAAATCATTCCAGACCACTCTCTACACATAGATCACTTGATTCCCACTGGATTCCAGCCTCAATTCCCTCTAGCCGAGCTCGATTTTGAGTTCAAATTTCAAGACAAAACCGGGACACTTCTTCACAGTGGACCAATCCCCAAATCGATTGATCCTACACCTTCACCGGACCGAGGGAAGAAGTCCACCGGCAAAATCCCCCTCTTCGGGCCACCCATCCGTTCCGGACTCCAAGCTTTGTAATCGAGCGTGGTCGAAATCCTACCTAGATAATTCACCGGAGCCAGGAGACTTCATCCGGAGCTTCGCCGGGACGCAATCGAAGGTGACATAACCCTCGGATCGAAGCCACACTTCTCTGAGCAAAGGTATGGCCTCACTCTTCTTCCCGAGCTTCTGAACATTCTCCATTTTTATTGAGTCAATTTCATGCCACATAAACCGTATGGATGTGTTCGTCTTCTCGAGACAAATCCATAAAGCATAAGAACATTCAATTTGGTCAAGTATCGAGTGAGATCTTAGGCCTAGAAGAAGGACGGTTCTCGGGCTAGGAGGCTTGGGGACGATGAACGGATGTCGTTCATTCAATACACGCGCGAACGGACGGCTCAGATAGCGTCGGACCAGGAGATGATACGTGAACCGCGGGCCTCGTGGCGCTGAGTCGGAAGGCGGCGCCGAATGAGAGCACGCCGCGTGGCCGTTCGGAGATGCCGAGGATGACAGGGCGCCGCGTGGATAAATAGGAAATTAGGCTATTTTCCTATTTATTTAATTATAAGAACTTGAAAAATGCATAACTTTGTGTAGAAAAATCATAAAAATAAAATAAAAATACCCTGTTGCTCAGTGAATAGAAGAGAATAATGTGGAAAAGAAATCATTTAATTTCATTGAGTATTTGATTTTTAATAATTTATTTACTCTTTGTACATTTTCAATTCTCCATGCATGTATACAATTCACCATGACATGAGATCATAGGGCTTTTGAAGCCTCTGAATTTGGGAACATTCCTTGAATTTTCCAAAGTCAGAGGCCATCCCTATGAAGAGTTATTGATTTTTCAACTCTAGGTTGCTAGTTTGAGTATTTTAATTCCAATAATTAAAATTGTGAAATAAATTCTAGAAAAATTTGGTGATGTTTATTATGACTAGAGGAACCTAGGAAAAATAGGTTTTGAATTAATCCACTTGGAATAACCCTAATTGGCTTAAACACCCAAAATAGATCCTTAATTAATTATAGCTAATCATACATCAAATTGACCTGAAATCAATTCTCCACTGAGCTTTAGGATTAGAGGAACCCACCATAAAAATTTGAAGTCAATTGGACTTGGTTAGCCCCACCAAATGGGTTGATTAAACTATTTAGCCAATTTAAACTTTAAAAATTCATAACTTTCAAAATACTTTTCAAAAATTCACCAAATTGGTTTTAGAGCCTCTCTGATATCAGGGGAATTTAAGAAAAATAAAATTACAATTTTTCAAAAAAGTTGATTTTCTTACATTATTTTAATATTTTAATAATTAAAAAATAATAAAAATCACAAAAATAATAAAATTCACCAAAATGTCACATTTTGAATTTTAATCACTTAGGAATAAACCCCATATTTTTCTTAAGTCTCTATAATGAGATATTAAATTTTAAAGCCCTAAGGTAATTTTAAAATTAAAAAAATGTATATATTTTAGTATTTCCACTAAAATAATTCTAATAAATCAAAGAGAAATCAGAAAATTATAAAAATTGATTCTCTGATTTCCTTGATATCAGAGAGATTTTTGAAAAATATAAAATTCATTTTTCAACCTTTATTTTATTTTTAAATTAATTAATACTCTAAAACTCAAAATAATTATAATAAAAAGAATATAATTCAAAAAATCACCAAAATTGGTCCAAGTGATCCTTTGGTCATTAGGAATGTTCCATAATTTTCTTAAGGACAGAAACTTTCCCTTGGTCATGTTATTAAAATTTCCTTAGAAATTCCTATTTTCCACCCAAAATAATTACATAAATAAATTAAATACAGAAAAATCACATTTTCTCTTCTCATGTCTTTATTGAAATATGAGTTAAGTCACATAAAAATTTCAAGTTCATTTAAGCTCAATTTAGTGAGTTATGAAATTATTAAGCTTGAAGGGCAAAATGGTAATTAAAATTTTAACCTTTAATTAAAACTTTAGGCTTAATAAAATTAAAGAGTAAAGTATTTGATGCTAATCTGATTTGGATGATTGAAATTTGAATAATAAGGGTAGAAACCTATTAAACAATTTAAAAATAATTGAAATAAACCTTAAGTAAATAATTGATTAAATTTGGAAGAATAATAAAAATGAAATTATTAAAATAGGGATATTATTAGGAAGAGATTTGTTCTTTAATTTAAGAATCCCTAAATTAATCATCTCAATAATATTTAATTCATAATTAAAATGATAATCCAAATTTAAGATTTAAAATGCTAAAAGACTTAATCATTAAATTAAATTAAAGTTAAATTATTTAAATTAAATCCTTTTAAAATTTCAATTAAATTAATACTTTAATAATTAAAATTAAATCATCTTTAAAACATAAAAAAAATAAAATTTTAAATTTAAATTAAAAATAAAATTAAATTAAAATTTAAATTAAATTAAATTAAATTAAATTAAATTAAATTAAGTTAAATTAAATTAAATTAAATTAAATTAAATCAAATTAAATTTAATTAAATCAAATTAAATTAAATTAAATCATATTAAATTAAATTAAATTAAATTAAAGTTAAATTAATTTGAATTAAAAAAATAACATCACCTAAGACATAAAGAAATTCAAAAATAAATATAAAGCAACTTGAACACTATTCCAAATTTAAACCCGTTAACTGAAATTAAATTAAATCACAAACCATTTGAACATCAATTTGCCCTCAAAAATTTAAACCCGTTAACTGAAATTAAATTAAATCACAAACCATTTGAACATCAATTTGCCCTCAAAAGCTTTTGTTGTCATAACTCCTAAATAGAACGTTAAGTGAAATGTTATTTCCCTCATAGAATATTCAAATGTCCTAGTTCATCGAGTAAGATAACAACAAAACTTGAATTCGGACGATTAATTCATTTGTATAATTAAATTCTCTTGGACTTAAAAATAATCCTAGAAATATTGAAAAGATGTTTAAGACTCGTCTTAAGCACTTCCTCGATATGATGGGATGTTTATAAGAACAATTGAACTTAATTGTTCTTTGATGAAGAAAATCGTTCTTAAACCAAAACACAAGAACCTAGACGTCATAGGAAATGACTAGTTATAGGATTAGGAACTTGGTAGAAAACCATAATCCTTCCCTTAGCTTTACCTGGGACTTGCTTTAAATGCTTAAATATTCTAATTGTGTTTTAAGTGCGACTTAGGATGACGGGAAGACCCTCCAGTACGCTTTTATTTTATTGCAATTTACCTTATTACAATTTATTTAATCGCATCGCACTTACTTTTCTTGCATGATAAACAACTCGTTGCATGAAAACCCACACTTTTAGAATAGTCCCTAAAACTGAAACCAAAACTAAATTAAAAGTCATTGCAAGATAAAATTCACCGCCACAACATTTCAGAATATAAAACAACTCAAAATTTAATCACAAACATAATACAAAACTACAACTACAACTAAATTAAAACGTCTTGTTGGATGATCGGGAATACCTCGGATGATGTAACCTACGTGTTGCTAACGGGATTTCCCACGGTCTAAATGAAAGTGTGGAACTCATTTAGTTGAGTTTAGCAAATTCATCTGGACTAAGTGAATCCGATAAAAATAACGATGCCGAAAGGATGGAACCGTGGGATCTTAACCGGTGTTGTTATAATCAACTTTAAGATTTGAAAAACACTTGGAAATTAAGAATTTCTCTAAATCAAAACACTTTTCTCATCTCCTGATTTATGACTTCTAAAACTAAACCTCTGTAACAACAAGGAGCTCAGAGCATGGTGGGCAAGCACGACCATCGTCATCAGCAAAACTCGAATCCGCTTCACAGAAACTTTCTTAAGAATTAAATAACTAAGCCATAGGACTTCGAGGTAGTTTGCCTAGTGCAACATAAATCCTCAACCTTTTGTTAGGCATTTGCATTGCAAATTAAGCCCTAACCGGTCTTAGGATTCCGAGGTAGTCGTCCGATACGACATAAACCCTCACATCTTCGAGGCTATTTGTATGATCATGTCATACGAATATAAGTCCTAATTAATTAAAATTGGCAAGATAAAAACATTAAATAAATATCAGGACTTTCCTAAATTCAATCCAAACAATAGGATAGTCGGGAAATTACCGGAGTTCGCTTTGGATCTGTGATTTCTCCTACCTTTCTTCCTTTGGATTCCCAAAATAAAATGTTCCAAATTTGATCCATTCCCTATTGAAATTCCAAAATTCAATCCTTGAAAACTTAAAATTTGAGATTCTTGAGAGCAGAATTATCGATTATTATCGAGAGTTTTCTTAGGTGATTCCCGTCACTTAAGATGTAATTAACTATAGGGGCTTGCCCTTATAGGGAATTTTAAGAACCTGAGTAATATAAACCCTACTTAATTCATTTATATTAAGCGGGGAATTTGTCGGCTTATAAAATAGGTTCGCAGACCAAACGGATGTCACAAATATTTTAGTTTATTTAATCGAGCCCCACCATCGAGCAGTAGTGTCTATCCTTAGGGATAGATACACGGTTTGTGGTGCGGTGCTCGTTTATATAAACTATTTGGGATGTGAAATCAGTTTGATTTCATATCTTAAAATTTTCAAACTTAAAATTATTTTCAAAATCAAATGCTACTTTCTAAATTATATATATATATATTTAAATCAAATTTAAAATCTAAAATTCGCCGACAATTTCTGTTAGGCGACCCCCTTTTCAAAATAAAACACATAACCTAAAAATATGCCGACAATAATTACTAGGTTCTTCATTTGTGATGAGTAGGGGGTGGTCGATGATGGTCACTGGTGGGTGGTGGTCGATGATGTTCGATAGTTATGAATACAAGAAATGTTCAATGGGTCTTACAATTCAGAATGGCTCTCGGATTATCCTCCTCTTCCCAATCTAGCTCTTAGTCTCGGTTCTCCCACCAATTCCTCTTTCATGAAGAGAGTACGGTTCTTCTTATTGATTTTGGGATTGACATCCCTAATAAATAAAGTATGAATCCGAACCACTCCATCAAACGACTCAGAGAGATATTTTTGATTGAATGATGATTGACGGACATTAGAGTGACATAATGTTGTCAAAAATGAGTTGGATTTATCTTATCAAAATGCACAGCTTGATTATAATCTTGTCATATGTGAAATTTATTTACATTTCAATTGGTCACCCAAAGATTCAAAAAATAGTTTAATAACTTAATTCAAAATTGATTTGACTTTTATTGGGCCATTTTTGGTATTGTTTGGTTTATCTCGCTGGGCTAGTTTGTTTGACTTTGTGTTTGCTAAAATATGAGTTTTAGAAATTAATTATTTCAAGTGTGAATTTTTTTTCTAAAGAACATGCTCTAAGATTCATGCTAGCTACCTCGAGATTCATCCAAAAATTATCAAAATATTAATGTTTTCTTAAAAAATTTCAAAACGTTTGAAGACTAGAGGCTGGTCGTATCTTATAGCAACGACATCAAGCGGCAACTGACAGTGTTTGGTGGCGGCCGACAGTGTTTGGCGACGGCCGATGGTGATCGGTGATGTGAGGTGGAAGACATCCAACCATAGAGGAGAAACTTAGGAGGCTTGAGCGGTGAGATGCAAGGCAGTGGAGGAAAAATGGGTTAGAATCTGTGGTGGTAAGCGACACAACAGGCCTGAGCAGATGGTCCCAGAGTGAGCCTGTGATCAAGCCTATTAGATTTCATTTGTTGTGATGGATCGGATGATAGTGAAGTAGGCTTGACGACAGGATAGAAACATAGTTGGTGGGATGGTAGGCTGACAGATAGCTCTATGATCTTTGGGCATAGGATGAGATGGTGGTAGCTGCACAAGAACATAAGGCACCAGCAGCTCTCATGTATGATGGGATAGTAAAGTGAGAAAATTTACTATTTTTCACATGTTGATCACTTGGATCTCGCATGATAGCCTCCCATCATGTGTTAATAGGTGATTGACACGAATTTGGTGGTTCAAACCCAAAATTGAGTAATTCTCTTGAATTTCAAAGCCATTTTGAGCTTATAAAATAGCCAAAAAGAGGGAAAACAATTTAGAGCTCTAACATGCTATTGTGTCATCCAAACTGGTTCACTTGGCTTGTTCTTGTAGCACTACCAAAGTTACCCTGGACTATTGTTATGTCATCCAAAAAAGGTTTAGATGGGTTTGGTGTTGTGCTAATATTGTAGTTTCCTTGGCCAACAGTTACACCACCGCTAGAGTTCCCTTGCATGTTGTTGTGCCATCCAAAGGGGTTTTCTCTTATTTTTGATGTAAATGGAGATTTACATCCAAAAAAGTTTAACATTAAAATGGGTGCTGCTAATTGGCTTAGCATTCACATTTGATGTTGCTGGCAGACATGCCGAGAGTGGTCAGAACCCTGTTGTTGTGTGCCTGGGAGCCAATGTGTCAAGACATGCACCTATATTAGATGGATCTCGGTCGAGCTGTTCGGCCTATATAAATGAAATAAAGGTAAATATCATATGAATACATAAATTTACAAGCTTTTAAATCTTAAGATAATCTCACTAGTCTCCAGTAGTAGTTTGTGTGGTGGATCGAACCTCTAATGTAGAGCGGACCCCTCTAGTTCCCTCTGTCCTCTAATTCAGTTGGTTTGTCTGTGTTTTCCTCTGATATTCTAAAGAGGGTGATCCACTAAAAAATTGATAGCTTTTTAATGTCCATTTCATACCTATTTTTGATGATATTGCACTTTAAAGGAGGGTACTTTTCATGATTTCATGCAGGTATAATGATTTTAGGTATTTGGAGCAGAAGGAAGCGAAAAGGAGCAAAAATGCATTTTTTTGAACTAGCACCGAACGGCGCTGTCACCAGCGTTGGACCACACTAATTTACAAAGAATTTGGACCAAAAGGAGGAAATAGCGTCGTACGGCGCCCTATCCTGCGCCGGACCGTGCCCTATCCTGATTTCAAACTAGATTCAAAGTATTTAGCTGGATTTTGGAGGGATGCTTGAAGAAACTCTTGGGAAATCAGTTAGTGCCTGATTTAAACTATTTTGGAGCCAAATTTAGAGAGGGGGAGAGTTTAGAGTGTGAAGGAGTGAAGTGTGAGTGTGTCTTTTCATTTTGTTTAGAAAATCTAGGGTTTGTGTGTTCTCTTCTAAGGAGTGTCGGAGGAAAGGAAAAGTGAGATATTTCTTCTTCCTTACTTATCTAAAGAGAGAATTGTGTGTTATTGTGAAGAAAGAAGAGGAGTTAAAGGAATTCCTTGAGATTCGCTTGGGGAAGAGTTTGAGATAAGTTGTCTTTACTTTACACTGTTTGTATGATATTGATTTTATATATAAAATCTATGATTTGTCATCCTTTCCTCATGAGTCTTGAGTAGACTTCTTTGTCTTCCTCCTATTCATGTGATGTGTTGATGTTGTGATATGGAATGATATGCCGATTTATTATGGAGAATTTATGATGGCCTTTTCACTTCGTACTTCATTTACTTTTTGATCTGGCCAATTAAATTGTTAAAACTTGTTGATAAACATATGTTCCGAAAGGATTATGAGTTCCAGAAGAAAAGTGAAGGTCACATTCAATTTCTATGAATGAGTGATGTAGTTCATGGGGGTTGAGTGCAAATAAATAGGGAAATATACTTTGATGGGCGTAGAATTAGAGATTTCAGAGTGATAGGCTAAAATCCTCAATTTCGTCCTAGGGTTTGGAAACCAAAGTGAGAGTTGCCTTCAGGGGAAGGGAAGTGGGAGCTCTGAAGTGAGAGCCAGTATCCTCGCAGCCTAACTACGAATTTGTGGACTGAACTTAGGATTAGCCAATGTTCTTTATGCGCTTGGAAATGGCTAAAGAATAGGAATGCTCCTATTTGTCACAATACATTTTCATCACTGGTCTATGTCACTAAATCATCACATTATTATTTGAGAGGAGAAAGATTCCTTTTTATAACTGAACTTTCTTATAAATTTAGTCTTGTGTTAGTTAAACTTGCTAGAAAGTAAAAATGTAGTTTGATAGAATTAGTAACTACAAATGTTTGTTTCTATTTTAAGATTAGTAATTACTTACAATTCTGCTGTGATTCGAGAAGTGATTTCTGGCTACACCAAAAAATTAATTGCCTCCCTGTGGGATCGATATCCAGGACTCCACTAGAGCCCTGTATTACTTGAGCGATAAGTATACTTGTGTTTAATTGTGTGACTCAATAGAACTAAATCAATATATATATAAATCTGAGTTCATAAATTTTAGAAAATTAAAAAAGTCGAACCAAGTTTTTGGCGCCATTGTCGAGGAGGAAAGGTAACTGCTAAAATTAATTTTGTAGTATTTGAAAGCTTATATTTGAATTACAAGTCATAATTGTTTGTGTTTGTTTATTGTTAGAGTGCTTATTGTGTTTGTATGCGTAGTATTAGATCTATAGTTTTAGTGCCTTACAATTCTGAATTAGAGCGTACTATTAGAAAATTTTGAAAGCAACAAAAATAATCTGAAAGTCCTTACAAAATGGTGAACAACTTGAACAACTTAAAAAAACAAAATGAAAATACCAAGACCTTTAAGAGATTATGCTAATCCAACAGCTGATGAAATTCACTTAACTATCTAAAACTCTGATGTTGCTGCTAATTCCTTTGAGCTTAAACCTTTTATTATCCAAATGGTGCAGAATAATCAATTTGGAGGAACACCTAATGAAAATCCTAACTTACATCTCGCAAGTATGTTAGAATTGTATGTTACCTTTAAATACGATGGAGTGTCAAATGATGTTGTTAGGCTTAGACTTTTTCCTTTTTAATTAAGAGATAAGACTAAGACGTGGTTAAATTTGTTAGCACCTGGATCTATCAGAACTTAAGGAGAACTTTCACAAAAGTTTCTGTCAAAATATTTTCCTCCTTCAAAAACTGCTAAGCTAAGGAATGATATCACATCTTTTAGTCTGTTTGATGAAGAATCTATATATGAAGCTTGGGAAAGATTTAAAGATCTTCTGAGAAAGTGTCCACATCATGCTTTACCAGACTTGTTAATAATTCAAACATTTTATAATGGATTAGTGGGATCTTTGAGATCGATTATCAATGCTGCTGCTAGTGGATCATTAATGTCAAAACCTTTTGATGAAGCATATTCGTTAATTGAAGAGATGGCTTCTAATAATTTTCAATGGTCCTCTGAGTGGGTAAATTCTAAGAGAGTAGCTAGTATTCATGATTCTGATGCGATAGTTATGATAGTCTCTCAAATTGCTGCACTTTCTAAGAAAATAGATTAATATGGAATGAATTGTTCTCTAACACCCCCAATGTTAGAAGAAAATTCATCAGAACAAAAGATAGACTCTGAAACACCTTATTAAACATTGAATGCCATAAATAACAAAGTCAATAATCCTTATTTGAACTATAATAATCCTAGTTGGAAGAATTATCCAAACTTCAACTAGAATAATATCAATGTTGTTGTTAACCCGCAATGGAGAAACAATTCTATGAATCCAGTTGGAAATCCGAATAACCAAGGAAATACCAATTAAAGACCTTCTTTTCCTCCTGGTTTTATTAGTAACCCACAATTTAAGAAAAAGAAGGTGTCTACTGAAGAAATAATTCTGAATATGGGAAATCAAATTCAAGCTCAAAATGTTGCGATGAAGAACATTGAGAATCAGTTTGGACATAATTTTACTGCACTTAATAATAGAACTTCTGGAAATCTTCCTAACAATGTTAAGATCAACCCAAAAGATCAAAAGAAGGAGCAAATTAAGGCTATTCAATTAAGGAGTGGAAAAGAATTGGAAACAAGAGTACAAAAAGAAGTTGAAGTTGAAAGAGAAAGTGAACATTGAGAAAGGTTTTAGGGTCTGTTTGGCGCAGCTGCAGATTATCCAGATTATCAGGATAAGCAGATTATCCTGGTAATCTGCTGATCAGCAGCTGATCCGGATAATCTATCTGTCTGTTTGATTTGAGCAATTGGAAAACAGCTGAATCACATCTGTTTATGGATAAATGACAATTACGCCTCGTTCGAATAATCGTGATTCGTTTGGTTTCAGCGGTTTGAGACCAACTGATTTGCAACAGTTTATGAAAAAATATAAATTTAGGGCTTCTCCTTATCACTAAAATTGGAGCAGACAAATATTTGCATGTTATGGTTAAGATAATATCATATTTACTCTTACATTTACAATAGTTTTTTACATTTTTTTTCACTACTTATTGTTTTCAAAAATCTCAAACATTCAAGTGTCCCACATTCATGTCTCCTTATGATAGCATATCTAAAATAGCTTACACATTTGTTGGATCCACCTTAATCGAAGGAGAGGAAATAACAAAAATAAAAAATAAAAAATAAAAAAATTGAAGCAGTTTACCGACCTCTTGCTCGAGCCGAGAGGAACGAGGGCAAAACACAGGTGAGTCGGTAGAGGACAGGAGGTGGCGAAGATGTTGGAGAAGGGCGAGGAAGAGGACACGAAGGCGGAAGAGGAGAAATGGGAACTGTATGAAACAAGTATGCAGAAAGAGGAGCAGGGAGACTAACAGGAGGATAAGGATGTGAGGGCAGGACAAGGATGCTAGGGCTTGGCGGATGAAGACGGGGGAGTTCGTCGACATTTTGGAGTTCTACGATCGTGCGAGAGGAGGAGAGGAAATAGCCATTCGGTCGAACGTTTAGGGCAAAGAGTAAGGGCGCAAGGGCAGCGAATGTCTTTTGCTCAATCAAAACGCGGATCTTGCGGTCCTCCATGCGATCCGCGTTTAATAGAAATTACTAATTTCTTTTTCAAATAAACCAATAAAACGCATCATCCAAACAGTCAATGGCGTGTGAATAAGTCCCCCAAACGCACCCTTAATAGGATATATCCAGACGAATATCTGATTAAACCAATGAAGATAACTGTTGAAAAACCACCTCCTCTGTTTCCTCAAAGATTAAAGAAACAGAATAGGAATAATAGATTTACAAAGTTTTTGGAAATTCTTAAGAAATTAACGATTAATATTCCTTATGTTGAAGCATTAGAGCAGGTGCCTGATTATGCAAAGTTTATGAAGGATATTCTTAAAAAGAAAAGAAAGTTCAAAGACCACAAGATTATTACACTTAGCAGTGAGTGTAGTGCAATTATACAGAAGAAGCTTCCTGAAGAACTTAAAGACCCTGGTAGTTTGACTATCCCGTGTGCTATGGTTGAGAAATTTTTCGGAAGAGCTTTAGTTGATATGGGAGCTAGTATTAATCTTATGCCTTAATCAACTTTTAAAAGATTTGGAATAGGAGAAATTTCACCTACATCTGTGACTCTTCAATTGGCTGATCGTTCTATCACTTATCCTAAAGGAGTTGTGGAAGATGTATTAGTAAAGGTAGATAAATTTATCTACCTTACCAGTCATTGTATCTTCGGCTTTAAATGAATAGCAAGAATAAAAGTTACTGGATACCTTAAAAAATAGAAAAAGGCTTTTGGTTGGTTCTTAGCAGATATTAAAGAAATCAGTCCTTTGATCTGTTTGTACAGAATTCTGTTGAATTAACAACACAAACCTAGAGCTAATCCGCAAAGGAGACTGAACCCAATGATGAAAGAAGTGGTTAAAAAAGAGATTTTAAACTGGTTAGATGCTAAAATTATATATCTCATTTCTGATAGTGTTTGGGTAAGTCCAATTCATTGTGTTCCTAAGGAAGGAGCAGTGACTATTGATGTAAATGAACAGAATGAATCATGCCGACAAGTCAAGTCACTGGTTGGCGAATATGTATTGATTATAGAAAATTAAATTCCACCATCAGAAAAGATTGTTTCCCTTTACCTTTCTTTGACCAAATGTTAGACAGACTTGCTGGACAAATGTATTATTGCTTTTTGGATGAATATATTGGTTATCACCAAATACCTATTACTCCTGAGGATTAAGAGAAGACTACATTTACTAGCCCTTACGGAACTTTTGCTTTTAGAAGGATGCCCTTTGGATTATATAATGCACCTGCAACATTTCAAAGATGTATGATGTCTATATTTAGCAAATTAATATATGATGGAATAGAAGTGTTTATAGATAATTTCGCAGTATTTGGAAATTCATTTGATGCATGCCTAAACTGGGGAAAGTGTCAATTTATGGTTGCAAGAGGAACTGTGCTTGGGCATAAAATATCTGAATATGACATGGAAGTAGATCCTGCGAAGATTCAAATTATAGAAAAATTACCACCAACCACTGTGAGAGGGGTAAGAAGCTTTTTGGGACATGCAATATATTAAAGATTTTTCTAAAATAACTAAGCCTCTATGACAACTTTTGGAAAAAGATAAGAAGTTTGATTTTAATGATAAATGCTTAAACACTTTTGATTTATTAAAGGAAAAATTAATCGCTGCTCCTATAATAGTCTCACCTGACTGGGAGAAACCTTTTGAATTAATGTGTGATGCTAGCGATTATGCTATTGAAGTGGTTTTAGGACAAAGGTATGAGAAAATGTTTAAAGTTATATACTGCACTAGTAAAACTCTTACTGATGCTCAAATTAACTACACTACTACAGAAAGAGAGTTATTAGCTATCGTTTATGCCTTTGAAAAAATTAGATCTTACTTAATTGGAGCCAAATGTATTGTGCATACTGATCATTCTGTGATTAAATATTTAATGCAAAAGAAGGATGCTAAACCAAGATTAATTCGATGGATACTTTTAATGCAAGAATTTGATTTTGTGATCGTCGATAGAAATGGGGTCAATAACCAAATAGTTGATCATTTATCTAGACTTGAACAACCTAAATTAGCTGATTTTGAAAAGGAAATAATCGAAACTTTCCTTGACGAGCAGCTATATAATATTACAAAAGGAAATATACCATGATATGCTGATATTGTAAACTACATCGTTAGTAACATTTTACCACCCGAATTAATAATGCAACAATGAAAGAAATTCAAACATGATGCTAAATTTTATTTTTGGGACGATCCTATATGTATAAGCAATGCAAAGATCTTATTATTAAAAGATGTGTGTCTTATGAAGAAACTGAACAAATGATTTTGAGAATGACATGATTCTAAATTCGGAGGACATTTCAGAAATGATAGAATAACACATAAGATTTTCCAATTTGGATTTTATTGGCCTACTATTTTTAGAGATGTTTATAGATTTATCAAAACCTGTTATCGATATCAGAGAATAGGCAATATATCTAGAAGAAATGAAATGCCTCTTAATTTTACATTGGAAGTTGAGATTTTTTATGCTTGGGGATTAGATTTTATAGTACCATTTATACCTTCATTTAAGAATTTATATATATTAATTGATGTTGATTATGTATCAAAATGGATTGAGGCAATAATTTTGCCTAAGTGTGATGCTAGAAGTGTTTCGAAGTTTTTAATGAAAAATATTTTCACAAGATATGAAGTGCCTAGAGTAATCATCACTGATGAAGGATCTCATTTTAAGAATAATCCGATTCAGAGATTGGTAGAAAAATATAATATTATGAATAAAATCTCTACAGCTTATCATCCCCAAACTAATGGCTTAGCTGAGGTATCTAATCATGAAATTGAACGAATTTTAGAAAAAGCCATAAATCTTGAGAAATTAGATTGGTCTGCTAGATTAGGCACCACTTTATGGGCATACATAACTGCTTATAAAACTCTTATAGGAATATCCCCTTATAGATTAATTTTTAGAAAGACTTGTCTCTTGCCACTTGAATTAAAATATAAACAACATTGGCAATAAAAAAATTGAATTTTAATTTGAAAGATGATGGTGAGAAAAAACTGTTGCAATTGAATGAGTTGGTAGAAATCAGAAATGAATCATATGATAATGATAGAATATACAAGGAGAGAGGAAAAATATGCATGAACAGAAAATTCTTAAAAAGGAATTTGAACAAAGACAAAAAGTTTTATTATACAATACAAGATTGAAATTATTTCTTGGAAAACTGAAATCTAGATGGATATGACATTTCACTGTCGTAAAAATCTATCAATTTGGAGCTGTGATTATTGAAGACCTTAAATCTGGAAGAATATTCAAAGTTAATGAACAAAGATTAAAATCATATTTTGAAGGAAATAGACTTAATTTTAAATAGATTTTATTGTTGGATCAACCTAAATAACCTGAGGTTATGTCGGGTTGACGACATTAAACCAAGTGTTTTGTGCGAGACAACCCACAAATATTGAGTGTTTTGCTTGTTTGATGTGTTATTTTTGTTTGATTGTCACTTAATTAAGTCTTACCCTTCATTAAATATCATAAACAACATTAAAAAAATGAATCAAATCGAAGTTTGGAAAGAATTTGGACAAAATGAAAGTTTGGAAAAATTTGAACTAGCGTCGGACTGTGCTGTCATCAGCGTCGGACCGCGCTGTCATCAGCGCCGGACCGCACTGTTATCAGCGCAGGACCGCGCTACTATTCATAAAATGATTTTTCGTTCTTAACTTCGACTTTTGGTCGTTATAGGCGGCATTTCTTCCATTTAAACTCCCAAAAACTGGCCCTAAACACCAAAACCACCAGAGAAATGAAAAGGAAGATCCCAAATCTCATCCAAATGGATGCCGACTCGATCGAAACTTCAAGATCTCAAGTTTTCAACAGTAGAAAGTTTGTCAGTTTTGAAGCACAATGTCTATTAAACAAGAATAACTTAAAGAAGAGTCTGATTAAGAAGCGAGGCTTCGTGAATTGAGGTTTGAACTCCCCTACTACTTGGATTGAAGAAATCATTGTTCAAAGACATTAGGAAGTGTAATGTGACACTACTGCCACCGTAGTCATCCCTGTTGTGAAAGAATTTTATGCAAACCTTCATGGAATCAACCAAGGATCAATCTATGTGGGAGGTAGGTTTTTCACTTTTACTCATGCGAAGATTAATGACTTATATATGATTGAGAATGTGCTGATCTACCACTATTCAAATTTTGCCCCAACGAAAGACAACATGTATGATATACACAAATATTTGATGGATGAAAGTGATGGTTGGGAGATAAGAGATAACAGTTATGTGAGTTTTTTGACCACACCGCTGAATCCTACGTCGAAGCACTTGCATTATTTTATATGTGCAAAATTACTCCCAACTATGAAAATCAGTAAAATAACCAAGGAATGTATTATCTTGAACTATTGTATTCAAATGGAGATGCCTATTGATGTTGGTTCTATAAATGTGAAATCTGTTTTAAGATTGATTTTAGATGGATCAAAATATGGGCTTGGACATCCTACCACCATATTTCTCCTCTGTAGTCAATCATAAATGCCATATGAAAATTGAGAGAGAGCACTTCTACCATGGAAGCTTATGGACCCAACAGACGAACATAGTAACCAGGAAATTGGAGATATGAATGACATGAGTATCATTGAAGATCAACCATCTCAGAGTTCAACATTTATTCCTCCTTACTTTCCTAAAAGTTCATAGATCATTTTGAAGAAGATTAAGAAAGTGGAGAAAGAAATGCAACACCTGATGAATGCAATCAACAATATATCTGACTTCTTTGATCACTTGGATTGGAGAATGAAGGAACACTTTGATCATTTTGGGTACCTTGAAGGAATTTTGATACATTTTATGAGAAGAAAGGGTTGGTTGAGGAGGATTCAACTGAAGAATTCCCGTTTCATCCATTCTACAATCTGTTCGTTCACGTTCAATCAATTGGAGATATAAGAGTTGATGATAGTTCTGAGGAAGCATAGAGACTTGATTATTGTACTTATGTGTTTATGTTTTGAACTTATTACTTACTTTGCTTTGCTTGAATGTTATGTTTGAATTTGCTTTCTTGTTCATTTTTCAGCGTTAGCGTGTCGTGGTTGTGAGCGACGCTGAAATTTAGCATTTTGTGCCTTGACGATATGTAGAGTTTAGTATCACTTATGTGTGTTTGTAATTTGGATTTTATATATATCAAAGTGATGTTTTGTTTTGTTTGTGTAAAAATTATTATTTATCATGGCTTTAGTACGTTATTTGATGCTTAAATGGACTAAGTAGACGTCTGTGCGGGCTTGAAATGATCGAAATTGCAAAAGAAAGTTGGAAGCCCAGATTTTGAACTGGCGCTAGACGGCGCAGCAACCAGCTCCTGGCCGTGCTAAATTACAGAGAGTTTGGTTTATTTAGCAGAAAATAGCGCTGAACGAAGCTGTCACCTGTGCCGGCCCACGCCCGATAGACAAAAGGCCCTTAAACCTTCAAATTTTGCGATTTAACTCTGGGACCCACCATTTTTATCCAATCCATTATCTCCTGCCTCTAGCCAAGGCCAATTTTTGGACCTAGGGCTCACTTGCATTTGGATTTGAAGCAATTTCTTGGCCGGAAAAGTTCGGATTTCATCTTCTCTCAGTAAGAGTTTCACTTTAAACTAATTTTTTTTCAATTTTCACCGTGGAAATCTCCTGCATTAGGAAGATCCGAAGCTTTAAGGTTTTTAGAAAAAATTTGAGATTTTCCATAGTGTTGAAGCTTTTATTTACTTAAATTTACTTTGGAGCCTAATAAATTGTAATTTTGAGATTGATTTGGATTATTTTGATATTTTTAGAAAAATGGCACCAAGAATGGCAAAAGGGAAGAGAAAATTTGAGTATGATGAGAGGAAAGTTGTACATTTCAAGGCTCATTCTAGCTATGGTAATTTTCTTAGCCAAAAGAAGTGCATTCAAGAGAAAGCCTTTGAAAATTCTAGTGTGATTGAAGAATTAATTGCGAACCGTTAGTGGGAGTTTTTCTGCTATTTTACTGCTGAAGTAATGCTGGGATTTTGAGAGAATTTTATGCTAATTTATACTATTCGGAGAGTGAATATATCCTTGTTAGAGGACAAATGGTTGAGTTTAACCCTACACACATCAATTCATTTTACCAGTTGAGAGAACCTTTCTCTTGTAAGTATGAGAATTTTCCTTTTAATAATGAGGCACTTGATATGGTTATGAATTATTTGACTGATGAAAAAGGGGAATGAAAGATTAAACAGAGGTAAAAAAAGTTAACTTCCCCCTTTCTACATTGAATCATGTATCGAAAGCCTGACATTATTTCATTTCTGCAAGACTTGTGCTTACCAGCCATCACAACGAAGTTACAGTAGAGAGAGCTGTTCTGAATTAATGTATTCAGAACATGAAGAATATCAATATTGGGGCTATCATTCATAAAGGTATTTTAACTAATTCAAAAGGAGAGACTACAGGTGGACTAGGACACCTGAACTTGATTCATGCCTTATGTATTTGTTCAGGTTTATCAACTGAAAATATTGATGAGGTAGTCCACCCTCTGAAGCCAATCAGTAAATTAAACTTGAAGACTTATGAAGCCCATGTAGGATGGAAATAGAGTAAGAAAGCTGATGCATCTTCTTCTAGTTAGGAGAGACCATATACATCTAGGGAACCTACTATGTATGATGTTATGGATCAGTTAGAAAAGTTGAATACTAGAGTAGGGGGACTAGAAGCAAGGAATAAGATTAATGATGATTATCAAGTGCAGTGGCGAGAATATGATATAGCTTATCATGACGCACATATGAGATTCCTGAGGGGAGATACTAGTGTTATATTCTCTACATACCCTGAGTATGCTCCATACCAGCCTGATGAACCTGATGATGGTGGAGCTTCTGCAGATTATGATTGGTAGTATATTATTTTTATTTTCTTTGCATTTAGTATTTTATGATGTATTTGTGATGTGCTCGAGATTAGTATTTGTGATATAATTTGTATTTGGATGTATTTGTTGTGAACTATAAGTTGTAATATGTTGAATTGTGATGGATGTGATGTGATAGAGGAGTTTGCATGTATTTAGTTTATTAGTTTAATCTATGATTGTAACAGTTGGATGTTAATGTGTTATGTGTTTAGTTCATGTTTTATGTTTTAAGATTTCAAACTTCTTCACCTTACAAATTTCAAACATATATTTGTGTGTAGAAATGTTCTTAATTATTTCAGGCATACTGTTCTAAATTTATAAAGAATACCTACCTAAACTCAAAGGTACGAAAAGCCCAACATATTGAGGTATGAATTAAATATATGTTTAGATCTTTTCTTTCTACTTATGTTAATCTTATTGATATTAAAAAATTTATGTTTGGGGGAGGGAAAGAATTAACTGTTAGTTGTTCTCATTTAAAAGTATTTTCAAAATTATTAACATGATTTCCTATGATAGAGCTCAATTTCAGATAACTGTATATTGATTTTATTTGAGTACTTTAGTGTACTTGGATGAAAGTTTTTTGTAATGAAAAGTAATTTTGTAGGCTAAAATATTTGGTATAAGAGAATATAACTATGGTCAACTATTCAAAGTAAGAAAAATTATATGTTTGAAATATTAAGAATCTTAAAAATTTATGTGAAAGGAAATGATTGGGACTCTATGATGAATCAATAATAAGCTAAAGAAATGCCTATAAGGTAAAGGATTGTGGTAAGTTCCAAATTTATGGTGAGAAGGGTGAAGTTCAAAGTTATTAAAGGCTATTCAGATATAGTAATCCTCACTTGAAAAAACCAAAAAACAAAAAACAAAAGAAAAAAAGAAGACAGAAAAAGAAGAAAAAGAAAAGAATAAGTGAGGAGAAGCTTGAGGATATGCCTAATAAAAAATTAGCTTCACTTGAATCTACCTAAAGGGGAGAACTTAATTACTTTCCTGAACTTATATGTATGGATTAGCATCTTTACTAGTAGTGTTCGCATAAACTTCTTTTCTTGTAATCATTTAAGTGCCTTAATAGGACAATCGACTGTCAGTTTTAAATGAATAGAAGGCTAGAACTCTTAGACTTGATGAATAGATAGTCTTACACTTGCAGAATTTAATTGAATTATTCAAAGATTTTTCTGAAAATTTTACAACTGTATTTATCTTATTCAAAATCATGGTATTCTAGAAAGAAACTTCACTGTAGTGTATCATTATTTTATGTAGTAACTAAATTACTTGAGGACAAGTAATAGTTAAGTTTAGGGGAACTTGATCTACTGAAAATTTAATAGCTTTTTAATGTCTATTTCATAGCTATTTTTGATGATATTGCACTTTAAAGAAGGGTATTTTTCATGATTTCATGCAAGTAAAATGATTTTAGGCCTTTGGAGCAAAAGGAAGTAAAAAGGAGTAAATTTGGAGAAAAATAAGGCAAAATGCACTTTTTGATCTGGAGCGCCAGATGACGCAGCTACCAGAGCCGGACCACTCCAAATTACAGAGAGTTTGGGCTATTTTCTAGAAAATAGCTCCGGACAGTGCCCTATCCTGCGCCGGACCTCGCCCTATCCCGATTTAATTCCAGATTCAATGTATTTTGCCGGATTTTTGAGGGGTGCTCAAGAAAACTCTTGGGAAATCAGTTACATATAAATTTAAACTATTTTTGAGCCAAAAATTGAGAGGGAGAGAGTCTTTTGAGTGTGTGAGTGAAGAGAGTGAGTGTTCTAGTATAGAGAATCTAGGGTTTGTGTGTGTTCTCTTCTAAGGAGTGTAGGAGGAGAGGAAAAGGGAGATATTTCTTCTTCCTTACTTATCTAAAGAGAGAATTGTGTGTTGTTGTGAAGAAAGAAGAGGAGTCAAAGGAATTCCTTGAGATTCATTTGAGAAAGAGTTTGAGATAAGTTGTATTTTCTTTACTTTGTTTGTATGACGTTGCTTTTATATATAAAATCCTTCTTTTGTCGTCTTTTCCTCATGAGTCTTGAGTAGATTTCTTTCTCTTCCTCCTTTTCATGTGATATGTTGCTATTGTGATATGGAAATGATGTGCCAATTTATTATAGAAAATTTGTGATGACCTTTTCACTTCGTACTTCATTTACTTTTTGATCTGGCCAATTGAATTAATAAACTTGCTGTGAAACATATGTTCCGAAAGGATTATGAGCTCCACAACAAAAGTGAAGGTCAAATTCAATGTCCATGAATGAGTGACGTAGTTCATGGGGGTTGGATGCAAATAAATAGGGAAATATATTTTGATGGGAGTATAATTGGAGATTTTAGAGTGACAGACTGAAATCCCCAATTTGGTCCTAGGGTTTGGAAACCGAAGCGAGGGTTAGCCTTCAGGCGAAGGGAAGTGGGAGCTCCGTAGTGACAACCGGTATCCTCCTAGCCTAACCACGGATTTAGGGACTAAACCTAGGATTAGTTAATGCTATTTATATCACTCGGAAGAGGGTAAAGAATATGAATGCTCCTATTTGGCACAATACTATTTCATCTCTGATCTATGTCACTAAATCATCACATTATGATTGTAGAGGAGGAGAATCATGATGTTGCTAATCATTGATTTACAATAATGGTTCAACAATAATAGTCTTAATTGATCTACAACTAACATGAATTTTCACGATAATAGAAATAATGGGCCACAATGGTTGTTGCTTATAATTACAAAGGTAATAGTCCACCACAAATGTTTTAAGCAATGGATTGTAGCCTAAGGTTGTCCAAAAGGCCATAGTTGAATGTTGTGGTAGCATTTGGCTAAGTTGGTTGTACTTGGTTACTTCAGCAATGTCAGTGGGTCGTAGAGGTTGTAGTATAGAGCTGTAGGAGTTGTGAGCTACATAATTTGTATTTGGTCACATAGATCATAGTGGTGAGCTGTAATTGCATGCTCTCTGAGCCATGCAAGCCATTTTGGTGAGCTATAACAATGTATGGAGGCCATAGAGGCCATGTTTGGGAGCTACTTGAGTTATGGACCACATAGCCTGCTGTAATATATGTAGGTTATAGAGTCTAGAGTTGGAACCTGCAAGAGTTGTGGACAACATAGGCCTTTGTTGGTCACATAAATCATAGTGGTGAGCCAAAGTATTGTCCGTCAACCACAAAGGTTAGAGTTGGAGCTGGAGCTGCAAGAGTTGTGGATCACTTAAGTCATAATTGGTCACATAAGTCAAAAAAATTGGATACAATAATATATGTAAGCTATAGAGGCTATAGTTGTGAGTTGCATGAGCTGTGGGCCATGTAGTGTGTAGTTGGTCACATTGGTCAAAGTGGTGAGCTGTAATAGTGTTGATTAACCTCAAAGGCTATAGTGGAGGGCGAGCATAAGTTGCTTACCAACGTCATAGTTAGAATGGATTTAGGTTGCATCGTTACGCCATATTCTTATTGTGTTATTATATGGTTTAGGATGTTGTGTTGCTCTTCAGAATACTTTTTAACTTTTTAATGTATGTTGTTACTTTATAAGATGCTTCATTGGTGCCGAGCAAGGGTGGTCGATGGTGGTCCTCGGAAGTCGGTGGGCGGTGATCAACAATGGTCGGAAAATATGGAGATAAGAAATGTTCGTTGGGTCTTCAAATTCAGAATGACTCTCAGATTCTTCTCCTTCTCTTCGCAATCCGGCTCTTGGTCTTGATCCTCCCCCCATGTCCTCTTTCATGAAGGGAGTACGGCTCTATTTATAGATTATGGAAGTGACATCTCTTACAAATAAGACAGAAATCCATACCACTTCATGTGATGACCCAGAGATCCTTTCATCAAATGTCAGTTTATGAACATTTTGGTGTCTTGATGATGTTAACATTGAGTGATCTTGGGCTTTTACTAAAAGTAGATTCCAATCAATGCTGAGTGAATCAAAGATACCACATTTTTTGAGCTTCCCATGTTGCAATTTGATGTTTGCAAAGATATCATGGATATGATATGATTTTATGTATAATCACTTGGAAATGAGTTCAGGTGATTACAACGTCTTGTAATTTGTTTATCAAATATGTTGAATCAATGGCATATTTCTTATGCCATCACTGAGTTCTCAAGTTTTCGTATTCCATCATGAATAGTCCAAAGAATTTTATAAAGATTTACTATATGAATTTTCTAGAGAAAGAGCTTGATTTAGTTGTTAACTTAACCAATGAGAGCTCTAGAGAGTAGAGAATAATGAGTTCCCATATTTAGTAGAGGATGGGTTGTGATCTACAATGATAGACTCCACTCAAGTTAGGCCTTCCTATCTTTTCTAAAATTTATTTAGCATGGTTCGTATTCCATTTAAATGATGCAAAATTCTACTTCAAATATCTATTCTATCCTAATTTTCTATTAGGAGTAGAGAGCCAAATGTATGGCAAGTTCTTTTTCCACAAGCATACCATAGATGTCAATAAAGAAGGTACATTCTACCATCTTTTAAACTCATCATTTTTTAATTTTTTTTAAAATATAAAGTTTTAGAAGTTAAAATATTTCTATGGGCAGTCAATCAAAGAGTAACTAAAATGTTTAATTAATCATAATATTTTAATAATATTATATCATAATTTTTATTTTTATTTATTTCTGTTTGATTTCAATTATTTTTAAATGAATTTATTTTAAATCTATCCAAAACTACTAAATATCTTCGATTTCAATTAAACTTCAAACAAAATTATAGAATTTTAATCAAATTTTCAATGAATATGAACAATTTCATCGAAATTCATTTTTATTTGATAAAAAATTATTTAAAAATGTAAATAGTAATCAAAATTTTATAAAATTTTAAAAAATAATTATCAAATAAAAAAAAAATATATATATATATATTTCAAATTCTTACCGCGGATCCATGGCGGAACCGTAATTTAGGTCATCATCCTCAACTCTACCAAACTTCCAAAAACAAGAGCGGGAATCAGAATTAGGTAAAAAGCCCAAATCTCCCACAGGTAAACCATTCCTTTCTCCATCACTCCTTCCTTCCCATTCTCTTCTTCTTCAATGTTCTCCTTTCCCTCCACCTCCAACCATAAAACCCTAAACCTATCCCCTCCCAGATCTCCAACCAAGCATCTCAACCAGCAATGGCCGACAAACCATACCAACCTGCAAAACCCAATCCCCAACCTCCGTTTTCTTCCTCGAAGAACCAGCCCTTGAATCGCCCCATTTACCAATATCGTCCCCCACCGCAGTCATCGAAGAGCCCCTGCTTCCGTGGCTGCTGCACCTCCGTCATTCTCGCGCTCCTCTCCCTCATCGTACTCGTCGCCATCGCCGGAGGTATCTTCTACGCCATCTACCGTCCCCACAGACCATCCTTCTCGATTTCCTCACTCCGCCTCTCTTCCCTCAACACCACCTCATCCAACCACATCACCTCCCGGCTCGACCTCTCTGTCACGGCGCGAAACCCTAATCGTCAAATCGATTACCATTACGACCAGTTCTCGATCTCCATCTTATCCAACGGCGTCGGAATCGGTGAGGGATCGTTTCCTGGTTTCACACATAATGCGAAGAACACGACGGTGTTGAGCTCATCGGCCTCGACGACATCGGATCAGAAAAAGGGTACAGTTCCGTTGGAGTTCTACATGGAAACGAAGGTAAGGATGAAGGTTGGTAGGCTTAAGTCGAATAAGTTTCGGATGAAGGTGTACTGTATTGGGATTGAGATTGCTGCTCCGAAGGGGAAGAAGGCCAGCACGGCTTCGAATCTCGATTCGAGCTGCCAGGTTAAGCTCCGGATGAAGATCTGGAAATGGATGATCTAGATCTGTTTTCAATCTTTGATTCGTAGAGTGGATTGGTTTTGTTTTTCCATTGATCTTTTGTGATATAGTTTGAATTATGTTTGTTTTCAGATTGAGATGTTGGATTTTTCTTTTTTTCTTTTAAATTAGTGAATGAAGATCTGTATTTTAATGCTGTATTTGTGAAAATTTGGGAATTTTTCTAGGTTTTTATCGCTCTAGGTAAGTTGGAGAGAAAATTTGGGGGAAATGTTTTAAATATTTTTATTTAAATTATGAGATAATTTTTCAATGAATTTTAAGATGTAGTAGGCCATTTTTTTTATCCAACAAGGTAATTAATTGAAATAATTGTAAGTATTTATTTGATTATATTAAAATATTATTTTAGGAAATAAAAAATATATAAATATGGTTCTTTATTTAGTGGTGTAGATAAAGTGAGGATTTGTTCAAGGTTCAATGATTGAATAATTTTTTAAGGTTCAATGATTCAATGATGTAATAACCATTTAAATTAGTTTCATATAATTTAAATAAAAGAATAATGATATATTAATATTATTTTAATCAATTCAATAAATAATATTTGAATTTAAAGGCAATACTTTTGAATATTTTAAACAATATTCTAAATAATAAATTAAAAAATGAGATTTTATTTTTTTAATATAAAGATCTTATTTTTGCCACTGATCAAAGTCGAAAGGCTTATTTAATTGAATAATATTTGATCAAGCGGATTATCTAAAATCAAGTTGATTCATCGGTTCTGACCGGTTCAATCCTGCTTCTATGAAGAAATTATTTAGAGCTTTGACCGGGTGGATTGAATAACTAGTCAAATGTTGATCTGGTCGAACCGGCCGGTCTAACTTTTATGGGTTTTAAAAACTATGCATAATAATTGTAACACGAATCTCGAGAAAATTCAACTGAACAAGAAATAAATGTGTAGTCAAGGATCACCCAAAGAAGGAAGATCAAATGTTCACTTCATCAGAAGACTACAGATTTGATTGACTAAGTGCAGCTACTTTAAGTAAGGATCGGAAGCCGGCTAAAAGAAGGTCGTTTGAGCCAAAGACTAGGATTCACTACTCAACAGCAAGCATCAACCCAACTCTTGTTCTAGCATCACAGCCGCCTAACGAGAGCCTCAAAGTCCCTCTACCCTCTAGGGGGCTGAAGGTTCTTTTCACAATACACTTAGCGAATATCCCAAAGGGATTTGTCAAAGGCTAAACTATCTATTTGGTTACAACAATTCACCATTTGTCCAATAGCCTAGTCTTATCCTAGCGACAGAGACTCCTCATCTAGGGGTCCACAATCAATAGCCGAACAAAGGTTCGCTCATTAAGAAAATTATTATATTAAAATTACATATAATTTAAGTTTTCAAACATTGAAATTTTTGTGAGTAGTAAAAAATTAAAATAATAGTAAATATAAAATAATTATTAAAAATATAACTGAAGAACCACCACTATTAATGAGTATAAAATAATAAGGGGCATTTACATATATACCACAAAATTCTTATGTATTTACGTATCTAACACTTATACATTCTTGTTTGCATGCATCCTAAAATCTTTAGCATCATATCAAAAATACTATCGTCACTAACATTTTAAAATTGAAATACACACACCCATGCATATTTATGACTCCAAAGCAAGCGTTATAAATATAAATATCAAATTTTGAGTGGTACATATGTAAATACATAAGCCTTGTGTGGCATGTATGGAAATTTCCCAACATAATATAATAAAAAGAAAAAATTGATATGTAGGATGCACTCACTTATTTTGTGTATATATGGTGACAATATTTCAATTGGCCCAAAAAATTTTTCAAACACATTTGTCATATATATATATATATATATATATATATATATATATATATATATATATATATATATAATGGAGGGATGAGTGCGCTCGTTGTGCATTGTACAAAGATCTAGCATATATAGGTAGATATAAAAGACAGTAGAGTTGTTATGTGAAAAGTTTAGAGGGAAAAATGACCAATCATGATCAAATTTAAATGATTCGATTAGTAATATTCCCTAAGATACAAACGATACTATTTCTTGTAATCATGGAAAATGTTGGTGCGCTATAGTAGAAGATATATTCATGATAAATATTGTAGAAATATTGAGGCAGTATGTTATGTTTAAGATATCATTTGTGATATCTTCAGTTTTTCTCCATTAATGAGGATTCATAAGAATAAAAAATGTACTATGTTTTTTTGTGCGAATGATAGCAAGCAATGAAGTTAGTGGACATCAATATAGTTGCTCATATTTTGTATTTGTTTTATAAATGATAGCATGCATCAACAATATGCATCAAATTTATATTTAACTGCATGAAGCGATAATGGGCATCAATTTTATGTGTGATGATAGGTTGTAAAGTTGATGAACATTAGTGGTTAGAAGCTTGTAGCTAGGGAATGGAGGTCAAAATACTGTAATAAGTTGATGGTGGTTAGGAAATTGTATTTGGAGAATAGTGATCGACTTTTATAGTCAGGTGATAGCGATTGAGTGATCATGGATTGGTGACAAATATATGGCAATCATAACGAACGATAAGGATGAGGCAACTATGAGGGTGGCAATGGTTGTCGAGCCACCATAAATGAATAATATGCGTGTTTTTTGTTTTTTTAAAGAACTCGGAGTCGTCAGCTTGTCTATATCGATGTCGTCATAGTACAATTTCTCTTTCCAAACAAAACTCTCTTTCGAATCAAATAGAATGATTTGAAGAGAAGAGTGATCGAAAATGACACGATATACGATGAAAAATAGACAAACAAATTAAAAAAAAACATGAAATGTTTATGTATAAGGTAATCCTTGTGCGATCGGTCGAGAGTATACATCCTAGCAAGATCAGATCGAAATACCTCAAAACATGATGTTAAAAAAAAAATCCCTATATAAGCCGCCCATAACCAAAGAATTAAAAAGAACATTTTTGTTATGGGGTCAAGAGCACTTTCAAAAGAACAAATCTCTTTGGTTAATTACATCTTAGGAGATAATCAAGAACACTTTCGATAAAAGAGGTATTGCTTACATTATCATGACCGATAAATAGGTCACCAAAATGATGGTTATTCCACAGGAACATTTTAATACTTTCAAAGCTCTCACCAAGTCACCCTCACATTCTAAATGGGTAACGACTCATCAGCATATGGGGCCTACGAAAATCAAGTCGACTCATATAGTCCGAACTATTCTTTCAGGGTCTAACCGAGCTATAAGGGTAGAGAGTGAATCACGGTGTCCCAAATGGGCAGTTGCCTATTCGCAATCGGGGGCATATAAGAGGGCATCAATGTTGTCACAAAAGGACAAATGGGCTCAAAATGGCTCAATAAAGGAGATGTAGAGTAAACCTAATCGGGTAGAGATAGGCTGATCAGGAAACCATAAATCTGTCATCCCAAGCTTTTAGGATACTCAGCCTACCTGTTCGTGAATTTAGTCGAGCCAACACAATCAGAGACTCCTTATCAGCAATCCATAAAATGCATCATCCAAGGAGACCTTGGTAGCCTTAAGGTCAAAAGAGGTAAACTCTAAGTCATATGTCTTATAAAGATAGAGGTCATAGAGGTAAAACTTATGCTTGCCAAATAAATGACAAAGATACCATCGAAAGGAAGAGAAAAGAGAGGCAACCTAAAAAGCTAATAACACTCTCAATACATGGCTTACTCCCCATCTGGGTGAGGGTAGCCTCTAACACCCTAATTTCACTAGACAACCACCTAAATAGAAATACATGTTAGGCCAGCCAGTCTCCTCACGACTTGCAAATATGATGCAGTTATCTACCACAATTCTGAACATGGAGACTCTATTAATATGACTGAGGTAAAGGTCATGCTATGCAAACCCTTTTAAAACCGGCCTGGATGCCATGTAGAGAGTAAAGCGATGGTTTTAAAAGGTTGAAGTATTTTAATCCTAAAATTTTGATTAATCTTAATCTTTTATTAGTATTTTGTAGAAAAATTATAATCTTACAGTCCTTAAATAGCTTCAATTATAAACCAGGATTCTAAGACAAACCATAAGGTTAAAAATGATGAAGCCAAGTCAATCACACTGTGGAAAATAAAACAAGCCAAACAAATAAATAATAGAAAGGCCGATGCCGCTGGGTCAGCAACATATCTGAGAAAAATAAAAAATTAGGACATGTTACGCATATGCATAGCTGGTCCAAGATGTTACACATCAAAGAAGTGTGGAAATAAGATACGAGACCGAGCATTTACTCCTAGTCCACGCCATGTGGTTCCACGCCAGAAGAGCCTCAGAAGCCATACCCATATCTTATTTTTACTACAGGATTCTCCTAAAACTCTAAAAAGTAAAAAAAGTCCTAAAAAATATTCGAATTGCACGAAAATTGAGTTAGCATAAAATTTATTTATATGCAACGTATTGAACCATGCATGCTTCGGGCGTTAAAATTAATCATATATATATATATATATATATATATATATATATATATATATATATATATATATATGTTAACAAAATAAAAGATGCATTAAAAATTGATAGTCTTAATTATATCTGATATAAGGGAGTGAAAGTAAATCCTCAAAAAGTAAAAGCTTTAAATGCCCAAAAGGAAATTTGAAAATTTTCAAAAGTTCAGAAGTAGCAGGAGTTTTTGCCAGCCAGTTGATGACCCAACCCGCAATTACGTAGTAAATTAACTTCCAAAAGATGGCCAAAAAACTTGACCCAATTTATAAATAACGGCTAGTGTGCAAAATCTTAAATGATATAAAAATTGGAAAATATATTACACACTAGGGGTACTACGCAAGTATACGTATCGTTTCAAGTAATATAGAGTTTTCTTTAAAAACCCCAGTATCGATCCCACAAGAAAGTGAAGCAAGAGGTCTTTAGTCAAATTCTAGTCTACTACTAATAGTCTTTAGTTTGGAATGTCGATTAAAATTGTGTTTTATCTAGCAATTACTCCTAAATACAAGAGTTAAATGTAATAGTAACTATAACTAAAAGCAAATAATATTTCTAAAGATAACACTTTTTGGATGAGTTGGTTTGGAGAATTTTTAGATATTAAAAACTACTATTCTTATGTAATGAAATAGATAATGCATAGGAATAAGATGCATTTAATATTGTATGTGTCAAATAAGAGCAATCTTATTCTATACCCAATAATCCAGGCATAAAGAACATTGACTAATCCTATGCTTGGTTACTGAATCTGCGGCTAGGCGGGGAGGATACCGGCTCTCACTTCAGAGCTCCCACGTTCCCCTCGCCTGAGGGCTAACAATCTACACTTCAGCACCTAAACGATAGGACCTAATTGAGGATTTTAGCCTGTCACTCTAAAATCTCCAATTCTACGCCCGATAATTATATTTCCTATTTATTTGCATTCAATCCCCATGAACTTCACCATCCATGGAATTTAAATGTGGTTCACTTTGTTGTGAATTACACTGCCTTTTTGGGTCGATGCAATTACAATGAATTTTAACACTACAATGGGCCCTTATTGCAATGTAAATGAAGTGCAAGTAAAAACCATCACATTTATAATTAAAACAACTTTTAGCAAGCATCCCAATATCCTAATCATGAATCTTACTCATTGCAAAAGAAAAGTAAAATGAAAAAAATGACATAATCTTCTCATGTCACTATTTCCAAAGAAGAAGAAAGAGTAAGATAGATGCGTCACAAAGCACGAAGAAAACACAACAGAAACTTCATTAAACCAAAGCAAATCCACTAGGTAATTGTTTACAAAATTATAAGATAATGAGAACAATACTTAGCTTTTTTACCTTGAAAGAAAGACGAAGATCTCTCCCACAAAGTCTCCTGTCGATCCATGCAATGCTAGAACATCTCCTTACAAATTCTCTCAAAATTTCCTCTCCAATCTCTCCAGAATGGTAGAAATCTACATTTTTACTCTTAATCTAAGAATCCTAAACATTCCTCAAAGTTTTTATCCACTTTTTTCTCTAAAACTCCTCTCTTTTCTAACCTATATTCGTCATTTTAAAGAGTATGGATGAAGTTTGAAGAGTTTCCATAAGCACCCCTTCGAAAAAGCATCCAAATAAGTCGAATTTAGGCCAAAAACCAATAAAAGTCGGTGCAGAACCTTCCGGGAGCTGTCGGCTAGTTAGAGCTCGCTGTCGGCGAGCTTTTCTGGCACTTTTTGGTGTTTTCTGAAAAAATCTCGCCGTCGGCGAGATCGTGGCCGCCGTCGGAGAGCATGATCTGCGCAGCTCCACCGTTTGGCTCCGTTTTAGCTCCGATTCGCCTCGTTTCAGTTGCGTTACTTTCGTAACTGATAGCCCTAAAAAATAAACATAAAAGCAATCTTTCTTTAAAGTGTAATCATTCAAAAATATGCAAGAAGTGTAAAAGAGATTAAGCATCAAAAGACTTATCGAAAGGCGTCAGGGCAGAATTTCATTTCTTGCTCGTTTTTGCTCCAAATTGCACCGTTTTTTCTTCCTTTTGCTCCAATCACCATTTCTTGTACCTAAAACCAAAAAACATACAAAATATCTTCCTTTAAAGTGCAATATCATCAAAAATGAGTAAAATGATATAACAAAAATCGTATTTATTTTAGGCATGTCAAAATCCCCCAAACTTAACTGTTACTTGTCCTCAAGTAACACTTTTACTGCATAAAAATATAACTTAAGACAATGTACTTTTCACCTGTAAGACACTAAAATTTTTCATTCAGAAGAATATATTGGTTAGACTTTTAGAAAGAAATTTAGTAACTCAGGTTAACACTACAAGTATAAGAATATTCAGCAATCAAGTCTAAGGGTTCTAGTCTTCTATTTATTTCAAGATAAACCATAATTTATTACATTAAGAATGCCTTGAAAGATTATGTGAAAAAGGAGTTCATCCAAACTTCATCAGAATGTAGGCGAATACTTTAAATATAAATTTAGAAATGAAATTAAAATCTCCTCAAGCTTCTCCTCATAAATATTTTTCTTTCATTTTTCTTTTTTTTTTTTGATGAGGATTACTATATCTGGAGAGCCTGTAATGATTTTAAACTTCACTCTCCTCTTTCTAAAGTTCAAACTTGAAACACATCCTTACTTTATAATTAGGTATGAGTCTTATTATTCATCATAAAGTCACAATCTCTTCTTAACACACAATACTTTAAACCTCTTAACATTTAAAAAATATAGTTTTCTTTACTTTAAATAGTTAACTATAATCAAATTCTTTCATACTAAATATCTTATCCTTATAAAATTAACTTTTATTACTAAAAAATTTCATCCAATCCTTCCATAATATTCAACTAAAATAAAAATTTTTAGTTATCTCAAGCGAGGTCAACGTACCATAAGTTATGCTATTAATTTTTGAAAATATAACAATTGAGAACAAATAAGAGTTAATATTTTTCTTCCCCCCAAACTTAAATTTTGAAAATATTTTGCAATTAATTCCATAAAATATACCAGGAAGAAAAAGTAAAGGTTGAATCTACTTGCTACTACAACATCCTATCAAATTCATATATATGAATAATCAGGATAGAATGACTGTAGGAGAAAGTAAATCTAACCTAAAATATGCTTATAATAAAATTACATTAAAAGGAAGTATTTTCACATTAAAATTTTATTTTTCTTCCTACCCCTAAACTTAATTTTTAACATATATAGCATTCAGTACAGAAAATATAAGCAGGAAGAAAACAATTTAGAAATTCTAGAAGAAAACAATTTAGAAATTCTATCAAAATCATTTGCAAGTATTCATTAAGACAGAACAACATGCAGCAGAAAGTAAATCTAAACTAATCATGCCATAATGAAATTAACTAAACCAAAGTCTAACTAGCATTGTAGGTGTCAGTAAGGAAATATAAAAATGTTCTTCAATACCTAAATAAAGTTGTAACACAAACATAAACACACATATGATAAATGAGGTTAATTCATCCATTAACTCAACCAATCTCACTACGTTAACTTCAATTTCTAACGGAATCACTACACTAGTAAATTTAAAATGATTTTATAGAATGATTTTATAGATTATAATCCCAAGGATAAGATTACCCCTGATATATTGGTTTCCGAACACCAATCTCAGGTATCATCTAAACCTTAAAATTAAGCACCTCTAATAGTTACAAAGATAGTGTAACCCAAGGTGAGGAAGGAAGAAACCAATGAAATGTCTTAACCTTAATCTTGGTTCTGTTCACCTGCTGATGAGTGAGGCTATAGCTTTGCAAATAAGTGCAACAATTAACAAAAAATTGATTAGAAGAACATCTATGCTCACCATATTTGTTATGGTTTCTGACCATCCAAACAAACAAGCAGATAATTAGTGGGCATAAAGATAGATTGTGAGCTTTCCAATCATCTCAACAATCTTCCACATAATTATAGTCTCTAAGATGATGAAGAATTTGAAAATGGCTCAGCAACTTGATCCAGATCTCTCTGGTCACAGGACAGTGAAAAAATAGGTGGGCAGTAGATTCCTCCTGTGTATGACATAACCAGCATCTAGAAGCTATTCTTAGGCCCTTTAGTTTGAGTATATCATCCATAGGTAAGAATTTGTGGAACAATCTCCAACTAAAAAAAGATATTGAAGGTGTCAGATTAGCATTCCAGATTTTTTTCCCCAATTATTTTGGATCCAATTGTGCAGAGATTGATAAATAAAAGAGTTGAGTGATTGAGAGGAATAAATTTGATCAATCTGGATAGATTTGATATGCTGTATGGTTAGGGTGTCCACAATTTCTTTCAGCTTCTCCACATCCCACTGGTAATTATTCTAGAAATTAGCTACTTTATGATTGTAATTTACCTCAGCATTAGGAAGAGGATTTAAAGACTCATCCAATAACCAGTTATCCATTCAGAAATTTAAGGAACCATCTCCAACTTCCCAGCAAAAGAACTTATTTGCCAGATGTCTAACTTTAAGTAATTCTTTCCATTGTTTAGAATTCCCAGGCTTGACCTAAACCAGATCAGGGTGGAGGTTTCTACAGTATTTAGCTGTTAAAAATTTAGCCCAAAGTGTGTCTTGCTTTCTGAATTTTATCCACTGCTTGCATTGAAAAATTTGACTTATATGTTGGAAACTTTTAAAGCCTGGTCCACCAGAATGAATGGGTTTACATAGTTTATTCCATGTTGCCCAATGCATTTGTTTGTGTTGTCCTTCCCACAAAAATTTATTAAAGGTGGTTTCCAACATTATTTGTATGCTCCTCTTCATTTTGATCATTTGCATAGTATAAAAGGGAAAAGTGGTAAGAATGCTTTTTAATAGAGTAGCCCTTCTCCCATTAGAGAGAAAACTGTTGGTCCAACAGTTGAGTTGAGAAGATACCTTATTAACCACCACATCATATTGTGTTTGTTTTTTCCGCCCTTTCAAAAATTGAACCCCCAAACATTTCAAAGGCAGATTTGAATAAGAGAAGCCAGATGTATTTTTGAGCCATTGATGATTTTTAAATTGCTTGCCTGCCAAGAACTGGCACTTCTAATTGTTTAACTCCAAACCAGACACTTGTTGAAGATGATGAATAATCTCCAATGTTTTTTTGATTGCCTGTTTACTTCTATTGGTGAAAATGATCACATCATCAGCATAAGAAAGATGACTTATGATGGGTTTAGAGCTGTGATGATAACAAACATAAGGATAATTACTATGAGCCTTATTTAGGAGTCTAGAGAAGTAGTCAAAAGTAAGTATAAAAATTGTTGGAGATAAAGGGTCTCCTTGCTTAAGGCCCCTCCCTGCAGGGAAGAACCCATGACTGGTCCCATTAATTAGAATACTGTAGGAAGTATTAGAAAGCCATCATTGAATAAGCTTACAGAATTCTGGACAGAAACCTCTAGCCTTAAGCATTTGTTTAATAAAATTCCAGCTAAGAGAATCATAAGCTTTCTTTAAATCAAGTTTGAAGATTAAATTATGTCCTCTGCAAGGTTTATCAACTTCTAGCAACAGTTCTTGAGCTAGCAGTACATTGTCAGTAATATTTTTGCTCTGAATGAAAGCAGACTGATTGGCACTAACCAGGAGATGTAAAAAAGGTTGTAATCTACTCACAATGAGTTTACTGATAATCTTATTTAGAGTATTTATAAGACTTATGGGCCTGAAATCATACCAAGAAGTTTTTTTCTTATCTTTAGGGATTAAAGTTATGCTTGTGGCAGCAAAATAGTTAGGCAGATCAATTCCAGTGAAAAAAGTTTGTACAACTTCCACCAACATCCTTCCCCACTATTTCCCAAGTTGTTATATACAAAACAGAAGTGAATCCATCAGGTCCTGCAGCCTTGTTCCAATCAATGGATTCTAAAGCCTATAGTATTTCAGCTTCATCAGGTAAGGTAAGCAACTGTAGCTGTTGAACAATGTTCAGTTGATCACTAAAAAGTTCCTCCATAAATACAGCAGAATTTGTAGGGTAGGCAGAAAGGTGACTTTTAAAGAATTGAACCGCACTTTCCTTGATTTAATTAGGATCAGATAGACACTTTCCATCCAGATCTTTAATATTGGTTATACCATTTAATTGTCTTCTGTATTTGATCACAGCATGGAAGAACCTAGTATTTTTGTCCCCAAATAGTTGTTTATTAATTGCAGCCTTTTGTTGAAGAAATTCTTCTTCAATAGTCAAAGCTGGAAGATATTATTCCTGTGCTTCCAAAAGATCAATATGATTATCCAGCCCCAAAGCCTGTTCAGCCTCCAGCTGAGCTATCCTTGTTTCAGTTTGCTTCACCTTCTCAAAAACAATACCAAACACAACTTTGTTCCATGTCTTGAAATGTCTAGTCAACTGTTTTTGTAATCTCCATAGCTTAATCAGAGGATTAGCAACAGTGTTATTATGGATATTCCAACCCTTTTTCACTTCATTTAAGAAATCTGGATGTTTTGCCCAGGCATTTTGAAATCTGAAAGTAGGGAATCCAAATTGTTGGTAAAATGAGATCTTAATAAGTAGAGGAGAATGATCAGAAGTGGTCTTATGTAAATGATGTACATTAGTGATAGGGAAGGTGTTCATCCAACAACTATTAACAAGGAATCTGTCTAATCTCTTCATAATTTTGCCTCTTTGCCAAGTGAAAGGTGTTCCATAGAAAGCCAAGTAAAACAGTCCAGCACTATTTATTCTGGAAGAGAATTGCATCATTTTCTGTAAGTTTGGAGTTCTTCCACTGACCCACTTTTTATATGTATGTAATTTAAGTTAATAGTATCAGCACCAAAAACTTGATCCCGCTTTAAATATAGTTGTATGATTTAATTTATAATGTGGATTCTACGCAAGTATACGTATCATATCAAGTAATACGGGGCTCTACAGTGGAGTCCCGGTTATCGATCCCACGAGGAAGTTTTTAACGAAATATTATCAGCTAAATTTAAAGCAATTACTTACTAATAAAGTGAACAGAAATTCTAAATAACTATAATAAACTAAAGTAAACTAATGCTTGAAATAAGTTGATTTAATTAATTCAGAAAAAGTATCATTCTCCTTGTTTTTAGAAAATTAAGTTAACTGATGAATTTAAATAGAATTTTTAAATTGTATTGTGACAAATAAGAGCATTCCTATTCTTTACCCTTTGGTCCAGGTGCAAAGAACATTGACTAATCCTATGTTTGATTGCCGAATCCGCGGTTAGGCTCGGGAGGATACCGGCTGCCACTTCAGAGCTCCCACGTTCCCCTCACCTAAGGGCTAACATCTACACTTCAGCTCTCAAACAGTAGGATCGAATTGAGTATTTTAGTCTGTCACACTAAAATATCCAATTCTACGCCCGTTAATTAATATTTCCCTATTTATTTGCACCCGCCTTCCAAGGCTTTTGACTTCCCCGAATATTGGATGTAATTTTTACTATAGTTGATAATTCAACATATTTTAACTACTCGATTGGCCGGATTGAAAGTAAATTAAGTTTTAAGTAAAAATTATCACAATTTATTATACTTATATTAGATGCTTTTATTTAATTTCATCGATCCGCATAATTTTCATAAACAAGGAGAAAGACTAAGAAAACTACTCAGAATGCATGGGAATAAAACAAAGCATGGATTTCATTTAAAGTTAAAAACAATAAACAAAGATACTTATCTTAATTTCCTCCCCAAGCGGACTCATTGAAGTTCCTTTGACTTTTCCTTCTAGTACAACAACTAAACAACACTCAATTAAACTAATGAACTCACTAAACTCACTTAAACTTACACTCAAGACACTAGAAATGAACACACAGAAGACTTAAAAGACACACACACACTAGAATTCGGCCTCTATTTATAGAGGTAGGCAAAGGTCCAAGGGGTGCTTAAACACCTCTTCAAAAAGTGTCCAGGTTCAATGTATAAGCATTTTGAATTAGCTTGCCGTCAGCGGGAAACGATCTCGCCGTCAGTGGGGCTTCTAAAAGGTCTTCAAACCTCACGATCTCGCTGTCGGCGAGATAGTTATAATTCCTTCAGAAATTTTTCCTCACGATCTCGCCGTCGGCGGCCTCCATCTCGCTGTCGGCGAAGTAGTTATATTTGCATGAATTTCCTCCTTTTTGATCCAAATTTGCTCCATTTCATGCATTTTGCTTCTATCACCAATAAATCTTCATTCCTGCAATAAAATAAAGAAAATACCTCTCTTTAAAGTGCAATTTCATCAAAAATAGACATGAATTTCTTAACATATTTTTCTGTGATCAAAATCCCCCAAACTTAATTATTACTTGTCCTCAAGTAATTTTAATACTAAATAAAGATAATGATTTCTATAATAGAATTTTTCAATTTAAATAATATATGAATTAATTTTAAATAATATTATAATAAAGTTAAATAGAAACATTTCTAAGTAATTTATATTAATTTTATAGAGATAAGATTACTTAGCTATCAGGTCTAAGATTTTTAGCTTTCTATTTATTTCAGGAATGACTATATTTAAAACAGTAAATTACTTAAGATATTTAGATAATAGAAAATCAAGAAAACACTATTTAGTAAAATATTAATCCATAAATATAAGTTTAGAAATATAATTAAGTTTTACCCTTTAGGTTGAATCCATTGAAGCTGATTTTTGATAAGGCATCTCCTCAAGCTTCTTCTCACTTATATATATATATATATATATTCTTTTCTTTTTCTTTTCAAGTGAGGATTACTGTATCTGGATAGCCTGTTAATAATTTTTAACTTAAACTTCTCTTCCTAAATTTGAAACTTAAATTATTTCTTTGCTTATATATATTTCATAACTTTTACTTCATTGAGTTTCTATCTTTTCTTTTTCATCTATATACTTAAGAATTTCCAATTTTAGAATATAGTTTCCCTTACTTTAAATAGTTTATTATATTCTTATTCCTTTTAATCAAATATCTCATTCTATTAATTAATTGAATTACTAGAATTATTTTCTTTAACTTTATATAACAATTAAATAAAGCAACTCATTTTTATTGAATTTGAAAATTACTATAGAAAATCATTTAATAATAATTTTTGAAAATAGATATTGAGAACAATTTTAATAATTAAATTTGTATTTTTACCTTCCCCCAAACTTAAATTTTTCTATCTATACTACATAGTGAAAAAGGGAAAGTACATAAATAAAATTCATCATACCTTCGAGCTTTAGGTATTTCTTTTCTTTGAAATTTTTGCGGGTTTTTCATTACTTACGAACACTCGTATCGTTAGTATTCTTCCATATATAATATTTAAAAAGAAAGTGCAGGGATGGAAATTTTTAAAATAAGTATCAAACATAACAAAGAAAATTTAATCTATTACTTCTTAAACAATACATTAAAGAAAAACTAACATCCTATATATAAAAATTTGTAACTAATTTAACACACAAAAAAAATCTAATATCATAGCTCAAGCAAACAAACAAACATACTAAGTCCAAAGTCCACAGAAAGTACTCAAAAATTACACACAGATTTAATAAAGTTTGTAAAACAACAAATCTAAACAAATCAAACAAACTAAACAAACAAAGACTCTAATCTTCTACATTAAAATCCCAAGCTATGTCGTCACCCTGATCTCCAGGCTGAGAAGGCTAAGCAGGCTGGTACTGTGAATAACGGGGGCACTCAGGAAAGACAACATCTAAATCAACACTCCTATAACGACGCTCAGCTTCATAGTACGCAATCTCGTACTCTGAATGCCGCTGGAGATATTCGCTATCATAATCGTGTCTTCTCTCCAAGCCTCCGATCCTTTGATCTATATGCTCAAATCTTCTCTCCATATTTTCTCCAAATAACTCAAAACTCTCTCTACTCAGGGTTAACTCATATATCAGATCTTGAAGGGTAGGAGTGGTGTACTGAGGGGGTGGTTCATAACTTGTAGAGGGTATATCTCTACTTGAAGAAGGTACATAATCCCTTGTCCCAGATCTCCATTCTTCGTGGGATTCATATTTCTTTATATTAGCATGAGTAAGCGGTTTCATAGGCTCTATCCATTCTTCATCATCTCTTGCCTCTACCCCAAATAATTGGCAAAGTGCGTAGATAAGACCAGGATGTCCTAGTCCTCCTCCACTTTCTTTTCTAGCAGTGGCTAATATATTCTTGTATATAACATTTCCCACATTAATACTCTTCTGGTTCTGAATACAGAAATTCAGAACTGCTCTATCTCTTATTACATCACTATGATGGTAGGTAGGTAACAAAGTAGAACAAATAAAATAATGTCAGGCTTTAGATGTTGCATTTAGCATAGAAAGAGGGAAGTTTACCCGTTCCATTCGCTTTAACTTCCGGACTCCTTTCCCATCGATGAGAAAGTCAATCACCTCTTCTAATGGTCCTTCCATAGTTCCAAAAGTTTCATATTCGCTCCAGATGTCTTGAACTTTATAATATGCGTTTATTCTAGTAGCGCTGAAATCTACGAAAAATCCTCTAACTCTAACCGGGGCATCTTCAGCCTGTGTTAAATTTGTATAGAATTCCTTCACAACTTCTACAACTGCTCTGTTGGTAACGTAGCAAAATTTTTCCCATCCTCGCTCCTTTATAACTTGCTCTACTTCTCCTCCTGGATTCCTGAAAACTCGATCTTGTATGCACTTTCTTGCTTGTATGTTTTCAAAATATCGTGTTTGTACTCTCACATTAATGAATCGAGTTTCGTCAAAATCTAATCGTCGTTTTTGTCTCGGAGCCATTTCTCGATCTGTGAAATTCACAAAAATTTTAGCTAAACTCCAAAATATTACTAAGAAGGCTTCCTACAACAACTAAAATCCATTTAAATCGATTTCTATGAAATTCTTCCAAGTATTTTCTTCACATTTCAAAATTTTTTCGAAATATCCCAATGTTGAAGAAATTCATGGTGAAAATAAAAAATTTTTGCATAGGAGTGAAGCTCTAACCAAGGGAAGATGAAATCAGGTGTCAAAAAGTCTTGAAATCGCTTCAAATCCGAGATCTCTCATGCCCTAGGTTGGTTTTTTCGAAAATTTGAGGAAAGGGATGATGAATAGTGTCGGTTGACTTGTCAAATATAGGTTTTTTGGCGTTCTCGCTGTCAGCGAGGTTTTTCTCGCTGTCAGCGAGGTTTTTCTCGCTGTCGCGAGCTAATTAATTCCATAAGGCAAAAGTTTCGGGAAAAATCCACCGTCGGCTAGCTCGGTCTTGCTGTCAGCGGGTTTTCTCGCTGTCCGCGAAATAATTCTCGTCGTCGGCGAGGTTCCAAAAAATTTCAATTTTTGAAATTCGTCAATCATTTTCAACCTCGAATTGCCCTTAATCAATCTTCCGATCATTTAATTTGAATATTAATAAGAAGATTAGGTACTTAAACTCACAAAAAGTCACACAAAACAAACAACATAACTTCATAAATGAAATCCATGAAACTTACATATTTCATACTAACAACTTCACACACACTTAACTTAATTGTTCAAATCTGTATACTCAGCATCGCAATCCACACCACAACACTCTAATTGGTGAGACATAACAATTTACATAAATCTCATCAAATCTAAAGTTCGACTCATAATAAAACTTAAACACCTAAAATCAAACACACACATATACAAATATAACATAAACAATATAAATCCTTCCTACTCTTCAGTATCTGAACTAATATCTTCTCTGATATTTCCAATGCGACGCAGGTGCACAAATAAATTTTAGAAAGGCCTGAAAAGGAATTCTGCAGTAGATTCTTCATTAATCCATCCTTTCTGTCTTAGTAGATGAATAAAACTGGCCTCCAGATGTCCAGTATGATCAAAGTGCTCCTTCATTCTCCAATCAATATGATCAAACATATTAGAGATATTGTCAATAAAAGTCATCACATTTTACAATTCTTTCTTCAATCCTTTAATCTTCTTCAGAATGAAATTAGTCTTATCAATAATAGGTCTTGCTAAAGGATTGTTCTGTGATGCTCTGTCAGAAATAAAGGTGATCTCATCATTGTTATCCAAAGTGAGAAACATATCTGTAGGATCCAGGGGTTTCCATGGTAAAAGTAATTTTTCCCAAGCCTCATAAGAAACTTGGTGCTGACTGCATAAAGCAAATATAGTAGATGGGTGTCCAAGTCCATGCACGATTAATACCAATGCAGACATTACTATTATTGATCCAACATCGATAGGTAATCCAATTTGAATACAGTAGTTTAAAATAGCACATTCCTTTGAAACTTTATTTACTCTCATGGTAGGTAATAATTTTGATGATATAAAAAAATGCCAGTGCTTCGAGACATAGTTTAGAAGTGATGCAGAAAAACTAACATACCCGTCTTCTCATAACTCCCAATCATCTAGTTCGTCGGTCAGATATCTATAGATCTCGTTCATATTGTATCTTGAAGGCACAAATTTGGAATAATGACAAACAGAGGTATTTTCTATAGAAAACAATTCATTTACTCTTGCAGGAGTAAATGTTACCCATCTTCCTCTGACGTACACATTTCCATGGTTGATCGCATGTAAATTAGAGTAAAACTCCTTAACTACTGGTATAACTACAGTGGAAGTTGTATAACAAAATACCTCCCAATGCCGCTGTGCGATCATTTCTTCTATTTTTGTAGTAGCATTCTCTACTCTTCTATTGACGAATCCTCTTTCTTTGATAAGTCTTTTCTTCATCAAGCCTTTGTTGAAGATTCGTTGTGCCTCCGAACTAACGAATTTTCTCCGGTTGAAAACTTCAGTTTTTGTGGGTTCTAGGAATTTGGAAGCCATTTTGGATGGAATGGATTGGTCTCTAATTGTTCCAAAGGAAGAAAATGGTGTAAAATCGGATTTGGAACAATTTCTTACGAAAGAATGTCTTAGATCCGTCCAAAACCACACGAAAAATCTTTAAGAAACCAAATTTTTAACTGCCTCGCCATCGGCGGGAAGTTCCTCGCCGTCGGCGACTTAGTTATAAAACTGACTGAAGTAATGTCCACGATCTCGCCGTCAGCGGGCTCGGGCTCGCTGTCGGTGAGATTCGCAAAAATCTCTCGTTTTCGCTCTGGTCCGAATATTTTCTGATCTCATCCAACAGGTTCAATTTTTGTGATGATTCTAATAAAAATTATGAGTAGTAACATTTGTTTTAAAAGACTCACTAATATGTAGATATTAAAAATAAAAGACTACTATGGGTTGCCTCCCATAAAGCGCTTGGTTTAACGTCGTCAGCCCGACCTAATTTAGTTAGTGTTCAGGTTGACTAAGCATTAAAACCTCTTTAAAATTTGGTCGTCTGTTTTCGAAATATGGTTATAATCTATGTCCATTTACTTTAAATCTATGTCCTGTTTTTGGATCTTCAATTTCTATAGTTCCATATGAAAATATTTGAGTAATGGTGAAAGGTCCTAACCATCGAGATTTCAATTTCCCAGGAAATAATTTCAATCTAGTATTATAAAGCAAAACTTCTTGTCCTGGTTTAAAATTTCTCTGATTAATCTTCCTATCATGCCATAATTTCATTCTTTCATTATAAATCCTATCATTATCATATGAATCATTTCTTATTTCTTCCAATTCATTTAATTGCAACAATCTCTTATCACCAGCTTCTTTCATATTATAATTAAATTCTGTAATCGCCCAATATGCTTTATGTTCTAGTTCAACTGGTAAGTGGCAAGTTTTTCCATATATAAGCTCGTAAGGAGTCATTCCAATCGGAGTTTTATAAGCGATCCTGTATGCCCATAATGCGAGTATCTAGTCTTATAGATCGATCGATCTATTAGGATTTACGGACTTTTCTAATATACGCTTAATCTCTCGATTAGAAACTTCGAACTAATCCACTTGTTTGTGGATGATAAGCAATTGATATCTTATGCATAATATTATATTTTTCTACTAGTTTGTGAATATATTTGTTTCTAAAATGAGTTCCTCCGTCGGTGATAATCACTCTCGGCATTCCAAATCTAGTAAAAATATTTTTCATTAAGAATTTTGAAACACTTTCAGCATCACACCTAGGTAAAGCTTGTGCTTCAATCCATTTGGAAACATAATCAACAGCTACTAATATATATGAGTTTCCAAATGAAGGAATAAAAGGTCCCATGAAATCGAATCCCCAAACATCAAAAATTTCAACTTCTAATATAAAATTCAGATGCATTTCATTTTTCCTTGATATGTTTCCTACTCTTTGGCATTTATCGCAAGTTTTAATATATCTATATACATCTCTAAATAGAGTAGGCCAGTAAAATCTAGATTGTAGAATTTTATATGCAGTTTTATCTGTCCCAAAATGTCCTCCAAAATCTGAATCATGACATTTTTGAATAATTGGTTCAATTTCCTCATAAGGCAAGCATCTTCTAATAATTAGATCCTTGCATTGCTTATATAAGTATGGTTCATCCCAAAAATATGATTTAGTATCGTGAATGAATTTTTTCTATTGTTGCAAAGTTAACATAGGTGGTAAAATGTCACTTACAATATAATTTACTATATCGACATACCAAGGTATTTTCAACTCATTAATATTATAAAGTTGTTCATCGGAAAAGCATGTCTAAAATTTTATTATCAATATTAGATAATTCATGATTTTCTAATCTTGATAAATGATCAACAATTTGATTATCAGTTCCCTTTTTGTTAACTATATCAAAATCAAATTCTTGCATTAATAATATCCATCTGATTTGTCTTGGTTTAGAATCTTTCTTTTGCATTAAATATTTTATAGCAAAATGATCAGTATGCACAATGCATTTAGTTCCTATTATATAATGCTGAAATTTATTAAAAGCATATACAACTGCTAATAATTCTTTTTCAGTAACTGTATAATTTATTTCAGCATCATTTAGAGTTTTACTAGCATAGTATATAACTTTGAAAATTTTATCATATTTTTGCCAAGAATCGCTCCTATAGCATAATCACTAGCATCACACATAAGCTCGAATGGTTTCTCCCGGTTAGGCGAAACTATTATAGGTGCTTGTAATTAATTTATCTTTTAATAATTTAAAAGCATTCACGCATTCAGTTGTAAATTCAAATTTCTTGTCCTTTTCAAGAAGTTGGCATAGAGGTTTAGTTTTTTTTGAAAAATCTTTAATGTAACGCCTGTAAAATCCAGCATGTCCAAGAAAACTTCTTACCCCTTTTGCCGTAGTTGGAGGTGGTAATTTAGCTATTACTTGAATTTTTATAGGGTCTACTTTCATGCCTTTTTCCGAAATTTTATGCCCTAATACAATGCCGCCTGTAACCATAAATTGACATTTCTCCCAATTTAGAACTAAATTAGTTTTCTCACATACTTCAAATACTTTTTCAAGATGATTTAGGCATGTGTCAAATGTTGTTCCAAATACAGAGAAATCATCCATAAATACTTCTATTCCATTATCGATTAATTTACTAAATATAGACATCATACATCTTTGGAATGTTGCGGGTGCATTACATAATCCAAAAGGCATTCTTCGAAAAGCGAAAGTTCCATAAGGACTAGTAAATGTAGTTTTATCTTGATCCTCGGGAGCAATTTGTATTTGATGATAACCGGTATATCCATCTAAGAAACAAAAATATTTATGTCCGGCTAATCTATCTAACATCCGAGTTCAGAAATGGTAAAGGGAAGTGATCTTTTCTAGTGGCTGTATTTAATTTTCTATAATCAATACATATTCGCCATCCAGTAACTTGTCTTATAGGAATAAGTTCATTATTTTCATTAGTTTTGACAGTCACCCCTCCTTTTTTAGGTACACAGTGAATTGGGCTTACCTAAGCACTATCAGAAATAGGATATATAATACCATTATCTAACCATTTTAAAATATCTTTCTTAACTACTTCTTTCATTATCGGGTTTAATCTCCTTTGTGGATCTGCTTTAGGTTTATGTTCATTATCTAAAATATTTCTGTGCATACAGATTGAAGGACTACTTCCTTTAATATCTGCTAAAATCCAACCAAAAATTTTCTTATATTTTTTTAATGTATCTAAAAGTTTTTGTTCTTGAGATTCATTTAATTCAGATGAAATAATAACTGGTAGAGTTGAAGAATTACCTAAGTAAGCATATTTTAAATGATTAGGTAACATTTTTTAACTCAAGTTCAGGAGATTTAATAATCGATGGAACCATATTTTTTTCAGTATTTTCTGTGTTATCAAAAAATTCAAATTTTTCTTGAATATAATCTAATTCTTCATTTATCTCAGATTTTTCAATTAATTCAGTATTTTCTTTTTCTAATTTTTCTTCATAATATTCCTTAAAATGTTCTTTTTGTAAATGATCAAGTACTTCCATTCGAAAACAATCATCATCTTTTTCTAGCGCAGGATATTTCATTGATTTAGCAATATTAAAAGTTACTTTTTGGACATTTACCCTCATAGTTAATTCTCCTTTCTGAACATCAATCATAACTTTTCCAGTGGCTAAAAATGGTTTTCCTAAAATGATAGGAATTTCTTTATCTTCTTCCATATCTAGAACAATAAAATCTACACGAAAGATAAATTTATCCACTTTAACTAATACATCTTCAATAACTCCCTTAGGATATGTAACAGAACGGACAGCTAACTGAAGAGTTACTGAAGTAGGTGAAATTTCTCCCAATCCTAATATCTTAAAAATTGATAGAGGCATTAGATTGATGCTTGCTCCTAAGTCACACAAAGCTTTTCCATAGAATTTTTCTCCAGTAGCGTAGGGTATAGTGAAACTACTAGGATCTTTTAATTTTTTAGGAAGTTTTTTCTGAATAATAGCACTACACTCTTCACTAAGTGCAACCATTTCATTATCAGTAAATTTTCTTTTTTTATTTAAAATATCTTTCATGAATTATACATAGTTTGGCATCTGTTTTAAAGCTTCTACGAAAGGAATATTTATCGTTAATTTCTTCAAAATTTCAAGGAATTTAGCAAATTGTTTGTCTTTTTTATGTTGAATTAGTCGTTGAGGAAATGGTGGTGGAGGTTTTTCAACGTAAATTTTCATAGGTATTAAAGGATTTTCTAAGTTTTGATCTTGTTGATTCTTTTCCTTTTCAATTTCCACTTCCTCTTTTCGAGTTTCAAGTTCTTTCGAATTCGAGGTTCTAATTCTTTTCCACTTCATAATTGTATCGCTTTAATTTGTTCATTTCCCTTGTCTTTAGGATTTATTTCTACATTACTAGGAAATGTTCCAGGTATTCTATTATTAAGTGCAGTAGCAATATGTCCAAGTTGATTTTCAATATTTTTAATAGCTGTCCCTTGATTTTGTAATTGATTTCCTTGTATTTGTAGTTGATTTTCTTGATTTTGTAAATTTTGACCCATATTTATTATTAATTCTTCTATCGATAATTTCTTTTCTTTAAATTGTGGGTTATTATTATTAAATCCAGGTGGATAATTAGGTTTATAATTAAGATTTCCTTGATTAGATGGATTTCCTAATTGTTGTGTCATATTATTCATCCATGGTTGATTAGTTGCATTATTATTCTAATTAAAATTAGGATGATTTTTTCATCCAAGATTATAATAATTTGCATAAGGATTATTAGTTCTGTTGTTAATTGCATTAATTGTTTCATATTGAGATTGGGATTCTATAAGTTGTCCAGATGAATTTTCTTCTGTTATAGTTGGAGAGTAATTCATTCCAAAATAATCTAATTTTTTAGATATAACAGTAATTTGTGAAGCTAATATAGATATTGCATCATTTTCATGAATACTAGCTATTTTTTTAGGATTCATTCTATCAGCAGGCCATTGAAAATTATTTGTTGTCATTTCTTCGATTAGTGCATAGGCTTCATCAAATGGTTTTGACATTAATGATCCTCCAAGCAGACGATCGATGATTGATCTTAAAGATCCTACTAATCCATTATAAAAAGTTTGGATAATTAACCAATCTGGTAACGCATGATGTGGGCATTTCCTAAGAAGTTCTTTAAATCTCTCCCAAGATTCATATATTGACTCTCCATCAAACTCGACTAAAAGAAGTTATATCATTTCTAAGCTTAGCAGTTTTAGATGGTGGAAAATATTTGGATAGAAATTTTTGTGATAATTCTCCCCAAGTTTTAATAGATCCAGGTGCTAACGAATTTAACCATATTTTAGCCTTATCCCTTAAAGAAAAAGGAAAAATTCTAAGTCTGATAGCATCGTTAGATACTCTTTCATATTTGAAAGTAGCACATAGTTCTAAAAAACTAGCAAGATGTAAATTAGGATCTTCTGTAGGTGAACCACTAAATTTATTGTTTTGTACCATTTGGATAATTGCAAGTTTAAGTTCGAATGAATAAGCAGCTACATCAGGGTTTTGAATAGTTAAATGAATTTCATCTAATGTAGGGTTGGCATAATCTCGTAATGGTCTTGGTTGATTGATATTTTGATTTTCAGGTATATTTGCCATTTGTGTTAATTTTATAATTTCTCTCTTTTGTTTTGTAATTCTTTTAATAGTACGCTCTAATTCTGAATCGTAAGGTATTAAATTTTCGTTTCCAAATTTTGGCATACAATTTTAAAATAGATTTTAGATTAGTCCGTTAATTTAGTAAATAATTTCTTTAGATCCCCGACAACGGCGCCAAAAACTTGACCCACTTTTTATATGTATGTAATTTAAGTTAATAGTATCGGCACCAAAAGCTTGATCCTGCTTTAAATATAGTTGTATGATTTAATTTATAATGTGGATTCTACGCAAGTATACATATCATATCAATTAATACAGGGCTCTAGTGGAGTCCTGGTTATCGATCCCACGGGAAGTTTTTAATGAAATATTATCGGCTAAATTTAAAGCAATTACTTACTAATAAAGTGAACGGAAATTCTAAATAACTATAATAAACTAAAGTAAACTAATGCTTGAAATAAGTTGATTTAATTAATTCAGAAAAAGTATCATTCTCCTTGCTTTTAGAAAATTAAGTTAACTGATGAATTTAAATAGAATTTTTTAAATTGTATTGTGACAAATAGGAGCATTCCTATTCTTTACCCTTTGGTCCAGGTGCAAAGAACATTGACTAATCCTATGTTTGATTACTGAATTTGCGGCTAAGCTGGGAGGATACCGGCTGCCACTTCAGAGCTCCCACGTTCCCCTCACCTGAGGGCTAACATCTACACTTCAGCTCTCAAACAGTAGGATCGAATTGAGTATTTTAGTCTGTCACACCAAAATATCCTATTCTACATCCGTTAATTAATATTTCCCTATTTATTTGCACCCGCCTTCCAAGACTTTTGACTTCCCTGAATATTGGATGCAATTTTTACTATAGTTGATAATTCAACATATTTTAACTACTCAATTGGCCAAATTGAAAGTAAATTAAGTTTTAAGTAAAAATTATCACAATTTATTATACTATATTAGATGCTTTTATTTAATTTCATCGATCCACATAATTTTCATAAACAAGGAGAAAGACTAAGAAAACTACTCAGAATGCATGGGAATAAAACAAAGCATGGATTTCATTTAAAGTTAAAAACAATAAACAAAGATACTTATCTTAATTTCCTCCCCAAGCAGACTCCTTGAAGTTCCTTTGACTTTTCCTTCTAGTACAACAACTAAACAGCACTCAATTAAACAAATGAACTCACTAAACTCACTTAAACTTACACTCAAGACACTAGAAATGAACACACAGAAGACTTAAAAGACACACACTCTCTAGAATTCGGCCTCTATTTATCGAGGTAGGAAAAAGTCCAAGGGGTGCTTAAACACCTCTCAAAAAGTGTCCAGGTTCAATGTATAAGCATTTTGAACTAGCTCGCCATCGGCGGGAAACGATCTTGCCGTCAGCGGGGCTTCTAGAAGGTCTTCAAACCGCGCGATCTCGCTGTCGGCGGGCTCGGGCTCGCTGTTGGCGAGGTAGTTATAATTCCTTCAGAAAATTTTCCTCACGATCTCGCCGTCGGCAGCCTCGATCTCACCGTCGGCGAAGTAGTTATATTTGCATGAATTTCCTCCTTTTTGATCCAAATTTGCTCCATTTCATGCATTTTGCTTCTATCACCAATAAATCTTCATTCCTGCAATAAAATAAAGAAAATACATTTCTTTAAAGTGAAATTTCATCACAAATAGGCATGAATTTCTTAACATATTTTTCTGTGATCATCCACCCAGCTTCTCACTGGGGTCAGCAATACTATTAAAATCACCCCCAACAATCCAATGTTCCTGAACATTACCACTAATACTGATGAGATTATCGCAAAGTAAAGTTCTATCAAGTGAAGAGAATCCAACATAAATGAAGGTGGCCAGCCCAGAAAATTGAGCAATCTTGAATTGTGCATGAACAAACTGAGAGTCATCTATAAGAACCTGGTAAGTTAGCTCTTTCCTACTAAACAGCCAAATTTTATTATTTCTGTTAGCATAAAAATTGAACCCCTGGAATTTTGTTGTTGTACTTTGTCGGCATATTTTTAGGTTGTGTGTTTTATTTTGAAAAAGGGGTCGCTTAACAGAAGTTGTCGGCGAATTTTTAATTTAATTTAAATAAATAATTTTGAAAAGTAGTATTTGATTTTGAAAATAATTTTAAATTTGAAGGTTTTAAGATATGAGATTAAACCGATCTCACATCCCAAATAGTTTATATAAACGAGCACCGCACCACAAACCGTGTATCTATCCCTAAGGATAGACACACCGCTCGACGGTGGGGCTCGATTAAATAAACTAGAAGATTTGTGACATCCGTTTAGGTTCGCGAACCAATTTTATAAGCCGACAAATTCCCCTGCTTAATATGAAAGCATTAAACGAGGTTTATATTACTCAGGTTCTTTAAAATTCCCTATAAGGGCAAGCCCCTATAGTTAATTACATCTTAAGTGATGGGAATCACCTAAGAAGACTCTCGATAATAATCAATAATTCTGCTCTCAAGGATTTCAAAGTTTAAGTTTTCAAGGGATTGAATTTTGGAATTTCAATATGGAATGGATCAAGTTTAGAACATTTTGTTTTGAGAATTCAAAGGAAGAAAGGTAGGAGAAATCACGATTCGAAGTGAACTTCGGTAATTTCCCGACTATCCTATTGTTTGGCTTGAGTTTAGGAAAGTCCTAATATTTATTTAAATGTTTTGATCTTGCCAATTTTAATTAATTAGGGCTTATATTTGTATGATAAAATCAAACAAATAGCCTCGAAGATGTGAGGGTTTATTGTCGTACCGGACGACTACCTCGGAATCCTAAGACCAGTTAGGGCTTAATTTGCAATGCAAATGCCTAACGAAGAGTTGAGGATTTATGTTGTACTAGGCAAACTACCTAGAGGTCCTATGGCTTTGTTATTTAATTCTAGGAATGTTTTGCTAAAGTAGACGCAGGTTTTGCTGATGACGATGGCCTTACTGCCCACCATGCTCCGAGCTCCTTGTTGTTGCAGAGTTTTAGTTTTAGAAGTCATAAATCAGGGGATGAGAAAAGTGTTTTGGTTTAGAGAAAATCTTAATTTCCAAGTGTTTTCAATATTTTAATTAAAACAAATCTTAAAGTTGATTATAACGACACCGGTTAAGATCCCACTGGTTCCATCCTTCCGGCATCATTATTTTTATCGGATTCACTTAAGTCCGTATGAATTTGCTAAACTCAATCGAATGAGTTCCACACTTTCATTTAGACCGTGGAAATCCCGTTAGCAACACGTAGGTTACATCATCCGAGGTATTCCGCGATCATCCAACAGGACGTTTTAATTTAGTTGTAATTGTAGTTTTGTGTTCCGTTTGTGATTAAATTTTGAGTTGTTTTATATTTTGAAATGTCGTGGCGGTGAATTTTATCTTGCAATGACTTTTAACTTAGTTTTGGTTTCGGCTTTAGGGACTATCCTAAAGGTGTGGGTTTTCATGCAACGATTGTTTATCATGCAAGAAAAGTAAGTGCGATGAGATTAATGAAATTGCAATAATGTAAATTGCAAGAAAGTAAATCGCAATAAAATAAAAGCGTGCTCTGGAGGGTCTTCCCGTCATCCCAAGCCGCACTTAAAACACAATTAGAATATTTAAGCAAGTTCCTAGGTAAAGCTAAGGTAAGGGTTATGGTTTTCTACCAAATTCCTAATCCTATAGCTAGTCAATTCCTATGACGTCTAGATTCCTTGTGTTTTTGTTTGAAAACGATTTTCTTCATCAAAGAACAATTAAATTCAATTGTTCTTATGAACATCCTATCATATTGAGAAAGTGTTTAAGAAGAATCTTAAACATCTTTTCAATATTGCTAGAATTGTTTTAAGTCCAAATGAATTTAATTATACAAATGAATTAATCGTCCAAGAATCTCAAGTTTTGTTATCTCGCTCGAGTGAACTAGGACATTCGAATATCCTATAGGTGAAGTAACATTTCATTTAATATTCTGTTTAGGAGTTATGATAACTAAAGCTTTTGAGGGTAAATCGGTGTTCAAATGGTTTGTGATTTAGTTTAATTTCCATTAATGGATTTAAATTTGGAATAGTTGTTCAAGTTATTTTAGATTTATTTTGAATTCTTTATGTCTTTGGTGATGTTATATTTAATTCAACTTAATTTAATTTAATTTAATTTAATCTTTAATTTAATTTAATTCAATTTAATTCAATTTAGTTTGATTTGATGTTAAATTAAATTAATTTGATTTGATTTAATTTTAATTTAATTCAATTTAATTTAATTTTTAATTTGGTTTAACTTAATTTAATTTGGTTTTATTTATTTAATTTAATTTAATTTAATTCATTTAATTTAATTTAATTTGTTTATTTAATTTAATTTAATTTAATTTAATTCAACTTTTAATTTTAATTTAATTTAATTTAATTTAATTTAATTTACTTAATTTAATTTAATTTTTAATTTAATTTTAAATTTAATTGTATTTTTTTTAATTTTAATTGAAATTTTAAAAGAGTTTAATAATTTAATTTTAGTTTAATGATTAAGTCTTTTAATGTTTTGAATTTGAGTTATCATTTTAATTAAGAATTGAATATTAATGAGATAATTAATTTAGGGATTTTTAAATTAAAGAATAAATATCTTCCTAATAATATCCCTATTTTAATAATTCCAATTTTATTATTCTTCCAAATTTAATCAATTATTTAATTAAGGTTTAATTATTTTAAATTACTTAATGGGTTTCTACCCTTTAATTATTTAAATTTCAATCATCCAAATCAGATTAGGATCAAATGTTTTACTTGTTAATTTTTTTTATTAAACCTAAAGTTTTAATTAAGGGTTAAAATTTTAATTACCATTTTTACCCTTTAAGCTTAATAATTTCATAACTCACTAAATTGAACTCAAATGAACTTGAAATTTTTATGTGACTTCACTCATATGTCAATAAAGACATGAGAGGAGAAAATGTGATTTTTCTGTATTTAATTTATTTTTATAATTATTTTTGGTAGAAAATAGAGATTTCCAAGGAAAATTGAATAACATAACCAAGGTAAAGTTTCTGTCCTTAAGAAAATTAGGGGACATTCCTAATGACCAGAGGATTACTTGGACCAATTTTGGTGATTTTTTAAATTATATTATTTTTATTATAATTATTTTAAGCTTTGGAGTGTTAATTAATTTAAAAATAAAGTAAATGTTGAAAAATGAATTTTATATTTTTCAAAAATCTCTCTGATATCAAGGAAATCAGAGAATCAAATTTTACAATTTTCTGATTTTTCTATGATTTATTATAATTATTTTAGTGAAAATGCTAGAAAATACATTTTTTTAATTTTAAAATTACCCTAGGGCTTTAAAATTTAATATCTCATAAAATATACCTAAGAAAAATATGGGGTTTGTTCCTAAGTGATTAAAATTTAAAATGTGACATTTTGGTGAATTTTATTATTTTTGTGATTTTTATTATTTTTTAATTATTAAAAATATTAAAATAATATTAAAAATCAACTTTTTTAGAAAATTGAAATTTTAATTTTCCTAAATTCCTCTGATATCAGAGAGGCTCCAAAACCAATTTGGTGAATGTTTGAAAGGTATTTTGAAAGTTATGAATTTTTAAAGTTCAAAATGACTAAGTAGCTTAATCAACCCATTTAGTAAGGCTAACCAAGTCCAATTGACCTCAAATTTTTATGGTGGGTTCCTCTGATCCTAAAGGTCAGTGGAGAATTGATTTCAAGTCAATTTGATGTATGGTTAGCTCTAATTAATTAGAGATCCATTTTGGGTGTTTAAGCCAATTAGGGTTGTTTTAAATGAACTAACTCAAAACCTATTTTTCCTAGGGTCCTCTCGGTCATAAGAAACATCACCAAATTTTCCTAGAATTTATTTCACAACATGCTATTTATTGGAATTAAAATACTCAAAACAGTAACATGAATTTGAAAAATCAATAACTCTTCATAGGGATGGCCTCTGACTTTGGAAAATTCAGGGAATGTTTCCAAATTCAGAGGCTTCAAAAGCCCTATGGTCTCATGCCATGGTGAATTGTATACATGCATGGAGAATTAAAAATATGCAGAGAGTAAATAAATTATTAAAAATAAAATACTTGATGAAATTAAATAATTTCTTTTCCACATTATTCTCCTCCGTTCACTCGAGCAAGAGGGTATTTTTATTTTATTTTTCTGATTTTTCTACACAAAGTTATGAATTTTTGAAGTTTAGGGAATTAAATAAATCAGAAAAAACCCTAATTTTCTATTTATCCACGCGGCGCCGCGTCAACCTCGGCAGCTCCGAACGCACACGCGTCGCGCTCCCATTCGACGCCGCCATCTGAGTCAGCAGCCCGGGCCCCGCGGTTCTCGTATCATCTCCTGATCCGACGCGATCCTGGCCGTCCGTCCACGCGTGTATTGAATGGACGGCATCCGTTCATCGTCCCCAAGTGTCCTCACCCGAGAGCCGTCCACACTAAATCCCTAATATCTCACTCGATACTCAATGGATTTTCATGTTCTTATGTCTCTATGGATTCGTCTTCAAGAGACGAACACATCTATACGGTGATCATGCATCGAAATTAAAGCATTTGAAATGGAGAATCTCCGAAGCTCGGGATGAAGAATTAGCTCATACCTTTGCTCGCAGAAGTGTGGCTTCGATCCGAGGGTTGTTGCACCTTCGATTGGATCCCAACAAGCTCCGCATGAAGTCTCCTGGTCCGGTGAATTGTCTAGGTGGGATTTCGACCAAGCCCGATCACAAAGCTTGGAGGCCGGAGCAACCGGGTGGCCCGGAGATGGGGCTTTTGTCGCGGACACCTTCCCTTGGTCCGGTGAAGGTGTAGAACCAATCAATTTGGGGATTGGCTCACCGTGGAGAAGTGTCCCGGTTTTGGGCCTAGATTTCAACTCCGAAATCGAGCTCACAGAGAAGAAATGACAGGGGGATCTCAGCTGGGGATCAAGTGCTCTGTGTATGGGGAGGAGTCCGGAACAATTTTGCGGCAGTTTCCTTAAGGTTTGTTTCAGCACCTCTCATGGCCGAGAGGGGTGGTGTTTAAATAGAGAGGGTGGAGGGCCTCCTGTGGAGAGTTAGGGCTTGTGATCAGCTCGCTTCGCGCAAGAGAAGAACGAGCTCCAATGGCCACCGAGGATTGGGCAACTCAGCAGGTGAGAATTCCAAGTCGGGCTCACATGTGAGCTCTCGGCCATGGTGTTTTCCGGCGACCCGGCGGCTGGCCGGCAGGCATGGGTCACCCTCAAGTCCAGTGGGTCGGACTCAGAGGTTTGTGCAATCAATCGGGCCATGGACATGTGTAAAGGGTTCGAATCAAAATGGAATGGGAAAGGGCTAGTTTTGGGTCTAAATGGGTCAACCCTTGGTTTTGGGTTAGGTTCACCCTCCAAGGTCAATTTGGGCTGAAGGGAAATTCACTTGGATCAGCTTCGATTAGTGGGGTCAAGTCACAATCCAAGTACAATTAAGTCTAAGCATGGTTTAGTGGAGTCATGGAAGTGGTTAATCACTCTTAAGAGAATATGGAAAGGGCCTCCTCCTCTTGCCATCTTGGGTATGGTGAGGTGGAAAGTAGATTCCATGGCTCTCATGGCTCCCATGTGGCTCATGCATGGCTTCATGGCTCACCTTAAGCTTGGGAAAAGTGAAGTCAATTTCATGGAAATGGATTTAAGGAAAATTTTAGTATTTAGGGGTGATTTGGCATGAGGCTTGATTTGGAATTATTTGATGATGAATTTAGGACTTAGGTAATGGATTTAATTAAGTGGATGGAAAATGGAGATGTCATGTGGGCTTTAGGGTGGATTTTGGGCTTTTTGAAATGGTTTTAGATGGGCTCTTAAGATGGTTTAGGAAAGTGGGCTTTTAAATTTTAAAATGGATTTTGGGATAAAATTTTGTAAAGAGATTGGGCCAAATAATTTTTGGGTTTAGCTCATGGATGTATCATGAGTGACTTGAAGCAAATTGGGGGTGATTTGGGTTTGAATTGGGTTGAATTTGGGCTCTTTTGGTGAATGGGCCAATATAGGTCCAAGTGGGCCAAGTTGGGCCAATGTTGGGCTAGGGTTGAAATTGATGTAAAATTAATGTTGAGAAATGTTTATGGGAGTGTTTCAAAGAGGTTTTGACTTTGGTTGGGCTTTGATTTTGGGGTTTGGGCTCATTTGGGTTAGGTTTGGGTTTAGGTCAAAATTGGGCCTTAATGCTTTGGGTTGAATTTGAGTGGGGTTTAGCTCCAAATTTTTGGGTAAATCATGTTAGGGTTTTGCTTGTGGGGATGCTAAGGAAGATTTAGAAAAGATTTGGGGTTAATTGGAGTTGAATTGGGTGAGTTTGGGTTAAGTTTGGGTCATGGGTCCAAATTGGGCTTTAATGCCAAAAGTGAAATTGGATTCAAATGTCAATCAAATTGGACTTGGATTTGGTCTAGATTGGTGTTGGGAATGTTGAATTGAAGTTTAGAATTGAATTGGACCAGAATTTGGGTCAATTGGATAGGTTTGGTTTGACATTGGGTTCACTTTGGGTTAAAATGGGTCAAATTGGGGGTTTTGACAAAAGTGGGGTAAATTGACAAAATTGGCTCATGGTGTAGTTGAACAAAATGAAATTGGGAATATTTGGGATTTTCTGGAATTTTCTGGGAATTTTCTGAATTTTTTTTGGGTTTTTGGGTCAAGAGGGTATTTTGGGTATTTGGAGGGTATTGGGAGGTATTCTTGGAATTTTTGATATTTTTGGGTATGGATGATCAATTTGAGTGATGTGGAAATGTTTGGGATTGATTTTGGGGAATTTTGGGTTATTTGGAAATTTTTGAGAAATTTGGGTAATTTTAAGGGTTTTGGGTAGGCTAAGCGGGTGTAGGGTCCGGGGTCGAAAATTGAAAATTTGGAAAATTGAAAATTTGGAAAATTGAAAATTTGGAAAATTGAAAATTTGGAAAATTGAAAATTTGGAAAATTGAAAATTTGGAAAATTGAAAATTTGGAAAATTGAAGATCGGGTAAATTTGAGTGGAATGAAATCATTTTGGTTGAGCCATGAAGCCACATCAAGCCCACATGAGCCATGAAGGGACTCATTTGAGGCATCCACTATGTTGTTCCTATCCCTCTTAGCCAAGGGCTTAGGGGTTAAGGACCATCCATGTGAATCACCTACATGAGTCAGGAGGTCAAGTTAGGTATAGGTGTGTGAAAGTGTAGTGTATAGGTGTAGTGTGTGTGTAAGTCGGCCCCTCACCAGACCAGGCCACCCAGGGCAGTCCTAAGGCCAAAGAGTCCTATAGGAACTCATCCTTTAAACTTCCACATTTGATTTCAACCCTCTAGGTGATTAGGGGTCTACAGTCAAGTTTGTGGAGTTTGCAGGGAATTAAGAAGTGGTTTGAATTTCTAAAAGGTGGGTCCCAATTCTAGTCCTCTAAGATAGTCAAAGGAAAAGCCTAAGGCTAGATCCTAAGTACTAAAGGGAAGAAGAGAAGACCTCATCAAAAATGAGGTCAACATACTTATGTATGTTGCTATGGACCATTGGCTCCAATAAAGCAATGATCCAAGGCCTATAAGTCCTGTTAATATTCTTAATTTTGCTAAGGGTGTCAGGACTTGCCACACCCCTAACTTTCCAACACAGTATATTAATCATGATGGGTAGCCTTACCTGCCCTAGTCAACCTAGGGGGAGGGGCCTTAGAAGTGTTAGGATCCATGGCTTCAATAATATTGTTTTGTGAGAGATATTTAAGCTCCATTACATCTTTTCTTTTTCTCCTGCTTTTCTGAACAGTCCAAACCTCTTCCATTTCATTAGACATATGATCTAACACTGCCTGATCAGTTGCTTGTGTCTCAGTATTATCCCTGACCCCATCATCCTTATCACCTGTGGAATCTGGAAGGATAGTGGGATAAGGTTTTGTCACATTATTTAGTGGGCTAATAAGCCGAGTAGAGGGCCAATTTATGGGACTAAATTCCTCTCTAATTTCAGTATCATAACTCATTCTGTCACTGTCCTCAACTGAAATTTTTTCTGCTGGTTGGTTCACCTCAGGATGAATTTGATTTTCCACTATAACTGGTAAATGAGTTTTTTGAACACCTTTGCCCACATTACCATCAGCTAACCTCCCATTAGTGGTAGGAGAAATAAAAGAAGTGTCCCTGTCTGAAGATAAGTCACCCTGTTGGTTAGGTAGAGAATTCTGGGGGGGTGGTTGGACAAAATCTGTTTGTTTGTCACTCACAGGAAGTTGGTTCTTATCCAAGTATTCTTTTTGGGCAACTTTAAAAGGTCTTAGTTCAGGGTGGACCCTGTAGCACTGTTCCACAGTATGACAAAAAATGTGACAATGTTTACAATACAATGGCTGATATTCCAGAACAATTGGCTGCCAGTAGCTATTGTTAGCAGTCCCCAACCATACACCATCAATACATGGCTGAGTTATATCTCTTTCCACCGTAAATCTAGCTTTAGAAATTCTAGATACTTTAGGCTGAATGCATGTCTAATTTTAGGGGTCTTCCCATGAGTTCGATAATATCATAAAAAAATTTATGATGAATATAAGGCAGCTTCAAGTTTGGGAGGTTTAACCACACTGGAAAAATTGGGGGCTCTTGTGAAGGATCAAAATCCAAAGTCCATTTCAGTAGCTTCATGGTCTAACCTTTAACCATAATGAACTTCTTTGAAAACACTTATGCATAGTCATCCTCCCTGGTTAGTTGAAGCATGATGTGTCTACTGTCAAACACACCAATTTTCCATTGCCCCAACAGCTTAAGCTTTGCGCAAAGTGTCCAGTTTAGGGTGACCAAATTGAAACTTACCCACCAAAGTATATTTGTAAGGTTCTGAAAGCTTGTTAAGTTCCTCCTCAGTAAAGATCAAGGCTAATTTACCAGCCTTCTTTGTGCACCTTCTAATGAACTCACATTCCACTTTTCCTTCAATAGCATCTTGGTAAATCTGTGGGAACACCAATATATCTCCCAAAGTGACCCCTCCCTCTTGTCTGACAGTAACTTCAACATATGAACTTTTTCCCAACCAGAGATTGATCAGCATTAAGTAACTCCCGAACCATAGAACCAATGGAATAGTAACTCGGCAAATTCAAAAAACCCAAGACCCGGGAAAACAAACCCCACACTCCCAGTACCACACCAGGAAACCGAGCAATGCAAAACAACAATCCTTATGACAAGGCCACCGACGGCAGTCACCGCCGCCGCCATGCAAACCCTAAAAGAGCACTGGATCCCGCCTTCACCATCATGTTTAATTATATATATATATATATATATATATATATATATATATATATATATATATATATATTTGTGTGTGTGAGTTTTTTATAGAAAATATCATTTTTATTTGAAAATATGAAATAAAACAAATCTCATATAAACAATAGTTTAAGTAAACGAGCACTACACCGTAAGTCATGCATCTACCCTCAAGAATAGACACATCACTTACTGACGAGACTTGATTAAATAAACTAAAGAATCTATGACATCCATTTTGATCTGTGAACCATTTATGTTGACTGATAATTTTTCCTATCTAATATAAGAGATTAGATAGGGTTTATATTACCTAGGTTCTTAAAGTTTCCTATAAGGGCAAACCCCTATAGTTAACAACATCATAAATGACCAAAATCACCTAAGAAAACTCTTGATATAGATCAGGAAAGAATGCCTCCATGAATTTAAAGGGTAGTATTTTTCAAGGTCGGACAATAAGAAATATCAAATGGGAAAGGTGCAAATGTGAACTGTTATTGCGGAATCCAAAGGAAGAAAGCTATGGGATGTCACGGATCTTGAGGAGAACCTCGGTGACTTCCCAAACTATCCTATGGTTTGGCTTCAACTTAGAAGAGATATTATTTAATGTTTCGTCCTGCCAATTTTATTATTTAGAGCTTACATCTGTATAATATTGATTATGCAAATAGCCTAGAGCTTATGAGAATTTATGTCATACAAGACTAGTTAGAGCTTATATTGCGCAACAGAGTGTGCAAAAGCCTAAAAGATAAGTTGAGGGTTTACGTCGTACTAGATGAACTACCTTGAAGTCATATGGTTTGTTGTTTATTTCTAAGAAGGTTTGTTGTTGTAGACCTGTTTTCTCTCTCGAAGATGTTCATCTACATGCCTCATCGTGCTACCCGCAGTGTTTGCTCCAAGTTCCTCGTTGCAGCAAGTTTAAGTTTAAAAGTGCCAAATTGAAGAGCTTGAGAGAAGTGTCAGGTTTAGAGTTCAAGTTTTGGTGTAGTTGTCAAAATTATTTAAATGTCTTATTAGGGGGGAATTTAAGTTAATTAGATCGAAACCAGTTAGGATCCTACGGTTCCCTCATTCCGGCACCACTATTTTCATCGGATTCACTTAGTCTAAATGAATTTACTAAACTCAAATAAATGAATTCAATAAGTTCATCTATACCAGGAAAATCTCGTTAGCAGGTTAGGTTGTCTCATCTAAGGGATTTTCGATCATCCAAAGAGATGTACTAATTTAGTTGCAATTGTCTTGTTTTCCTTATTATTTTGTTTGTGATTAATTTTGAAAGTTGTCTTAACTTGTAGGTTGCCTCATCTAAGGGATTTTCGATCATCCAAAGAGATGTATTAATTTAGTTGCAATTGTCTTTGTTTTCCTTATTATTTTGTTTGTGATTAATATTGAAAGTTGTCTTAACTTGTTGTTGTTGTGAATTTTGTTTTGATTTAGTTTTGGTTTTGGTTTAACATGCAGGGTGACATAATTTGTAGAAAATGAAAAAGTAGTAAAAAGTAAAGTGTAGTAAAGAAAAATAATGTAAATAAACTATAAATACGTACCAGTCCTCTTCTCGCACTCCAGCTGAAATGTCAGTATTTGTTGTTTATATATATATATATATATATATATATATATATATATTAACCTTGCAGGGAATTAAAGTATGTTGCTTGTAAGGAATGTAGGAAAAGCTAGTTGAAAGTGTGCCTATCGAGCCCTAAGGCATAGCTTGGTGGATTCCGGTTCATTTGAGTAATGGATGATTTTCTTAAGCAAAGCTTTGGACGGTCTCGAGTTCAATTGCCCTCCAATATATCCAAAAGACAGTAAAAGTGTTCAGGGTATGACCCTAAACAACTTTTAAAATGCTTTGGACGGTCTCGAGTTCTTCTGAAATTATTATATTGCTAAATCATTCATCCATTTTTAATGAGATTTAGTGCGTGTGCTTTAACCCTATGCTCAACAAATGTTAATATTTTAATAATCCCATGAGCAGGATAACTATCACTTGATATTTCACTTTACAAATTATGTGAGTAAAGAACCTTTAAGAATAAATTGATTTGTTAAGGAGTTTAGCTAATTGATTTAAAGTTGGTCTAGTAGTGCTTTCAAAATATTCTTAGCCAATTATGTTTTCTTTTCTAAACCTCATTAATCAAAATTTTGGATTAAGCCTACTTCACTACTAAGTCCTTAAGAATTATAGGTAAATTTGTAATTATAGGAATGTTAAATTAAATGTCATTTAATCTTTATCCATGATTGTATTATCATCAAACCAGTAGCTAAGGGTCTCAAATTAGTGAATTATTATTTTCCAAATTCGAACCCCTCACCTTAGAATCATTTGGTTTAATTAACTTTCAAACTAACATAATTAAATTAAAATTACCATTTATACTCTTGTTATGGAGAGGTGAGATTGGTTTCTACCTTTCAATCCCTTATGTTTGAATCATCCTACAAAGTTAAGTAAAATCATTCATTACCTATTTACCCCATAAATTAAGCCTAAATATTATGTAAAGCTTAAATTCCATAATTATTATTTTGTCCTTTTATGGCCTATAATTTCATAATTTATTAAATTCAACTCAAATGACTTTGAAATTTTCATGTTACTCCACTCATTGGTCAATTAAAATATCAGAGAAGAAAATGTGATTTTTCTAATTTTTATTTTATTTTTATAATTATTTTAATGCAAAAATAGGTATTTTCAATATTAATTCATTAATTTAGCCAAAACAAATCATTTGTCCTAAGGAAAAGTATTAGAGGTTCATTTAGGTTAGAGGAACACTTAGGGTAATTTTCATGAGTTTTTTAGTTTTATTTTAATTATTATATATATTTGTTTTTTGTATTAATTAAATATAAAATATTATTTAAATGGAAAATTAGAGTTTATATTTTTTTATAAATCTTTCTGAGTTAAGAGAACCCGAAGAAGCAAATTTCATATTTTTATGAATTTTATTTTATTTATTATAATTATTTTAGTGTAAAGTTAAGAAAAATTCGCTTTTTAGCCTTTAAAAAATTTATAACTTTATTTAGAGAATTAGAAAAATATTTTAATCATTCCTGAGTGACCAGGGAATCAAACATGATATTTTGTCACATTTTTAAATTTTGTGATTTTATGATTTTTTTATTATTTTTAAATATTTTTAATATATTTAACTATTTAAAATTAAAAAATAGCCTAAAAATGAAATGTTTATTTTTACTTTAGTTTTATTTTTCATATGTCCCTCTAGTCACTTGGAACTCCCAAAACTATTTTTATAATTCTCTTTATTATATTTTAATTATTATAATTATTTTAGTGCCAAAAATACTATTTTACTTGGAAAATCCATTTTATTGAATAAATCAATTCCAATTGACTTCAAATTTTTATGAGGGGTTAAGATGATTATTTATTATAATGTGAAATGATTTTTGTGATTTTTTCATTTATATTTTATATATTTTTTTAAAAGATTTTTAATGAGTTAATTACAATTAGTATCATTATTAATTATTTAAATTCATTTTATATTTTTTCGAGAGTCCTCTAACCATAGTAAAACTACTAAATAATTATTATATTTTTCTGATTCTTATTTTAATTATTATAATTTTTAAATTAAAATAGAGGGACTTAACTGGAAAATTAGAGATCTCTGGTTAGAGATGCTCTCTGCCTTTGGGAAAATCAGAGAAGATCCCTAATAACATGAGGAATCAACACCCAAAGTTTCAATCCATGGTGAAATGTTTGTGATGAGTTATGATTTAAACAAGTTTTACCGTATTTAATTTATTTAGAAATAAATACAAGTCAAATAACTCAAATTTTATTTTCACATTGTTCTTCTTTGTTCACTGAGCAAGGGGGTATTTTTCTTTTATTTTTATTAATTTTCTACGCCAAGTTATGCATTTTTAAAGTTTTTGTAATTAAATAAATAAAAAAAATCCATATTTTCCTATTAAACCCAGTCAGCGCCAGTGCAACCTCGGCAGCTCGAAAGACCACACGGTGCCATTTGATTCGTCACCGCCATCTGAGTTAGCCCCCACGCATCTGTGCTTTATGCATCTTCAACTCACCCAACGTGATCTCAGTTGTCCAAGCGATACATGTGTGATCCAAGGGTCATGGGTTATCGTCCCCAACTGGTGTAACTCATGAGCAATCCACACTAAAACTCTAAGATCTCTGCCTAAACTCAACCAAATCACTTTGGGTTTATCCCTATAGCTTCATCTAGTCCAGACAAACATATCCATACGGTTTATCATGCATGAAATCAAGTATATTGCCATGAATGCCAAAAACAAGCTCGGTTTAAGGGTTTAAGAGGAGAGTTTAATACCTTTGCTTGAGAGGTATGGCCTCAATTAGGTGCTTGTAGAAGCTTCAGAGGACTCCAACGAACCTCCTATAAGAAATCACTAAGACCAATTTGTGGGCCCTGATCTAGAGCTAGGTTGTGGTATGAGGATTTTAAGGGGGATCTTCTTCATTTGGTCAGGGGATGGTGAGGAGCAACTTTATTTGGAGTTTAGTGGACTGTGGTGAAATAGTGAAATGTGTCATGGTTTCAACTGAAAATTGGGTGGAGAAATTGGCTCTGGATAGTGGCTATGAGTGACTGGAAGCAGTGGGGTTATGCTTAGGGAGGTTCAGGGAAGCTCTAGTGAGATTTTGGTAAGGCTTCGCCAAAGGATTGTAAACTCTCTATTTTGGTCATGAAGGGGCCAATTTATAGCCATGACCAATGGGTGGAGCTCAGGCTGTCATTGGCTGGACTTAGTAAGCTTTGACTGAGAACTGAACTGTTCACACATCCAAAGATTGCCACACTGAATGGTCGTAATTTGGAGTTCAAAGCTTGGGGAGGCTCTCAGTTTCAACATTTTCAGACACTAGGTCGGCCAACGAAGGTGAAGCTAGTGGCTAGGGTGGTCAGGGAGCTCTATGGGACTTAAAGGTAATTAAAATCAAGGATTCATGGTTGAGGGTAAAGATCTCTCTTAGTTTAGCCAAATATGGGAAGAAATCCCATAAATCAAGGGACCCTTGGTCCATGGCTCAATTAGGTTGGGCTAGGTGGATCTAGCTTGATTCTTAGGGCTCAAATGCTAGCTGTGGTGACCATGGTTTGGTTAATTTAGATGGATTTTGTCAAATTTGAGGTTTCGGTTCAAAATTGGGGGTTTGGGTTAAACTTGGGTCTAGGATGGATTTGGGCTAAATTTTTGGTGAAGTGATTGATCAAATAGGCTTGGATAATTGTCATCAGATGTTTTGAAGTAATTTGGTGATTTTGAATTGATTTGGAGGTTCAATTTGGTGAAATTTGGTCACAAGGTCAATTTTGGGTTATTTGGGCTGGACTTAGGTTTGGATTGGGCTAGAACTTCGATATGGTTCAATTTGAATTGGGTGATTTTCATGAAAAGTTTTAGATATTAATTAGGTGGAAATTTTGGAGTTAGAAGGTTCAATTTGGTGACATCTAGGATTTTGGTCAAAATTAGGGGTACTGGCTTAGGTTGGGTTTGGGTGATGTTGGAGTATAAATTTGGTTCAATTGGTGGCTCAATTTAATTTAGGGGAACGTTATGAAGGGTTTGGAATGCAAATTTGAGAAATTGATTTGATCATAGGGTTAAATTTAGGGGAATTTGGTCATTTGGTCAAAATTGGAGCATTTGAATTAGGCTTGAAATTGGATTTAATTAGGTTTGGATTAGGTTTAGATTGTGCTTTAGGATGATGAATTTTTATTTGGAATTGAAATTCAGGGAGATTGAACTCAAATTGGTGAAAATTGGGGGTAATTTAGGCATTTTGGGTCTTTAAGGGCAATTTGGGGATTTTGTTAAACATAGGTCAAATTGGGCTCAATGGAGTGGTTCAAATTGGTTTTGGGATCATTTGAAAATTTTTGGAATTTCAATGACATTTTGGTAATTTTGGGGGTTTCAGGGGTATTTTGAAAATTTTGTATATTTTGGGGATTTTGGTCAGTTTGAATGTTGGTAAATGTTTTGAAATGATTTTTGAGGGAAATTTGAGAATTTGGGCAGTTTTAAGAATTTTGGAAAAATAATTAGGGTTGTAAGAGCAATTTGGTAAAGTTTGGGCTAAATGGATCAAAAATGGGAATTTTGGTATGATTGGGATTAGTCAAGGATGTCAATCATGGTATTAACCATTTTGAGCCATGGACCAAAGAAAAGTTTCACTTTGGATTCTCCATGTGTTAGTCCTAGCTAAACCCTAGGCTAGAGCTAAAAGTTTGGAGAACCACCCACATGAGTTCCCAAAAGAGTAGGAAACTGAGGTTGGGCATGTTTGGTTTAGGGTTTTGGGTTAAGAGTGAAAGTGTGAGGTTCAAGTGTGTGTGTGTAAACCTAACCCAAACCAAACCAACCAGGGTTAGTCTTAAGGCTTGACCATCCTATAGGGGACTCCACTTGAATTTCCTTATGCTTGGCTCCATCCTACTAAGTGCAAGAGGTTGTTAGCAAACATATGAAACTCCAAGTGAAGCAAAGAAGCATTTTGAATTTCAAGTGGGGAGGGTTTCATCACTAGTACTCTAAGATAGTCACCAGGAAATCCTATGGTTAGATCCTAGGCTCCTAAAGAAAGACTAGAGCTCAACAAAAGTAAGGTCAATAGCACTGTGGGAGAAGAGCTTAATAGCACCAGTAGAAACGGCATTAGCATAAATCAGTATAGCTCCTCTCTATTGGACATGAATCCTTACAAAAAGACCACCCTTAACATATTAGTGCGCAGGTTGCACACCTAGTAAACACACAAAGCAGCACAAAAGTGATGTTTGGCTAGGGCAACTGAACCAACACAAAACTATAGACAAAACATAAAAAAAACTACCTAGCACCCTATTCCTTGCTTAGCACACCACCTATTGTAGTGTTCAATCACAACATCTAAGTTTGTACATAGTTGTTGACCTCATTTTTGGTAAAGTCTCATCTCTCTCCTTAGTACTTAGGATCTAGCCATAGGTTTTCCCCTTCAACTATCCTAGAGGACTAGAAATGAGACCCACCACTTAGAAATTTAGAACACTTCTTCACTCCCTTCAAACCCCACATGTTTGATTGTAAACCCTCAGGCCACTTTGAGGGTTAAGACCAATATGTGGAGGTTTAAAGGATGAGTTTCCTATAGGACTCTTTCGGCCTTAGGAGTACCCCGGATGGTCCGGTCCGGTGAGGTCTAGCTTGCACACACCACACTCTCACACTCATTTCAAATCCTAAAATCACTCTTACCTGACTTGACTCCCTGACTCATGTAGGCAACTCATATGGATGGACCTCAACCCCTAAACCCCTGGCTAAGAGGGTTAGGAACAACATATTGAGTGCATAAGAGGAGTCCTCTCATGGCTCTTGTGAGCTTAAAATGACTTCATGGCTCAACCAAAATGATTTCATTTCACTCATATTTACTCAATCTTCATTTTTCCAAAATTTCAATTTTTGACCCCCAAGGCCCTAAACCCACCAAATACCCTTAAAATTGCCCAAAATTTCCAAAATTGTCTAAATTAACCAAAATTCCTCAAAATTAATCCTAAACATTCCCTACCACTCAAATTGATCATTCATGACCAAATAAACCAAAATTTCTAAAATAACCTCCAAATACCCAAAATACCCTTTTAGCCCAAAAAATCTAAAAATTCTAAAAATTCTCAGAAAATTTCAGAAAATACCAAATATTCTCAATTTCATGTTGTTCAACTAAACCATAGGCCAATTTTGTCAGTTTAGCCCACTCTTACCAAAACCCCCAATTTGACCCCTTTTTAACTTAAGTGGATCCAATGTCCAACCAAATCACTCCAATTGACCTCAATTTTGATCCAAATCAATTATAAACTTCAATTAAATATCCTCAATATCAATTTGAACCAAATCCAATCCCAATTTTATCAACATGAGGATCCAATTTCAATTTAAAGCTTAAATCCTAATTTTGGCCCATGACCTAAACTTGCCCCAAACCAATCCAACTCAACTCCAATTAGTCCCAAATATTTTTTAAATCTTCCTAACACCACCACAAACAAAACACTAACTTGATTTGCCCCAAATTTTGAACCCAAACTTCACTCAAGCCTAACCCAAACCAAAAATCCCCAATTTGGGCTTAAACCAACCATGACCTAAATAAGCCCAAATCTCAAAATTAAGACCCAACAAAAATTGAAAACTCTTTGTTTCACCTCCATAAACATTTTACAATATTAATTTTACATCAAAACCAACATTAGCCCAACCTTAGCCTAAGTTAGCCCAATTTGACCCACTTTGGTCATATTAATAAAAGGCCCAAATTAAATTCAATTAAACTCTAAATGACACCAAATCTTTTCTAAAATTTTCATGAAACATCCCTAAACTAAATGTAACATTTATTTTGTACAATCTTTTACAAAAGTTTCATCCAAAAGTTTATTTTAAAACCTAAAAAGCCCACTTCCATAAGACATTTTAAAAGCACATTTTCACCAAATGTAAAAAGCCCAAACTTTCAATCCAAAACCCACATGACAAATTCCCATCATCATCCCTTTAATTGAAATCATCCCCTAAGTTTTATTTCATCATTTAATCAAACCAAATATGGCCTCATGAAAATTTTCCATCAAAATATCCAAAATTCCTAAAACCCATTTTCATGCAAGTGAGCTAATCTTTTCCCAAGCCAAATGGAGCCAATGAAGCCATGCACAAGCCACATGAAAGCCATAGGAGCTACTTTCCACCTCACCAAGCCATTAATGGCAAGAGGAGGAGGTTCTTTCTTAATCCCTCATTATCTCTTTTAACCCCATTCATGAAACACTCTAATCCAAGTTAGTCACCTCACCATGGATGGAGACCTCACCACCCTTTCCTAGCTGACCCAAGTGACTCTCCCTCAGCCCAAAGTCAAGCTTTGGGGGTGCACCAAGCCCAAAAGAATTGCTTGACCAAATTGGACCCAAAAAAACCTCTCCCCCATACCATTTAAATCAAACCACTTTACACATGTCCAAAGCCAATTGAACTCACCAAACCCCAGCCCTGACCTCACTGGTCAAGATGGTGACCTAACCTTACCGACCAGCCACCTGGGTCGCCGGAAAACACCATGGCCGAGAGCTCCATGTGAGCCAAAAATTCAAATTCTCCCTTGCTGAGTTGTCCCATGGCCAGTGGACACCATGGCTCTTCTTCCCTTGACCTAAGCAGCTGATCCCAGCCCCTCGCTTGCCCTGATAAGCTCCCTAGCCATGTCTATTTAAACCCACCACCTTCACGGCCAAACAAGGTGCTGAAACAAACCTTACCAAAACTCTGCCAAAATCATTCCACACCCTTCTCCTAACATAGAGCACTTTAGCCCCACTAAAATCCAGCCCTAAAAACCCCTCTGTGAGCTCAATTTCTGAGTTCAATTTTTGAGCCCAAAAATAGGACACTTCACCACAGTGAGCCAATCCTCAAATTGATTGACTCTACACCTTCACCAGACCAAGAGAAGAAGTTCCCCAGTGAAAGCCCCCTCACTAGGCCAGCCATTCTTCCTGTCGGTCAAGTTTTGAAATCGGCCTTGGTCACTTTCATACCTAGGCATTTCACCATGGCTCTAAGCTTCATCCCTAGCTTCCCTGGACTCCAACGAACGTGCCAAGCCCCTCGAATAAAAGCTTCACTTCTCAGAGCCAAGGTATTGAACTCCTCCTTCCCGAGAGCATCTTCTGATTCTCCATTTTGTTTGAGTAGATTTCAATACATGTTAGCCGTATAGATGTGTTCATCTTGTCGAGACGAGTTCATAGAGCCCAAGATCATGTAATTTGGTGGAGTGTTGAGTGAGATCTTAGGGTTAGAAGGTGGACGGCTCTCGGGGTGCACCAGTCGTAGACGATGACCAGCCGCCGTCGGATCGAACGTGTATCAGGTGAACAGTAGGGATCACACCGGATGAAGCAAAGAAACATGAACCGCGGGCCGCGTGGCATCCCAGTCAGATGGCGGGGTCGAATGGAGGCGCGCCACTTGGAGTTTCGAATCTGCCGAGGATGACACGACATCGACGTGGTTAAGTAGGAAATTAGGGTATTTTTGATTTATTTAATTACCCTAAACTTCAAAAATTCATATCTCTACATAGAAAAATCACAAAATAAAATAAAAATACCTTCTTGCTCAGTGAACAGAGGAGAATAATGTGAAAAAAGAATTAAGTTAATTTGTTGAGTCTATGATTTTTAATGATTTAAATGCTCTCTGTGATGTTTTAATTCTCCATTTGCATACATAATTCATCATGGCATGAGACCATAGGGATTTTGTAGCCTCTATTCTTGGGAACATTCTCTGAATTTTTTAAGACCAAAGGCCATCTCTATTTATTGATTTTCCAAGTCTATGTGTCTGTTTTTGGCATTTTAATTCTAGCAATTAGCATGTTGTTTAATAAATTCTAAGAAAATTAGGGGAAGTAACTTAGGATCAGAGGACCCTAGGAAAATTATGGTTTGGTTTAATTCCTTAAGAATAACCCTAATTAGCCCAAACACCTAAAATTGATCTCTAATTAATTAGGAGTAACCACACATCAAAATTACTTGAAATCAATTCTCCACTGTCACTTAGGATACATAGAACCTCACATAAAAATTTGAAGTCAATTGGAAATGATTTAACCCACTAAATGGATCATTTAAGTTGCATGGTCATTTTTAAACTTTAAAAATTCATAAAACACAAAATACACTTCAAAAATTCACCAAATTGGTTTTGTGGGCTCTCTGATATCAGAGGAGTCTAAGAAATTTACAATTAAAATTTTCTAAAAATTTTCATTTTTAACCTTTTTTTTGAATATTTTAATAATTAAAAAATAATAAAAATCACAAAAATATTAAAAATTATAAAGATGACATATTTTGTTCCCTAATCACTTAGGAACCAACCAAATATTTTTCCTAAGTCCCTAGGTTAAGATATTGAATTTTAAGGGCTTAAGACAATTTTAATATTAAAAAAATGGATTTTCCAACCTTTGCACTAAACTAATTCTAATAAATCAAAGAAAAATCAGAAAAATATAAAATTTATTTCTCTGAGTTCCTTGAGGTTAGAGAGATTTAAGAAAAATATAAAACTTCATTTTCAACTTCAATTTTAATTTATAATTAATTAATAATCCAAAACTTAAAATAGTTATAATAAATAAAATATAATTCAAAAAACACCAAAATTAGTCCAAGTGGTCCTCTAGTCAATAGGGACACCCCATAATTTTCTTAAAGACAGAAACTTTACTCTGGTTATGTTGTTGAATTTTCGTTGAAAATCCTTATTTTCATTAAAATAATTATATAAATTAAATTAAAAATGGAAAAATCACATTTTTCTCCTCTAATATCTTAATTGACATGTGAGTGAGGTGACATAAAAATTTCAAGTTCATTTGAGCTCAATTTAGTGAGTTATGGAGTGAACATGCTTAAAAGGGCATAAAAGTAATTAAAGATTTTAACCCTAATTAATGCTTTAGGCTTAATCAAAGGGAGGGATGAATATTTGATCTTAACTTTCTCTTGGATGATTGAAACTTAGGGAAATAAAGGGGTAGAAACCCACTAGTCACTTTGAAAATATCAAAATGGAACTTTAATTAATTAAATCACGTAAATTTTGGGAGAATAATAATTAAAATTTGGATTATTAATATTAGGGATATGATTTAAGAAGATATCAACTCTTCAATCTACAATCCCTAAATAGAACAATTCAACAATATTCAACTTTTAATTAGTTCTAAAATAATGATTGAAATTAATAATTAAAAAGGGAAATAACCTTTAATTAAATTAAAGATTAAAATATTAAATGACTTAATAATCAAATTAAAAATAAATTTTTTTAAACATTTAAAAATCAATTTGAAATCACTTAAGAACAAACTTAAAACAAATTTGAAACCTCGTGTAATTTTAAAACAATTCATAATAAAAAATATATAAAGATCAAACTAATTAAAATCAACCTAAAGTATTATAATTAATCCAAATCAAGTCATCAAAATTTAATAAAATTAAATAATTTAAACACCTCTTTCAACCCAAGCAAATTTAAAATATTAAGATCATTTAAAATATAAAGATTTAATTAAAACAAATTGAATGTCATTCCAAACTTAAAATTATTAATCAAAATTTTATAACTAAATCAAATCACTTTAAATCATCAATTCTAACTTTAAATTGTTAAAAATCTTTAACAAACTAATTTGTCCCTGAAGGCTTTCATTATTATTATAACTCTTAAATGGAGCATCAAGTGAAATGTCACTTCACTCATAGGATAATCAAACATCCTAGTTCACTAAGTAAGAAACAAAACTTAACTAAATTTTTAAGGATCAATTCACTCGTACAACGAAATTCATTTGGACTTGAAATAATCCGAAGCATTGAAAAGATGTTTAAGACCCGTCTTAAGCACTTTCTCAATATAATGGGGTGTTTTAAAAGAATAATTGAACTTAATTGTTCTTTGTTGAAAAAAATCATCCTTAATAAAACACAGGAACCTAGACATCATAGGAAGTGACTAGTGATAGGATTAGGATTTTGGTAGATAACCAAAACCTTCCCTTAGCTCTACTCAGGTATTATCTTGCAAATATATAAAATGCTCTGACGCGTGTCTTAAGTGCAGCTCAGAATGATGAAAAGACCCTTCAGGTACGCTTGTAATTTATTGCACTTTACTTACCAGTACTGCACTTTACTTTTCTTGCATGATAAACAAGAATGTCACCCTGCATGAAAACTGAAACCTTTAAGATAGCCACAAAACTGAAACTCAAAACTAAATTAAAAAAAAATCACAACAAGATAAAATTCACCGCCACAATATTCAAAAGATAAAACAACTCAAAATTTAATCACAAACAGAACAACAAAACATCAACTACAACTAAATTAAAATGTCTTGTTGGATGATCGGGAATATCTCGGATGATGTTACCTACGTGTTGCTAATGGGATTTCCCATGGTCTAAATGAAAGTGTGGAACTTATTTAGTTGAGTTTAGCAAATTCATTTGGACTAAGTGAATCTGATAAAAATAACAGTGCCGGAATGATGGAACCATGGGATCTTAACCGGTATTGTTATAACCAACTTTAAGATTCCCCTAACAAAATGTTAAAACACCTGAACCTTAAGAATTTTTCTAAACCAAAACACTTCTCTCATCTCCTAATTTTCACCTTCTAAAACCAAACCTCTGCAACAACAAGGAGCTTGGAGCATAGTGGGCAGCACGGCCATCATCAGCAAAACTTGAGTCCACTTCAGCAAAACTTTTCTTAGAATTAAATAACAAAGCCATAGGATTTCGAGGTAGTCTGCCTATTGCAACATAAATCCTCAACTTTTCGTTAGCCATTTGCATAATCATATCGTGCAAATTAAGCCCTAACTGGTCTTAGGAATCCGAGGTATTCGTTTGGTACGATATAAATCCTCACATCTTTGAGGCTATTTTTGTGATTATATCATACAAGCATAAGTCCTAAAATAACAAAATATGGCAGTATTGAAACATTAAATAATATTCTCAAATTAAAGCCAAACAATAGGATAGTTTGGGAAGTTACCAAGATTCCTCTTGGATCCTCAACTTCCCCTACCTTTCTTCCTTTGGATTCCTAAAATAAACTGTTCTAAATTTGATCCATTCCCTATTGAAATTTCCAAAGTCCAATTGTTTGCAAACCTTAAACTTTGAAATTCTTGAGAGCAAAAATACTGATCATTATCGAGAGTTTTTTTAAGTGTCTTCGGACATTTAAGATGTAATTAACTATGTGAGTCCGCCCTTATAGAGAACTTTAAGAACCTGTAATATAAACCCCGCTTAATTCATTTATATTAAGCAGGGGAACTTATCGGCTTATAAAATTGGTTCGCAGACTAAACGGATGTCACAAATCTTCTAGTTTATTTAATCGAGCCTCATCATCAAGCACTGTGTCTACTCTTCGGGATAGATACACGGTTTGTGGTGTGGTGCTTGTTTATATAAACTATTTGAGATGTGAGATCAGTTTGATTTCATATCTTAAAATTTTCAAACTTAAAATTATTTTTAAAAATCAAGTGTTACTTTCCAAATTATAAATATATATTTAAATTAAATTTAAAATTTAAAATTTGCAGACAATTTCTGTTTGGCTACCCCTTTTCAAAACACAAACATAAAAATAAGCCGTACAATAGTACAGGGATAAAGTCTAACCATATGACTTTTAACGAGTATGCTACACCGGCCACGTCTTAATGATCCAAGTGATCTAAAATAAGTCACTAAAAATATGGCATTTTAAAACACATGGCCTCGCAGATGGCCTAACAAATAGTTGTTTAAAAGTAGGGCAGATAATACATAGAAAAAATATTTATTTTATACTTTCAAAATAGAACCATTAAAAACAAGTCCATAACATGCAATTGCGTACTTTAGAGCCCTTGAAACCATAACACAGTCATACACAAATTGATCGCAATATGAAAACTCGTACTACTTCCTGAGCTATACTTGCAAAAAATGCTCATTTAAGTATTATAACTAACAAATGGGTCACTCATCATAAACAAATCAACTTGTCATCTAAGTAAACTAAGTGATGTGCAAGCATAATGCAAATATGACATAGCATGCCACGATCGCTCAAGCGAACATATGAGGCACACTGAGTGATTGAATACTATCTGAATGCTCCAATAGGTGTGGACATTCACATTGTATCCAAAGGAAGTTTAGATCGACTAAGAAAACATATGTAGCGCATTAAACAATCAAGTATGATATGAATGTTCGAACGAATATGAATATTCATATTATACTCAAAAGGGTGATTTAGCATGTTAAGGTCTCTTAAGAGAACATATGTAACGTACCAAACACCATTCAAGTTCATATATCTCGACACATAAGTTGTAAAATTGATGTTATTGAACCAAAAGTGGCAATCATATGCAAAAGACATGAAAGGCATGTTATAAATGCAATGACCACATCAAATGCAACATGCAAAGCACTCAAAAATGGTCCAACAAAACATGTATATGGTCAGACCAATCGATATCGATCGACCGATCGAGCCATCAAACGAGGGACAACTAATCAGGTCTAACGATATCGGGAAAACAGTTGAACCGGCATAAAGTAGTCAACCGAACCGACCAATATCAGTCAACCTATCTGGGTGTCTAACGAGAGAGATTTGATCGGTCCGAACAAAAACTGGCAGCCAATTGAGCTGACCTAAAGCAAGCAAAACTGACTGATACCGATCAACTGATCAAGGCATACAATGAGAAACAACCGATCAAACCAAACGATATTGGACGGATGGTCACACCGGCCTTAAACCGGCGATCAATTTGACTGATATCGATGGGCTGATCAAAGCATCCAACGATGGACAACTGATTAAACCGAATGATATCAGGTGGTTAATCGAATTGAACGAAAGTGGGCGAACCAACCAACTAATATCAGTCAAACGAATAAGGTGTCAACTAGGGACAAGCAATCGAACTGAATGATACTGGACAATCGGTCGCACCAGCCTTAAGCGGGCGGCTGAACCGATAAGCATGTGAAATTAACCATTTTTATACGAAACATTTTAAATAATGATCATATGCAAACATGCAAATACACCCAATCGTATTAGACGACAAACCAAAATGTTCCCATTGATCTCACATTAAAGCTAGAGTCAGTAATGGAGAGATATAACAATGCCTTATTGCACAAAACAACAAGATGCCCACCTCTATTTTCCCTACATAAAATTGAGAGTCTCTTGTGAGGAGGACTCTCTACGATTGAGGTAATGACGATCAAAGGAATGTCTTCGTTCACTCGGCCGATCAGCTTCAAATGTCTATCCAAATGTAGCTGCCTAAACAAACACAAGATTAAGAGAACCTCAATCAGAGCTATGGTTATGGAAAATCACTTGAATTCATTGGGCTAGTTTGTAAAAATGGATCCCTAACTTTTTGGCTTTTTCTAACACAAAATCCTAGCCCTAAATTCCTATCATCCATACCTAGGGGCTCTAGGAATGAAAATTTCAAGAGTTTAAAGATTTTCTCACCTGCATGATGGTTTGAGACACGTTTTCTACACTTGCTCGAAGTTCCAACCTTGCTCTAATAATGCTTGCTCCACTCCTTCCTCAAAGCATGAAGAAGCCCTCCTTTCTCAAGGTTATTGGCTAAGGAAATCCATGAAATTTATTCACGCACCCCCTCTTTCTCCAGGAAATGAGATCATAGATGAAGAAAACGTAGAAGAAGAAAAAGATAACGAAGCAGATGATGATGATGACGATGATGATGAAGGCTGGAAGAATCTCTTCAAAATCCTTCAAAATCTTCTAAAAAGCCTCTCCAAACTCTCTGAAGCTCTCCCTCAGCTCCTCTATGAATGAAAATGGTGATCATTCCTCTTTCCACGATGTCAGCCTACTTAAGCATGCTCATCAGCAACATCTGAAAAATAATGGCCGCCTAGCCACTCTCCCAGTGGAAAATCACCAAAAAATGGCAAAGGCATTTTGGCTTACTTCTATAATTGGCAAAATAATCTGGTAAAAAGGCTTTTTATCCCCCTGGCAATGCACAGTGGTCTTCCTCAATTTTGACATCCCATGGTGCAATCTGCGACATTATTTAGTTAGGCGCATAAGTGCCAGATTTTGGGTGTATATGCACCTAGCTCTCTGTTTCGATCCACCATTCAGTGCCTAAGCTCCAATGGGGGTGCATATGCGACCTCTCCTCTTTGAATCACGGCAGAATATGCGCTAACAAGGAGGCGCATATGTGCCACCTTCTCAATTTGGTGCTAAGGTGGAGCAAAACATAGTGCCTTTGGCACCTATGCATCACCAAGGCGGTGCATATGCACCCCAATAGAAAGGGGTGCTCATCTTGGGCGCACATGCGCCCATGTGTAGCTTATATGCGCCACCCCAAAAAATTTCTTTTCTTTTATCCTTCACTTTAAGCTTCGTGTAGAGAATTCTTATGGATTTTGAACCGTAAAATGATATTCAAGAATGAAAATAGATCCCCCCCACAACTGAGTGAACACTGGGGCATGTCGTATCAAATGCAAAATATTCGTACGTGGGCTGAGTACGACCTTGGAAGTCAAAATATCAATTTTGCATCAAAATGTATGTAGGAAGGTTTTGACCAATCCATAAGCTAATAAGAACTGTGTATCACTAAAAATGGCCCTAAAACTCGAAAATAAACATCTTACAGATTTCAATTCAGATATTTTAGTGCCAATTAGTGTCCCGAACCCCTGTGCGAGTGGGTCGGTCTGAACCCCGACTTTTCCGAAGTGCTCTCTCGAGAGTTTTTTTGTCACCCTTGAACACAGGATGCTTCGAATAGACAATACATTGTCCCTAAGAACCAGAATAAACATTAAATTCATCTCGTGTCAAAAACACAGTTGTGGGAGGGACTACGAGGGACTGAATATAATCCCTATTCATTCCAGTGGACCCCCCATACATATGACATCAACAGTGATGCTAACATTCTGGTCATCACATATGGGTAATCTTAACTAAACAATGATGGTTGGATGAACATAATTAGATGATAGAAATAGGACAATGATGGTAGAGCAATGATAGGGCAATCATATATAGCTAATGGAGGTCTAGTGACCATAGTTGAGTGATGATGCTTTGGAGAACACCATTAGGTTGTGATGGTTGGGTGATAGCAGTCCATTTATGAAGTCAAGTGATCGTATATGGCTGATGGACGATAGGTAATGCAATTTTTCCTCAGTGACTCGGGATCATAGTAGGGTGAGGGTTGTGAAATGCTCAAATTCAAGTGATAATAGTTGAGACTATTGAATGAATAATGTAGTAAAGCGATGGAAATTGAACCACTCAAGTTGAGTAGTAGAGGTTGTGTGACCATAATAAGGTATGGTAGCCAAACAACCCTTGATGGGTGATAGAGGCTGAGTAATAGTATTCAAGTTTGCTCGCCACGAAAACATATTATAGCGAGAATAGCCAAGCAATTAAAGATAGAAATTGGAGGCCAAGTGAACTTAGCTACTCGGCATAGTTAGGTGATGAGGTTGGGCTTCTACAATCAAAAGACATTAATTGAGTTGTCGTGGAAAAGTGACAAGATTAAAAGATCATAGTGGGATGATGATGGTTGAATGAGAGATTATAATAAGGTGATAGTGTTTCAATGACTATAATTGGGTGATGTTGATTGGATAACCATAGTCAACCAATAGTAATCGAGCAACCATGGATGATTGATAAAGGTTGGGTGGGCATGAGGATGGACTATGAAGGAGGGACAAACATAATTTAATAATGAGTGTTAGGCAACCGTAATCAAACAAAAATAATCAAATTGTTTTATTGGTTATTGAGAGAGGTTGACCATTAAAGGATGATGTTGTTGGGCAATGATGGTATAATGATCATAATTCTGTGTCAATGGTGAAGCAAAAAAAATAAATGAATGATAGTTGTCCGTTAGTAGCGGGTTTATGGCAACAATTAGATGATGGTGGATTGGCATTGATGGTCCAATAGTGGTGATCAAGTAGTAGTAGTCATTAAAAAATTTTATAGATCTTATAAACATTTTAATTCTCTTCAATCTTTACTCGAGGTCCCCTTCACATCCCCTTCACTACCCCATCACACCATCTTTTTCTTTCACGTAGAAAGTGGTGGTTTATTAAGATACTTTGGCAGTTACATCATCTTAATTTCCACACAATGTGAACCACTACATTAGATAACCCAGTGTAGTTCACTTGATTATTAAACATTATGTTGAATATTTAGATATTTTATTAATGTTAAAACTAAGCAACTTGAGGTCATTAGATTTGCCAAATTTGATCATAAATATGTAAGATTTAGCGACCGTATAGTTTGTAATTAATATTCTAAAATTTAAATTATACTTCTAGAGCTTAATCTTGATGTATTTGAGCTCAAAGTGGGTCATTATTGACCTCATTTTATTTGCTTTATTGCAATATTAAGTTTTACAAAAATTTTACTAAAGTAAAAGTTCAAGGTGCTCCGGATTCCAACTTCAAAAGCTATCCAATTCTAACATGCAACAAAACTTTAGCTTTGTATGTAAAATTTATGTAATATTCTAGTTACCCACTAATTTTGGACATCAAAATATTTCTCTCTAATGTTTGCAGTGTAAAATTACAAAGCGCATATCACATTTTGGATTTCAACATAGACATTCTCTCGGTTCTGTGAACTAAATGATGTCTCCACCAGCCTAACTATTCATTGTGAAAATTTGTGCAACTATTAGTGCAAAATTTATTGAGAATTTCATCCAACGACCAAAATTACTAGAACTTATTTTTCGATGCCCTTTTGGGATTTGAAAGTATCAAAATTTAAATTGGAACTTCGAACATCAAACATTACAAAGGTCCCAAGGGCCTCAAAAATCCCAGAATCCAGCCCAAAAATTGGCTCATTTATGCATCGTGTTCTCCAACACCACCTCTCAGCCTTTGTCCTCCTTTTTTTAACTTTGTGCCCTTCACCTCGATAGTGATCAGCATGTCATCAAGGTGAGAGGCCATCATTCAAGTTGTTTTCATTTATTTAAACTTGTTGTGTGCTGGTAAATTCAAGGTGATGTATTCATATATTAATATCTTAGTGTTGTATGAAAATCTGGCACACACAAGTAAAAAAAAAATTGACAGAGAAGGTAACATGGGCTTTTATGTTGGAAATCCAAAAGAGACAAAACCATGAGGCCCGACCAATTTGAAATAATTCAATCATACTGATATAGGTTATAAGACCTAACTAACACCTAAATAGCCAAAAGCAATAATACAAAGGTAGTATGTGACTTTCGCTAGGGAAGTAGCAGAATATGCTGAGAAATTGGAGGTGACTCAGCTGATGTGAAGAAAAGCTAATGGTAAAGTTAGTATGCTAGAAAATCTAACGCCAATGTCTTTGTTAATGGTAGCCCAACGACGGTGGTGACCCCTACAGTGGCTGCGGTTGTCATAGGGTAGTGGTGATCCGATGACGGTGGTTGAGCAATGGTTGTCCTACAACGAAGATGGCTTAATGGCAGTGGACTGATGGTGGTGGAGCTTGATGACAGTGGTTCAACGATGGTGGAGGCTAGGGACTGCAGTTTGATGGTGGTGGTGCTCGGCAATGTTGGAACTCAATGAAAGTGATCAGACGATGATGGAGCTCAGCAACAATGGTTCGATAGTGTTGGAGCACGATGATGGTGGTTCAGTGGCAATCAAGATCGATGACAATGGTCGAGTGCTGGTGGATTTTGACGTGTTGGACCGGTGGTGTTGAATCACAAGAATCATCATGAGCTTGGTTCTCCCTTCAACCTTCTCCTCTTGGTCCTAGGGCCCTCATGAAAAGAGTAGAGCTCATTTATAGATTTGGAGAGTGAAATCCTCCAAAATATGACATGAATTTGGACCACTCCATTGGATGACCCAAAGTGATTCCCTTAGTCAGATGATTTTTTATGAATATTTATGTATATTAAAGATATCCAAACTGAGTAATCATTGGCACGTTATGTTCATATAATAATAATGTTTGGTGAGACAATAATATTTTCAGATTTGGAATCCATTTGACTATTCAATCAACCATCCAAAGCCTTTCATTTAGCATAAATAGCTTGCTCTGTCCTTGTTTGGACTTGGGATGGACCAAACTTGGAGTCATTGGGCTTGTCATGTTAAGACGCTTAGTTTAATTATAAGTTTCATAAAATTAGACCTTGGATGATCAGTAATTCGAATTTAGAATTATTTCTTGCTCAAAATGCTCTGAGATTCATGCACGATTAAAATTTTATTTTTTAATTGTACGGAAAATGTCAAATATATTAATGTCATAGCTCATATGATAATCTAACACATATATAAATAAAAGAGGAGTTGATAGATGGGACACTGGGGGCTTGCTCAGTTGAAGTTCCACTATGTATATGTAGGTTACAAGAGTTTACCAGCATTTGGCTAGTCAAAATCAATATTACATCAGTGAGGGTAATTAAAATCACTTACATTTCAAGGGTGGTGGAATATTTTGGGGAAGTGGCGACCACCTTCCTGTTATGAAGGAAGACAATTGGTAGAGTTCAAGTGCTAGAAAGGTATCATTTCAGCATCATCGGTAGTTGTGGTGGTCTGACAGTGAAAATCATGATAGTCGGGCAACAAAGGTTCGAAAATGGAAGCATTTAGATGATAATGTTTTGGTTCCAATGATGGTTGTCTGGCGATGGTGTTAGCTCAGTGGTTGTTGTCATTCAGCAGTGATTTAGTGGCGGTAATGATCAGACAACAATGATATAGTGATGACAACAATGGTTTGATAATGGTGGCATGCATATAGAAGTGGTCGAGCAATAGTGGGCTAGCGGTGGAGGTTGTGACTCGATGTCGGTAGCTAGATAGTGATAATCTGACAGTGGTTCCACCTCGATGATGATGACAGCTCGATGGTCGAGCAGCGATGATTGTCAGATGGTGGTACTGTGGTGGTGACGATGATGATCCTGTTGTGAAAAAGGCCAGAAAATTGGGGTCTAACAATGACCAGGAAATGGTGTTTTTCAGGTGATCAAACAACAATGTTTTGGAAGCAACGACACAATTATGGTGCGCAGGAAACAACATTGGTGGTCTTGTTGTGGTGGTGCTGGTGGTCCGGATGCAATCACAGTTCTATGGTGGTGGCTGGGCAACCACGACAACGGTCCAACAGTTGTGGCAGCTAAACAGCGACAGTTTGACCATGGTGAAGCTCACGAATCCTTAAAAGCTTGGAGTTCCTTCAGCCTTTTTCTGCAGGTCCAGGTCCCCTCTTACATGAAGAGAGTGAGGATCTATTTATAGATTTTGTTAGTGACATTATTTGTAAAATACTGTATGAATATGGGCTACTCCATCAGACGACTCATAGTGATCCCTTTGTTTAGATAATGTTAAATCAAAATTTTATTTTATAAAATTATATTCTAAACCATTTAAAAAATATCAACATTTCCAAATTTAATGACCGACAGTTTTCTGGCAACTCCGCTGGCGATAGTTTCTCTCTTCATTAAGATCAGGAGATACTATATTCATATATTGGTAATGTGCTCATGTCCCTCATGAGCTAAATTACCATTCTTTCTCACTCATTTCTTTCTTGGGAAAGTGTGATCAACTCCTTTGGATTTCAGGACTGTCTGTTTGGTCACTCCTAAACAGAAGGGTTCAGGAGTCTTTAGGTTTTCTTTTTGATCTTGTGGGGTCGAACCCCCAATAAGTGTGTCAGCGAGCAAATTTCACTAGGGCAATCTGCGTTATGAAGGGGATCTCCGATAGGATCCCATACTTCACTTCCTTTTTGTATCTCTCGGGCTCAATCCTATCTTCGGCAGATTGACCCACTCTTCCTTAAATCTTAAAACTTCTTTTAACCAACATATGAAAGCTGGGGAGGGGTCCATGACTAGTCTTCTACAGAGGTGGTAAATAAGGTGGCCATTATGAAGGCCTTTGAGATATCGACGAAGTATCTCTCTAGTTAACATAAGACTTCTTGCTACTCAACATAAGTATCTCTCTAGTTAACAACTAGCTGAAAGGTAGTAAATGAAAAAAAAAATAATATAAAAGTGTTAAACACGCACTATTTATAGGGAATGAGGGCATGAAAATCTATGAAGTTCAATTATTAGAAGTACTTATTACACAATAATTAGGTTAACTTTGGCATTTGCTTCTCTTATTTATATTGCAACTGTTAATTTCAAGAAGTTAGAGAATCGGAGAACTAAATATATACATAAAAATACATGCACGAATCTCAATAAAATCCAACATGTCTCACTTAAGAGCACCTAATAAAAGAATATTGGGATAGTCAAATGAAACAAACACCGATCATCATTTGCTTCAGTTAAAACTTTGAGCTGACCAAACGAAAGCACAGCCGAACAAAGAAATAGAAGGAAACCAATATGAGGGAATCTCCTTGCAAAGATAGCCAAATGGAACCACACAACACTCCTTTCTAATCCTCTGAAAAGACCCTTTATCTAAGGAGAGCTGCTCGAGACTTCGGTGGTACACCCTCTGCCTGATGGCCTAAGTTTGCCCTAAGAATTCTCTTGAGGGCTGAGTCATGCACTTTTGACAGAATGAGTGTCTGTCAGCCGACTAAAGGCTTTCAACCGACCAAACGACAAGATTATCAGGTCATCAGATGCTCATCTTCAAACAAGTATGAATATGAAATGATACTAATATTGGTTATGAATATAAAAGGTATCATAATCTTTTACAAGTATGAAAATGTATCATAATAACTTGTGATGTTACTTTTAAAATTGGGACTAACATGTAATGTTACACTAGATACCCTTTAAATCTATAAATAGAGAGTCATTTCTACAATAAAGAATTATCGAAATTCACACAATCAAAATTCTTGCACTCTCGTGCTCTCTCCCTCCCTCTCGCTGCCTCTCTCTTTCTCTTCGTTTCACTCACCCGTCTTATTTGAGTGTGATTCAAATAACATATTTGGACTCAATATTAATATAAAAGTATAATATATAAATATTATACTAATATTTGTTATTAATTATTTGATTAATTTTAGTTAAATTGAACCAAACACTAAAAAAATAAAAAAATAAATAAATAAATAAATTCAAACAAATTTATTATCAAAGCCAGCAGTACACGTTGTATATTAATCCAAAATAATTTAATAAATTCGAGCACTTAATCTTAAAAACAAATGTGGAAGCCAACACCAACCCACTGATTGGATCAGCTCAACTAATATTATTTTTGTTACAAATGTACATAAATAAATAATTTATCTCAAATTTTAAAATAATCAAATTTAGTCACAGTTTCAAATCTCCCTCCAAACCATTTTTTGACTCCCTAAACACGTATTAAAACAACTCCAAATAATAATAATAGTATAATAATAATAATAATAATAATAATAATAATAATAATAATAATAATAACTAAAAAGTGTAGCACTGAAATTAATTTTTTTATAAACATATCAAGAATTATTACAAAAAAAATAAAAAATAAAAAACTCACCTTTGCCACAGTAATGAAATCTCCCATTTTCAGTTTTGACCGCCTCTCTCCATCCCTTTCCCTCCCTTCTTCCCTACTTCGCCAATGAACCCAACCATCCACCTCCACGAGCCCAACCATCCAAACTCCACCCCCTCCCACCGCACCACACCCGTCAACGACGCGTCCCTTCCTCCCCTTCCCCACCACCACCCACCCCGAATCCCACACACCTCCTCCTCCTCCTCCCCCCCAACCTGCGCAGCGTGCAAATACCAACGCCGCAAATGCAGTCCAAACTGCATCCTCGCCCCTTTCTTCCCTGCCGACAAACCCCAAATCTTCCTCAACGCCCATCGCCTCTTCGGACTATCCAAGATCATCAAAACCCTAAACTCCCTCGAAGCAAATGCTCGCCCAGAAGCCATAAGATCGATCATCTTTCAATCAAATGCTCGCGCCCAAGATCCCGCCGGCGGATGCTACCGCATCGTGCTTCAACTGCAGGACAGCATTCAGCTTTATCGGGCTCAGCTTGACCGCGTTTTGCGGCGGATTTCGGCGTTTAGGGCGCGGGCTCAGATCTTGCAGGTTGAGACAAGTGGTTCTTGCGATCAAGATCTTGAACAATGTTTAAACTCGGGAACTATTGCTCGACAGCCGGGGGAGGTCTGTAATGGCGGATCGGAGTTGCGGGGGGTTTCACTCCATCCGTTGGGTGCTCAACGGGAGAGGTGAGTTTGGGGCTTTAGGCTTCAGCTAATAATTATTAGCTAATTTACATGTTGGTTATTTTATGTGTAAATAAAGACGGTTTGATTATGTTATATCAATGTTCTTCTATCGATGTTAGTATTTAAAGTGAAGTCATATCAAATCATAATATTCTTAGCATTATTTCTTTTGGAAAACTTACATATTTACTATACTATTGTTATGTATTTACATGTCTAATATCTAAAGTTTGATATTAATACTTATAACATCTTGGTATCTTCAACTACTGTATAAAAATGTGTATTTTGCTTTTAAAAATTGTAATGATGAATTATTTGGTATGTATGTTAATGCATCGTTTTCTTATTAAGATATATTTTTAGGTTAGTAGATTACTTTTACATAATGGATTACTTTGAAAAGGGCGTAAATATAAATTATGTGGTTATATTTTATCTTAGAATAAAATCTAGTAATTTGAATAAAGTTGTCCACACCTGTCACTTGATAGACTAGTTTTACCATTATTTAGAACCAACATTATTTTTTTTTTCTTAAATGAATGACATACTAAATTAATGGACTTGTTATCCTAATAATGTCATGAACAGAATGATATAATATCATTTTAAAAAGGATTCAAATGCAAATTTTGAATGTACTCGACAAGATAGCATAAGAAGATGAAGCCAACAAATTTTTTTTTTTTTAATACAAGCAATATTTTATATGATTTCATCCAATAATATAACTCATTCTTGTAAATATGCATTATATATATTTACATTTAGAAGAGAGGTTGATACTCATTTTCTACAATTTGATTGCATTATTGGTTATTACTAACTTTTCTTTCTTAAATTAGCAAGAGATTATCACTGGCTTAACACATTCTTGATATATATATTTAATTCAAAAATATTTGAAGTAATAAACATGTGGATGAGTCAAGAATTAGATATATAAGTATAATTTGGCTTTAGGGTTTGCATGTTTATGTGCTAAGAATAACACTTGCAAATTAATATCTATAGCATGCAAAAAAAGTAAGATTCACATTACTTGACTTGAACTTATAAATTCTAACATGAGATTTTACAGAAAAAAGAATATCCTCCCTTAGTAGATGTTTTTGAACCTCTTCGACCATAATGCTCTTGGACATGACGCTCTCCGTCAACATTCAGAGCCTTGTGAACTACTTGCATGCTACAGAAATTCCTTAGCGTGAATGTGCTTATTTGGGAGTTACAAGAGCTTAGCCAATGTCCTTGGTTTCCTGAGGCCAAAATCATAACTGAATGTGCCCTCACACAGACCTTCAACCAATGCAAGTTGTGCTACTAGTTCTAATGGGTTACTTTGAAAAATCACGTGCTTAAGTTCACATAATGGGTTACTTTAAAAAGGGGGCAAATTTAAATTAAGTCATTATACTAAAAATAAAATCTAATAATTTGAATAAAATTTTCCACACCTGTCACGTGAAATACTAGTTCTACCATTATGTATAACCAACATTAATTTTTTATCTTAAATTAACGGCATAATTAATGGACTTGCTATCCTGAACATGTCATGAATAGAATGATATAATATTATTTTATAAAAGATTCGAAAGCTTAAGAAGATGAAGCCACCGATTTTTCTTTTTTTTTTTTAAGACAAGCAATATTTTATATGATTTCATCCAATAATATAACTCATTTTCTTAAATATGCATTATATATATTTACATTGAGAAAAAAGGTGGATAATCATTTCCTAGAATTTGATTGCATTATTGATTACCACTAGCTTTCTTTGTTAAATTAAGCAATTGATTATCACTAGCTTAATTAAACACATTCTTGATAATAAAGTTTCCAAAATTTATTTCCTTCCATTGAAGTCTTGATGAAAAGAGGGAGAGAAAGATAGTGGCCATATTTGTTCTCTTGCTCAGATTTTCAACAATTCCGCACTAAGAAAAAATCTTTCTTAATTACGCTACACTTAAGTAAATTTGCTAATGATATATTTTTTTTCATTATAAAAATTATTTCATTTTCATCTTTACATAATAAAATTGAAATTAATTTCATCCTAATAATATGATAATTTCCAATACTAGGAAACATCCATGAGTGTTGATGACTATATATATATATATATATAAGTATGTATGTATGTATGTATGTAGTCATTGATACATCACTAAAAATTTGTCTTGATTAGACACAAATCTTGATGCACATTGGGATCAAAGCTCCAAATATTACATTATGAATTACTTACACTCCAATTTGAATGAAGTTTCTTGTTGAGACGAACCATATGGCATAAAGAAATGATCTAAAACTGAGTCTAAGTGAGCTCATATTATGAACTCAAAGCATTAAGAAGTTTTAGGACATACATTGAGGGACCAAATGATCTCCAAATTTGTCAAGTTTTTAATCAAATTGAATCTCTCGATAAGATAAATCAAACGAGCCAATGATTTTATAATTATAACATCATTAAGGCACTCAAATAGTCATAAAATAATATCTGATCAAGGGAATCACTCCAAGTCGCTCGATGGAAAAATTATTGAAAATTTAGGTTTTGATTTGAATGGTTTGAATTCAAAAACGTTTGAGTTGAATTGAATGATTTGATTTGATTGGGGTTTTACTTGAATTGTTTTGTATGAAGAATTTAAATTCAAAATTTTGATTTGAAAAGTTGCAAATTTAATAGTTTTATTTGAAAGACCTAGTTTAATTTCAAGGTTGAGTTGAGAAGATTTGAAAGTCGGTTTGAAGTTTGAAAAGGTCTAAAGGTTAGTTTGAATGGTAGCTTGAAGTTTAGTTTGAAGATTAATTTAAAGCATGATTTGAAGGTTTAAAAGTTTTTTAGGTTGATTTGATAGCTGAAAATGCTTGAATATTCATTTATAGTTTGGTTTGAAAGTTAGTTTGAAGGTTGATTTGAAGTTGGTTTGAAAGTAAAAAATAGGTTTCTATGTTGGTTTGAAAGTTGATTTGAAGCTTTATTTAAGGTTGAAGCTTGATTCAAATCTAAAAAGATTTGAAGGTTGGTTAAAAGTTTGAAAATCTTCTTAGATTGGTTTGGAGTTTGAAAAGATTTCTAAGTTGGTTTTAAGTTTGAAAAGATTTCTAAATTAGTATGAAGCTTGAAAAGATTTCTAAGTTAATTTGAAGTTCAAAAATATTCATAGGCTGGTTTGAAGTTTGAAAAGATTTCTAAGTAGAAAAAAGAATGCCTAACCCAATGAAAAATCTAAGAAAAATTATAGATTCTATAAGGAAGCTAAAATTGTAGACTAAGGCTCTGTTTGGCGCAGCTGCAGCTTTCAGTTTTTCAACTACGATATCGTTGCCTGTAGAAATCGCTATGAGTAAGTAGTTACGGGGAAGTTGGCTGTCTGTTTGGTGCAGCTGCCTCAAAGCAGCTGTTTCAGGAAAAAATGACCATCTTGTCCCTGTTTTGTAAAACAGTTTAAAACAGAACTGTTATAATAATATTTTAGATACTTATGAAGCAGAATTTCACTTTGAAACACTTCAAAAATATCTTGTCCCTTATTTTCAAGTATTCTTTCTTATAGATTACTTTTTCAATATCGTTTTTTTCATTACTATTGTATATGTGATTTTTTCTCTAAGAATTGGTACCAGAAGTAGATCTTGGTGCTTAGGAGTTGAACCAAAAAGAAGGTAGGAGCATTAAAATTCAGAGATGACATATATGATGACAATTATGCATACCAATTTTAGCACCTAAACATTGCATGAAGTTTCAAAAAATGTGGGCTAGAATAATGCTGCAAGAAGAAATGAAAGCCCTTTAGAAAAGTGAGGGAGCGAGGGGAATTGATAAATTTACCAAAATATAAAAAATAGTATAATACAGATGAGTGTTAACATAAAATATAAATTTGATGTTCACTTGAAAGGTATAAAGCCAAACTAATGGCCAAAGACTATGTTCAAATATTATGCTAACAACATCATCAAATAGTGAATTAAAATGAATAGAGACTTCAAATAAAAAGCTGCTTTAAGATAACAAGGACATTGGTAAGTTGAAGTACTTTCTTAGCGTTGAAGCACACTCTCGACATAAAATCTTTATTTTATATCACAAGAATATATATAATAGATCTATTTAAAGAGATGGATGTGTTAAAATGCAAGCCTATCACGAGCACTGTATAATTTAATCATAAATTTGAAAATGCTCCAAAAAATAGAGAGTATAGAAAACTTTCAATCACTAGTGGGAAGACTTATCCTTACTAGATTTGACATTACTATAGTGTTGATGCAGTAAATCAATTCATACACAATTTTAAACACATCATAGTGTACCAAATTTTATCATATTAAAAAGAATACCAAGTAAAGATTATATTTAAAAAAGAGAAGATTTGACTATTGAAGCATACATCTATATAGATTATATTGGTTCTATTGTTGATAATTAGAGGTTAACTTCAGCATATTGCACATTTTTAGAAAGTAACCTAGTAAATAAAATGTGATGGTAAGATCTAATGCAGAAGCCAAATTTAAATCTATGGCAATGGGAATCTGCTAATTGCAATATTTAAAACTATCCTTTAATATTTAAAATTCAAATGGAATGGCCCTAGGGCTCTATCATGAAAGTAAGTTAGCCAACAATATTATACATCAATCCATGCAACATAATCACACTAAGCTTATTAAAGTTGATAGACACTTTATAAAGCAGAAGTTAGACAACAATCTAATTTGTAACATGTTCACTATCACAGGTGAATGACTTGCGAGCATATTCACTAAAGGATTAACAGGGCAATTTTTATAAATTATTTGAATAAGTTTGGAATAGATGATAGACATTCATTCACTTGAAGGGGAGTACGAACACATGCAACCTATTAATTGCAACAGAAAACCATGACTTGTGACATCCTGCATAAGAAGTGGAACAATCACTAATGAACCTATGGCCATCTATACAGATTTAGAGACAAAAACATTCATGAAAAATCAAAAGATTGATTGCAATGTAAATTTAATCCCTCTGTTGTACATAATTTCACAATAAATACCCTCCACAGACCAAACTATTGACAGAAAGTGTAACGCAACAAAGATTACCCATAACAAAGCTATATCTTGGACAAAGTTTTAGCCCCAATTATGTTCAATGCTAAATTCAAACTACATTAAATAATTTCATTTGAACTTTAGCTGCGCCAAACAGTTTTCCTGAAACAGCTGCAGCATCTCGAGTTGAAACCTTATTTCCTATAAAGCAAAGAATTGGAGATCAATTCCGTGTAATATTTCTACAGCCCCTCGAGCTGAAATCCAAATTGTATTTCATCATTACCCCTGAATTCATCATCAAAAGCCCTAACAAAAAAAAAAAAAAAAAAAAAAAAAACGGGAAATTTACATACATAGCACCCAATTCTTATGCATTTACATATCTCACACCTTTTCATACATAGGTAAACGTTCTCTAGCTGTAAAAATCAGAGTTTGGGTGTGAGTAAATGCATAAGAATTGGGTGTTCTGTCACTTAAGGAAAAAAAAAAGCAAAAACTTGTTAGAACAGCCATCATCATCAGTTCAGGCAGCTAGCTCAGCAAATTGGATGCAGGCGCAAAACCGCACTTCAATCCCGGACTAAATAAGCAACGGCAATACGCTGGAGGAGAGAACTACCATATAAATAATAACAGCAAACTGAAGAGTGAGGGATTCGTTACCTTTCGACGACGACGAAGCCTTCTTGTGGCAGAGAGGAAGATGGCAAACTCACCGATTTCGGAGGCTTGAATTGGAGTGGAGAGCGTGTGTAGGGCTGTCACAACTGCTGGATGTTCGGTGAACAGTCTTCCTTGTGCAATGACGTCGCTATAGCCTGGATCAGTGGAGCCACTCCAACAGGAACGCCGAGAAAAGAAGACCCTTCAAGGCCATTCTCGGACAGGTTTGGAGGTGTGTGACGGAAGCGTAGACATGCGAAGACTGCCGGATTGATGGTTAATGAGTCCCGGTTGCTATGGGGGAGGAGACGATACCTCGCTTCATGGATTCCTTGTTGGTCGGGGAAGAAGAACGCGCAGGGGCTGCGGGTTGGGCAGGCGAGATGGCGAGATAGACGCGGGGCAATTTGGAATAACAGCAAGGCGAAAGCTGTGGCCGCGGGATCGATCCCGCGGCCCGCTTTTCATCAGCTTTGGCGTCACCCGGCAGCGAAGTCGCGCGCCAAACCAGATTTTTCCGCGCTCCGGTGCCGCTCCGCGTGAAAACAGCTGTGCCAAAAGGAGCCTAACTTATAATTTGGGTATGTCACCCACCGGTCAACGTGCCAATAGCCTTCCATTGTCTTGGGTGCATCATTTACCTTAGACTATTAACCAACAAGATAGAAAGAGGTCTCCACTGTTACTATAGTGATGGTGAATGTATATTTATTTGCTATTAGGTGGTTTGAGGTGCATTCGTTCGTAATCATGAGTTAATTCATCCTAGGGCACCTGTGTGTAGTCAAATGGAATTGCAAACTTATTAATTTATATATCCTAGTATTTATCACTAATTAGGGGTACCTAATTATCTATCTTAGGCTTATAAACTCTAATATTCTACGAATATGTGTGATCTCAGGTTTTAATTCTAAGTTGGATAACCTAAAATTCACAGTTGATATAGCAAGTGGTGATTTCAATTATTTAAGTTGGTAAATTTTAAATTTATTTTGGTGAATTTGATGATATAATTTTCATTGTGGTCCAATCTCACATGCGAAACAAAGTATTCTCAGTTCTTCTATGCAGGTTAGTTTTCTGCCTTAAGTTGACGTTCTTCCATTTGACTTATTATTTTATGTTAAAGTTCACAAAAATTTTCACATGTATCATATTCAAGTCATTTATACTTTCATATTTAATACTTAAGTTTATTCACATGTTTTAATACATATTTTAAACTTTATTTTACAAATACAAAATCTATTTTTAATAAGAAAATATTTTTTTCATTAAAAAGTAATTGAAATATTAAAAATTTGGATGAGTCAAATATTAGATATATATAAGTATAATTTGGCTTTAGGGTTTGCATGTTTATGTGCTAAGCAAAACACTTGCAAATTCATATGAATAATATGGAAAAAAAGTAAGATTTGCATTACTTGTCTTGAGCTTATATATTCTAACATGGGATTTTACACAAATAAGGATATCTTCCCTTATTAGAAGTTTTTGTACCTATCTAATCATAATGCTCTTAGACATGACGCTTTCCGTCAATAGTCAGAGCCTGTGAAGGATTTGGATGCGACCGCCATTCCTTAGCGTGAATGTGCTTATTTGCAAGTTTCAAGGGCTTAGCCAATGTCCTTAGTTTCCTGAGGCCGAAATCATAACTGAATGTGCCCTCACACAAACCTTTAACCAGTGCAAGTTGTGCTACAGTGAGTTCCAAATCATGCATGCTTAACATATCTCACTGAAAAGATATGATGAAACATCTAAGGCTTTCTAAGAAGTTTTGATGTATCATCAGAAGGGTTTGCAAACTTTTTGATGGTTTTTACGCCCCCATGAACTGAGCAATTAACATCCGTTTGAATTCTTCGAAAGAGGTAATTACCTCTGAAGGTAGGTGGTTGAACCAGATTCCTTCAGCTTCATCAGGAGTAGACGAGATTTTATTGCGTCATTTACTCTGAGTATGTAGATAGTCGACTCGAAAGTAACTATGTGATATGTAGGATCAGACTTCCCATCATAAGACTCTACAGTTGGAATCTTGATTTTCTTCGGTACTTTAGATTCTGAAATTTCTCATAAAAAAGGCCCTTCTGCAACCAAATGTCTTTTGTTTATTCTTCTTTCTACTTCATAATGGCAGAAAAGCTTCCGTTTCCTTGATAGTCTTTCTTCTACATTGTCAGTCAGAAAATCTGACAAGGATCTTCAAAAGAGGTTTTTACGCCCCCATGAACTGAGCAATGAAAATCCGTTTGAATTTTTTGAAAGAGGTAATTACCTCTGAAGGTAAGTGGTTGAACCAGATTCATTCAGCTTCATCAAAAGTAGACGACATTTTATTGTGTCATTTACTCTGAGTATGTAGATAGTTCACTTAAAAGTAACTATGTGATATGTAGGATCAGACTTCCCATCATAAGACTCCAATGTTGGAATTTTGAATTTCTTCGGTACTTTAGATTATGAAATTTCTCATAAGAAAGGCCCTTCAACAGCCACATGTCTTTTGTTTATTCTTCTTTCTACTTCATAACGGCAGAAAAGCTTCTGTTTCCTTGATAGTCTTTCTTCTACATCGTCAGTCAGAAAATCTGACAAGGATCTTCTTCTCCTTCTTCTGGGTTCCTTTACTGAATCTATTATGGACTCCTCTTGGTCCGAGAAATTCTCCTCGTGATGGCATGCACAATTGTTTGTGTCTAGACGAGTGCTCTCTTGACCCTTCTCCATGTCAGGTTCTAAGTTGGAACACTTTCTTTGAGACGAGTTGTCCTCTATGAAGGCAAGATTCCTTGTTGTCATATTTCATTTTGAGGTAGTCTTTATTGTGGTGTCTCTGGAGGCAAAACTTCTAGGTGTAGTTCCTCTGTCATCTTGGAGGATTCTGGTGTTTTCTCCTTACATTTAGATGTTTTTCACAAGCCACTGACATGGAAGATCCAGTATAAGTTTTTGTTCTATGATGGGTTTGGGATGCTTTGTATAAGTCTTGCACCTCCTTCACCACTTGAATTCTCATTTCTATACATATTCCCTAGTGACATCCATCGTTCTCACTTACAGTCTTAAGTTGTGACAAAATAGGATCTTGTTTTCAAGACTTGAGTATGATATCCACACTTACCACACATTTTAGGATGTTGAATATTTTTTCAAATGTAAAATCCTATACTGTTCGTCATACCTAGCTATTACATGAAGCGATGGTGAACAAATGGAGGACATGAAAATGGCCTTCGGCTATGCTCGTTTCAATTAGGTTAAAGGAAAAAAACCCTTATAATTTTTAATGATTTAAAATCTGCACATAATATTAACATCACAGAGCTTGAACCACAACAGCTACTACAATTTGCTATCTCTAAATCCACATTTCATTTAATAATTTTCCACATGCCGCAAAGAACAACAAGCCAACTAACCCACACCACTATTTGATACCAGAAATCATCCTCAACAATGCAACAAAAGCAACAACAAATCCCAGCCTCAATCATGGAAGTATGCAAAATGGCAAACAAAATAAATAAAAAAAAAATCGCAAAAAAAAAAAAAAGAAAAAAAAAAAGAAACTACAAGACAAGCCATGGCCAGCCCATAATTTGGACCCCCTTTCTGGTCCTTTTTACCCCCTTCTGGTCCATTCTCTATCTCTCTCCCTCGCCACTCCGCACTAAATTACAAAAGGCTATCAAAGTTTAGGCTTGTTGTATCTACTATAACCCTCGCACCCCAGGCCTCTCCATATTTAACCAAACCAACAAAAACACCTTTTAATTAACTATAATTATTGATTAATCAATAGCTAGCTCCTCTATTACTGAGCTGGCCTGGCCAACCAGCTCAGCCCCCGCAGCTTTCGAAGCCGTAGTATCGCACCAAGCGGTCGGCTTCTCGTACTCCGCTAAGGTAAGCTCCGTGAGTCGTCGCGTACCGTGTTCGGTGCGTGGCCTCCCCAGCGAATAATAGCTGCAGCGAACCATCCACCGGATCCGCCAGCGCATCCTGATCGTCCCCGCTCGATCCGACAGCTACGTAGCTGTAGGACCCCAAGAACCGGGGATTCCGCCCCCATCCGCTTGACCTCACCTTCGTGATCCTCCCGAACTCCACGCCGGCGGTGGATTCCGGTAAGAAACCGGCGAGTGTTGCGTGAACGCCTTGAATGATTTCTTCCTCATCCATCTTCTCGATTTCGGCGGCCTCCCGGCCGACGAACCACGCGAGGAGCACGTTCGATCCGCCGTGAATAGGGCAGATGGAATCCGTCCTCCTAATCCACCAGGGTATTTCCGACAAGTGCCTTCCAGGATCGAACGCCATCCGCAGAAAGGGGAACGGAGATTTCACCTTGCTAATTCCTCCTTCGACCTCCATGAAGAGCTTGTTCACTAAGCCGAACCCTAGCCGATCTATCGCCCCTCGCTTTGCTTCGGGTAGGGACGGCGAGAACACCAGCCCCCCGTCGTCTTTAATTCCCGCCTTGAGGACACCGAGGGAGACGGTGATGATCGCGTGATCGGCATGCTCAACCTCGCCGTCGTCGAAGTGGAGTCTCACCCTATGGTCGCCGGAGAGGCGCCATTCGACGCGAGAGACGCCGCGGCCTAGACGGATCGTACCGGGAGGGAGTGCGGCGGCGAGAAATTCCGGGACCCTGGAATATCCTCCAGGCAAAGTGATGTGCTCGCCGGGGAACTCCATGTACTCCTCCTCAGCCGCGAGATCGAGCGAGTACAGATCGTCAACCGCCGTGTACTCCCTCTCGCCGCACTCATGCATCGCAAACGCCGCCTCCTCCATCCAATCGCCGCCGTTTGCGGCTCGGTACAAATCGAATCCGTTGCGGAGGAAAGCGCCGACGCTGACGATTTCCGTATTAGCGCCAATCTCGCCGGAGACGATTAGAGATTTGAGTTCGGAGAAGAGGGCGGAGATGCGGCGGAGAAGAGAGGGATCCATAACTTGGCCCCCCTCAGCTATTGTTAGGGTATCGGAAGGAAAACCATCCATGCGTTCCCATGGGAGGTAGGACTCGCCATCCTTCTCGCGGTGGTCCGGGATTAAAGCTCCGGCTTTCCTAGCGATTTCGTAGACTGGACTCGTCTCAATGCCGTGAATCCAAGTAGCGCCGATCTCAACACGAGAGCCGGCGAACTCAGATGTGAGGATGCGGCCGCCGATTCGGTCGCCGGCCTCAACAACAACTAGGTCGAGTAGATCGCCGGCGCATACGTGGAGACGCCGCGCGGCGGCGAGGCCAGCCATTCCGGCTCCGACTATCACCACTTTCGGCTTCTTGTAGCCCACCTCTCCCATCTTCTCTTGCTCGCCTGGCTAGGAGGGCAGTAAGTAGCCTGAGAGCTGGAGAATGAGGACGAAGTCTGCTTAAGAAGAGCGCAGTCGGACTTTGTCTCTCTGTTGTAGCAAAGTTAAACTAATAAGTTTATATGAGGCGATATTTGGTAGAAGGGAGATAGATGAGATGAGTTTTTCTTTTTGTAGTAAATTGTAAATGTTTTAGGGGGTTATTGGTGAATGATATCATCCATATACCAAAATCCAATTTAGAAAGTCTTCTAATAATGATTTCTTTGATTCGGCAGAAAAGTGTATGGGTGTGACACGGCAGACAACGGTCATGTTCTTTTGCTTCTGCAGCTCAAGTCAAAAGTTGGTATCCCATACTCTACACATTATCAGGTAAATGATCATATGTGTTAGATGACCTCAGATTTGATCTAGTGAAATTTTAGCACTTACAGCTACTATTTTAGTTAAAATAAATTGGAGAATCTTATGGGGTCTATTTAGGATAGTTGTAGTTTATTGAAAGATCTAAACTGATTAACAAGTTAAGTGTGGTTGTTATTATAAATTTTTATTTTTATTTTCTTAAAGCCAGATTGCATTCAGAAAATTGTCACTGCACATAGATAGAAGGTGCGGTGTGAAAACGCTATTTTCAGCGTTTTGAAAACGCATAAACTGTCAAAATGCAGTTTACTCAAATAGGCTTGGCGTGTTTTCAAAATGCCGCTGCACCAAATAAATTGTCCGAAATGAGCCTCGAAGCTATTGTATCTCAAAAAAATAATAAATTTGACGAGTATTATTGGGTGTCAATGAATTAATTGCTTCATTTTTGGAGTGATTAATTTAAAGAAAGTTATTTGTGTTTCATACTAACAACGAATCTTAGAAGAATTTATTGATTATATTGAATTGAAGTAGTATTCAACTTATTTTTTTCTCAATTTAATCCTAATACTATTAACTAATACTATTAAACAAGTGGCTAAAGATGTACTTGGAGAATCAAAAGAAAAAGTTTCTATAAATAAAAATAATTGGTGGTGGAATAATATCAGTGCAGAAAAGATAAAATATAAGAAGTTGTACTTATAAAAATTGGTTTAAATGTAAAAGCGTAGAGAATCGGGAAAAATATAAAACGACCGCATGAAGTGTAAAAGAATAATCTGTGACGCTAAAAATTCGCTTTTAGTGATCTTTATAATATGTTAGATACTTAAGTAAGGTGAAAAATATATGTATAAACTAGCCAAACAAAGAGAAAAGAAATGTAAAGATTTAACTCAAGTAAAATGTATTAAAGATGTAAAATCAAAAAGTGTTTTTCTTAGAAAAGATATTCAACATAAAGTGGGTGAGTTATTTTGATAAACTTTTTAATGAAGATGCTGAAAATACGATTGACCTTAGTGATCTTAATATCGTTAATAATAATAAAACTTTTCATTTTTACCGTCGCATTAGTAGAAAAGAAGTTGATGAGGCTTTAAAGAAAACCAAGGGTGGAAAGTCTGTAGGACTTGATGATATCCCAATTGAAGTGTGGAAATGTTTAGGTGATTTGGGGGTTTCCAGGCTTACTAAACTTTTTAATATTATTTTAAAAACTAAAAGGATGCCTGAGGAGTGGAGAAAGAGCATTTTGGTCCCCATTTTTTAAGAATAAAGGAGATGCACAAGAGTGTGCAAATTATAGAGGAATTAAATTGATGTGTCTTACTTTAAAATTATGGGAGAGGGTAATTGAACATAGGTTAAGACGTATTACGAAGATTTCTCATAATCAATTTGGATTTATGCCGAGCAGGTCTACCATGGAAGCTATATATTTATTGAGAGGTTTGATGGAGAAGTACGAGAGATAATAAGGAGGATCTACATTTGATTTTTATTGATTTAGAAAAAGCTTACGATAAGGTTCCTAGAGATGTTCTTTGGAGAGTCCTTGAGAAGAAAGGTGTTGATATGACTTATATTCAAGTCATTAAAGATATGTATGCTAGAGCTGTTACATGTGTTCGAACCGAAGGAGGATTGACCAAATATTTTACTATTTCTGTTGGTTTACATCAAGGATCGGCTTTAAGCCCATATCTTTTTGCTTTATTTATGGATGGTCTTACTGGGCATTTACAAGAGGATGTACCTTGGTGTATGCTTTTTGCTGATGACATCCTCCTTGTGAATAAGACAAGAGAAAAAGTCCAGGAAAAACTTGAATTATGGAGGTCTACATTGGAGTCTAAAGGTCTTCGTTTGAGTAGAACTAAAACCGAATACATGGAATGTAATTTTAGTAATAGTAGGTCTAGTGACAGCAGTGTAACTTTGGGTGATCAAATTATTAAAAGGTGTGAACGATTTAGATATCTCGGGTCCATTGTTCAAAGCGATGATGATATAGATGGGGATGTTAATAGTAGAATTCAGGTTGATTGGTTGAAGTGGAGGAATGCGTCCGGCCTATTGTGTGATAGAAAAGTACCGCTTAGACTGAAAGGAAAATTTTATAAGATGGTGGTGAGACCTTCAATGCTCTATGGTGCTGAATGTTGGCCTTTAAAAGAGAAGCATAATGTTAAGTTAAGTGTTGCCGAGATGAGAATGATTAGGTGGATGAGTGGCTTTACACTTAGAGACAAAATGCGAAATGAATATATCCGTAAAAGGGTTGGAGTTGCACCAGTGACGGATAAAATTAGAGAGAGTCGCCTTAGATGGTTTGGTCATATTAGACGTCGACCACCCGATGATCCGATTAGGAGAGTAGATGTTTTAAATACAACTTATGTTAAGAAAAGCAGAGTGCAGACCTAGGAAAACTTGGGCTTATTGCATAAAAAATGATCTTAATTTATTAGAATTAAACGAAAATTTGACACTAAATAGGACGCAATGGAGAAAAAAGATTCATGTAGCCGACCCCACTTAGTGGGATTAAGGCTTTGTTGTTGTTGTTGTTGTTGTTGTTTAATCCTAAATCTAAATAGCTACGTAAAGCTCGTAAACTTGGCTTGATTAAGATCAAATCAACTCGTTTTATAGCCACGCTTTGCTCAAATTAAGATCTAACCTTTTTACATCAAGTTTAAGCTAGGGTAATATATGATTGTTCACTCTCCTAAATAGAAACAAGTTATAAAAGATGTTTGTCACGTCTTAATATAAGTATAAAAAAATGATAACAAATTTTGTTGAAGGAATATGCATGGAAATCTAAAAATGCATTAGCAAACATTATTGTAAAAGTGGTTTGTCAACATTATCTCATATTGTGGTATAACTATAGTCAAGTTACCACTTATGCTCAACATGATAAATAGCCCATGAGCTTAGCTTGATAATTTAATGAGCATATTTAAGCTAATTTTTATTTAGACTCTTTACCTCACGAGCATGTTCATCTTAATAATATTGATGTGAAATGCACTTAAAAATATAAATATCAAAGGTTTATTTATGAAATTATTAAAAATTATATTTATTTTCATTATCTCAATCTGTTTCTTATTGTTTCTCCTTTATTTGATTATTTTTATTTTTCCTATGAACAAATTATAACAACTATTTGAAGTGTGAAATTATTCTTTTAATATAAAAGTTCAGATTTTAAATGATTGTATTAAATCTGAAAGTTAAACTCATACTTGACTAATTAGCCAAGCTCTTGTTGGGACTTATTTGAGCTCAAATTAACTCAACTTCACCAATGATATCATCCTCATCAAATGCTGCTTTGCTATTCATGATAAGAAAAAAGGCATATGTTATTACATAATTTTTAGGACTTGAGCTTAATGAGCTAATGAACAATGCATTTGACTTGTTAATTTATGACCTAGCTCCTTTAAAAAATATATATATTTATATAAAATACGCTTGAAATTTTATTAGAATGAATTATTACGTGGAAATTTTTTAAAAATATATTTTCCTTTTTTATCTCATTCAATTTTTTTTCTTATAATTTTACTACAACAATCGTTTGAAGCATCAGTGGTCTTCTCTCTTTTATAACAAATATGTTTATTTATGGTCAAAATATAACTCATACAATTAAATTTTGATTCAAAGCTATTAGTCAAACTCATTCAAAGTAAATCAGTTTCACCAATGATATCTTACCCATAGAAGGTGGCTCTAATGCTCTTCATAAGGAAAAGGTATGCCATTTTCTAACTTACTTGAGTTGAGCACAATAAGCTATTGATATAAGCCTGAGCAAACTTAGACTTTACTCATTAGCTTGTGAGAAGGCTTATTTTAAAAATTTTAATATAAAATACACTTAAAAACAATCATGATTAAAGTTTCAACTATAAAATTATTAAAAATCATAATTACTTTCCATAACTCAATTGATTTCTTATTATTTGTCCTCTAAAAGAATTAACCACCATGACAAATTTGAAAAATAATAAACAATATCAATTGTATCCAAAATTGAATGTTTACATTCTAAAATCTAAAGCTGTATAGGACTTTTCAAAGCATAAACTGTACATTCTAAAATCTAATGTTGTTTAGGACTTTTCAAAGCATAAACTAAAAGAAAATTTCATAAGGAAAATTAATACAATGAGACATTTTTGAAAAATAAAAGGTAAATAAATGAACTTGACTTGGTGAGCCACCCAACAATACATGACACTGGTCATTAAATTACATGCATGAAAGCTTCTTCTCAAGTGTGCATGAAACATGTATTGGGCATCCAAATGGATGCATTTACCCTGGCGTATTCCTTCATAAGCAATGATCATTGGTTTCATAAAAAAATACATTTTGAATCTTCTAAATGAGTCAAAACATTAGGTGTTAATTTTATTGAAGATAAAACTTTTATTAGTTTTATAGTGAAACAAAATATTTCTTAGTTATGAATTGCTAGAATAGTTTACATTAAGGTTGTGTAAAGGATTGATTTATCATTTCGGCAGTATGGTTCTAAAGTAAAATGATAAAGTTGTGCTCATTTTATTGAAATGATACATAATAACTAAGAAAAATCATATTACTATTTTTTTTACATCATGCGAACAAAATTACATCAAATATAGTTGTGACTGGTTGAATTTATAATACACCCTCCAAATTCTGTACAAAAGAGACGAGAGACAAGCGAGTTAGGCTCAAATTTGTGAGATAGATCAAGCAAAATTTAAAATTCAAATTTCATATGATTTGATTTATTTGAAAACTACGACTTAGGGTCTGTTTGGCGCAATTCAGTATCACATTCTGCTAGTAAGCATTGCTGAAACTGACTATCTGTTTGGTTCAGCTGTGTGAAAACAGCTGCGGGGTAGCTGTTTCTAAAAAAATGACTATTATGCCCATGTTCAGTAAATCAAAATATAAAATATTTTTTTAACAAATTATTTTTTAAATAATAAATTTATATTAATTAATAGAGAAAATAAATTGTTTCTTAACATAATTAATAATTATATGTTTTTAATAAAATATTATTAAATTGATTATTAAGTTAAAAATTTAACACTTATGAGAAAATAATTAATTAGTTTTTAATTATATTAATAACATTAATATAATTTATTGGATGAATTTAATAAAACTAATTTATTTAATAAATTATATTATTACCAATTACATAATCCATCCCTTCGGTTCGTCTCCATCCCCTCTGTCTCCCCTCACCCTCCCGATTTCGCCCAAAGCATCGCCTTTGTGACTGAACCCTCGTGATACAATGATCGCGGGGAAGGAAGGATCACGACGCACAGTGATCGCGAGCACAATCGAGATCGCAAGGGATTGCGAACCCCCTTCTTCCCTCATTCTCTCTTCCGTCTGCTCTGCTCCTACCTGTACCATGGAAGAAGGTAACTTCACATCCTCCTTCCGCTCTGCTCCGACCCGTAAAATGGAGACATTGCCATAGGGTTATTACCGTCCAGGGGTAGGGAAAGCTACGCACGAAAGCGAGCCACGGGTCTCTCCCAGCTTTCCGCTTTTCGACGGATTCGCATCCCGCTGCGCGCAGAAAGCCGAAACAAACAACAAATTTCGCCTTAGCTTCGCTTCCCCCTGTCACGCCGCAACAAAAAAGCCGAACCAAATAGGCCATTATTAGATTATAATCAACTAGTTGTGTTTAGGAAGTGATAAGATACTGAGAAAAAAATGTATCTTCCAAACTTTATTTGATTTTACTAAGAAAAAAAGGATTTTTCATTAAATTCGATAGAGAGAAAAACTCATTGTAGTTTCTAACATTTGGATTTAGTGGTCATTTATTATCAAACAAACTATTGAACCAAAATCAATCAAAATTATGAACATAAAATTTATTGAGTATCAAATATAATTTATTCTCCAAATATTTTATATTTTTGAAGAGAAATGAGAGAGTTATGTTGAAATTCAAGAAAAGCTCATTGTCGTTTCTATATATCAAATTTTGCACTCCTCTCTTTTATAAAAAGTGTTTATTGGCTATTAATGAACTAATTGAATTTATAAACAATAAAGTAAAAAAAATAATAATCAAAAGATTTGCTATTCAGGCCTTAATTCTAATGAATTTAGAGTTTGATTCTCTCACTTTACATAAAAGAAGTGACTTTTTGTTAGGGTTCTTTTGTCAATATCTTTGCCTTCCCATCATAATTCCAACTTTTTGTTCCTCAAAATAGACAAAAAATCTTTTACACCCATCTTTTTCAATAAAGGATAAGATAATCATGCTTGATTTACAAAGCACATATATCAAATTTCACTTAAATGCTACCAAGATAAAAATAAAATTTCAAATTTCTCTAAGCACATATAACAATTTTTTAAATTTTTATTTAAATCACTTCATAATCTAATGAAATCTCTATTTTGTGAATATTAGAAGATATACACTTAAAATATCTTATAAAGATTAACAGAAATTAAAATAAAATAGCATTAAGAAAGAAATTGAGGTGATGACCATTAAATTATTTTTCATATAAATCTTATAATAATTTGACAATAAAAACATAAAGAATTGTAGTGCTTATTAACAGGGTCTCTAAATCTAGTGAAATAACATTCATCATTATGGTTGCTAGAAAATCATAAACTTGAAATGAGATATTTTATAAATTATTGGATGATATCACAAAAGTATTATCAACATATAAGTTATATGGGCTCATTAAGTCAACAAAATTGTTTGAAATTTTGAACTCATCAGTTCAATATAAGTAATAAATGGAATGATAAGTACGATAATTTTATTTAATTATCTTTTAGTTCAATTGATGTGAATACTGCACTTATTTTTTTTATCTTCTCCATCTTAGCTGACATTTTATGTTACTGTGTACTATCACACATCATCGAGTCAAATCTCGACATTATCAATAGTAACTAATGATTGGTGCTTCCTTGATTAATTTTTTTTAGCTATCGACACTAAAACAACTAGTACCTCAGAAAGGTTGATCTGACACCATCCCTTCATGTCTTTTAGCCTTAACCTATATTAACGATGTCAAGTATTTATAAGATGAATTTCATCTACATCATTAGAGATTAGGAAACCAAAGGGGTTAATTATTGAAGAAACTTTAAACATGACAAGATCAATGCTACATTCGGTTGTTCACTTCATGTCTTTACTAGTACCATCTTAAAAATGTGATTTTTTAACTCAATTTTATTACAAGCATAAAATTGATCCAATGTGAATCTTAAATATAACGTTGTGATAACACACAGAAAAACACATTAATTTTAGCTTTTCATTAATAAATATTTGATGTAATATGACACTACTAATGATCAACTCTTGATCAATATTGCTATTTAAGTACTCTAGTATGGCAATATAATTCAATTATTTCTTTAGAATAACCAAAGGTTAATATGGCACATTTAAATTTATTCAAACAATATGATGACAACTTGAGCTCTAGTGCATTCCAAGTTCTTAGTTCATAAAGGAGTTACTTCAAGATTTGGCTTTAGTCTAAGATGAGAAATTTCAGAGGTCTTTAAGGAGATCCAATTATATTTAGCTTGTTTGATCCACTTTTAGATCATAAATGAAACGAACATCCATGAATTATATTTAGAGCTAAGCACCCTCACTCATGGCTAACATTATTCACTAGGTGATATTGTGTATAATTGAACCAAGAAAGATAATTATATAAACTAAAGCGGAGGATAGCATTATCCTTAGTCTTCCATGGAATAGGTAAGAAACATCTTATTGTAAAAATTTCAAATAATTGACTCTCACCCATAACTTAAAACTTTTGGATTAGAAAGAAATGTGATCATTAGTCTCATTGTTTCAAAGTTTTTAATTGGCAATATTAGAACCACTATTCAAATAAATCTGACCAAAACTAATTCATAATGAATCAATTTTGGTAGAATATCAATAATATCATAGACCATGATTGTTGAGAATTTATCGACCTAAAAGTGCATCATCAAGTGATCCATACGGCAGCAATTGACTAGCCCTTCTTGGCATCCTAAAATTGTGAAGCATGAAATTAATTTAGTCTTTCTTGATCAACTGATGTAGAGCTTTGATAATATGGAAACTTTTATATCGGTGTATATCATAAATAAGTCAGCATGAATCTCAAAGAAATTCAAGGGACTAAGAGAAAAAAGTGCGGTCAAGGACAACCACAATGGGAAGACCAAAAGGGCCACGAAGTTAGAAGACCACAAAAAGACTAATTAAATACGGTTCTTCTGTGTCAAAACTCGAAGTCGACCAAGCAAAGGCCACCAAAGATGAAGATCAAAATTCATCTTGTCAAGGGGAGCATCATTTCAACTCGCATCCCAACAATGTCAGTCACCTCATGAGAACTCCTAAAGACTCCTCACGAATCCGAAGGCACACATTAAGACATATTCCACCAATAATCCAAAAGAACCTCCCGTCAAGAGGTGAATGATTTATTGGATTACGGTGATTCACCCTCTACCCGACAGCCTAGACTCATCCCAGATAGGAGCGCCTCATCTAGGGGTCGACAATCAGCAACTAGACCGAAGAGCTCGACCGACTAAAGCCAAAAAAATGAAGATCCGGATGACCGAAAGACAAATAATGCCGATTGGTTGCCTTGAATCAGCAGAGCTGACCCAACGGACCTTGCTGGCTCAAGGACTACTGAGCCGAACCGACATAATGATAGGGTGGTCGAGTCATATGCTCATTTATTTTATACCTGAAACACCCTGTAATGCCCCTTGCATGTAATTGTATATTTTATACCCCCTTGCATGTAATTGCATATTTTATACCCCAATATTTGGTCATTTCTACATTAAAAGACTAATTAGTAATTCTTAAGAGAACTAGTTCTTTACTGTGTACACACGCTCACTCTCTGTCTCTCCCCCCACTTCTCAATTTGTGCTTGATTCTTCGAGTGTGATTCGTATGACAGATCTACATTCAATAGTCTAGAAATAATATTTGAAAAAAAAAAATAATTAAACATATTATATACTTTTAAAATTTCATGTTCAGTTATATCTCTAAACAATTACAATATAATAATGAACCAAATGTAAAACAGAATAAAATAGTAAAATAATTATAATAACTAAAAAAAATTAAAATAAGAAAACTGATGAATTTAGTGTTCTATCGATGATAGTTATTGAAATTCTAAATGATGAAAATATTCTTCTGAAGTTTGACATTATTAAAGCACTTAATCGGGCTGTCTCCAAAAAAAATATTTGTAATTCCTAACATAATTATCATTGTGATTTCTTCACATATGCTAACAGACATACAGACAGTAGGTTAATTAGCAAAATAATAGCAATAAAGTAGACAGCAAATAATCATAATATTTTAATGTCTCCAAAACGCTGGTTAAATAGCTGGACCGATGGACATATATGTGCGGGTCAAAAAGAGCTACTGCCTATGGTCCCTGAATTATTAATTTCTTATTGCAAGTGGCCTTCGAAAAGCCACAATTCCCGCACCTGCTTTAAACATTAAAACAAAGTGGTTCGTTGTGTTCCTAAACTCTGTATTAATTTGCGTGGAAAATATGTATCTTCTGGCTTCTAATTTATTTATATGGTATTTTAGGATCTTATTAACCCAAAGAAAAAAAAAAGAGACGCGAGCAGTGAACGAAAATCTATTATATTTGTTAATTTTACTTGGAGAATGCATGCAGCTTTTGGCGTGTAATTCCCACTAAATGATTTCTCAATAACTTCAGTGAAGGTTATCAAGGATTATTTGGGAGTTATTTCAACGTTATTTAGAGTTAATACATTAATACCGGAAAAAATTTGAAAGTGTAACTGCGGAGAGTATTGACTCCAAATAACGCACCCCAATATATAATAATTAAATAAAATATTAAACAACTTAAATAGAAAACAAATTAAAATGAATTAAATATTTAATTTAAATAATTGAAAATTTTGATTAATCCTTAAAATTCACTAAAAAATTAATCAACTCATAATTACTCAATTTAATAATAAATCTAATTAATTACCTAATAATTAATCAATTAAAACAATAATAATTCAAATAAAATATTAATCATTTAGTTAAGTTAATAATTATAAATTTAAAACCCTAAATTATATAAACATATCATTAAATATATAAATAATCAAATAAAACATTTAATAACTTAATTAAATAAATAATTAAATAATTGAAATTTTGATTAATTCATAAAATTCACCAAAAATTAGTTAACTCATAATTACTCAATTTAATAATAAATCTACTTAACTTACTTACTAATTAATCAATTAAACCCACAATAATTCAAATAAAATATTACACTTAACTAAGTAAAAAATAATATATTTAAAACTCCAACTTATTTAAAAATCACATTACATATAAATAATTGTATAAAATAATAAATAACTTAATTAAAATACAAATTAATGAATTAATATCAATATTTAATTGAATTAGTTGAAATTTTGATTAATCCATAAAATTCACCAAAAAAATTAATACTTAAATATTTTGACTAATAAAATAATTAATTATAAATTAAATAATTCATCAAAAAATTAATTAACATGTTAGTAGGTATTAATTAAATAATTTTTTAATTAACATTTTAGTAGTTATTACAATTTAATAAATTTTTTAAAAAGTATTTTTTTTTAAAGATAGAAAATATCAAATCAAATATGTTTTTTTTATTCTAAAAACATATAAATAATAAAAATACCAAATTTTTTTTTAAAAAATAGAAAACAAAAAATGAAACAAAAAAAAAACAGACTGAAAGCAAAATAAAAAAAAAAAAAGGAAAACAAAAAGTGATCTCAAACAGGGTCTTAATCACATGATGATTCGCAAATATAATAAATAAAAGGGGAGCACACAATTCTTATGTATAAATCTTTAATATTACATCAAAAATGACATGATTATCACTTTTTAAAAGTGAAATGCACATTTTTCCCGCACGAGTTTACAACACCAAAGTGCTACTCGCGTAAATACGAAAATTTATATTTGAAATATGTAAATACATAAAATTTGTATGCTAGGTATGTAAATTTCTCTAAATACAATTGATACGTCATTAATAAATCTAGATCATCTAAAATGGATCTTGAGTCATGGCACGAGTCTTAAATTTAAATTTTTTTTAATAAAGATTGCTAAAACTTAATAAAAAATTGTCAAGTATTTCAATTTTAGCAAACATACAATGAAAGTGACCAGCTCGACGAGACAAACATAATAACACCAGTTGGTCCAATCGTGTCAAATCAAGCTCATATTAAGCAGTTAAACCAAATTTAAAACCTTTTAGTACCCAATTTGAATGTCAAATGGATTCCAAAAAGTCAAAATCAAACATCTCAATGAAACAAATCCAATGAGCACAATATCAATTAATTTTGACACCGTTAAGCCACTAAAATGTCTGCAAAATATCGTCCAATCAAGAGAATCTCTCTAAGCCGTCTGATTGAGTGGTCTAGATTCTTTTCTTATTTGTCGGGAAGCATCTCCGAAACTCTATAAATAGTGTTCTACCCCCTTCAAGAAAGAAGGGGGACCTAGACCTTGAACTGGAGGAAGCCCGAGACTTGGAGGAGGAGCTGAGGTCCAATGTTCTACATCGAAGGACCAGCAAACACCACCCGCTTCTGCAAGCGTCGATCACCGTCAACCACTGCTCGTCGACCACTGTCACCCACCACTCGTCGGCTATCATCGACTTGGCCACCCCCTGCTCATCGCAACGAAACCCCTTACTGAATCACAATGTGCACCGTTGAATCATGGTATACGTTGTTGGGTAAAGAAGCACCGTGCAGAGTAACAACCAACATTTTTAAAGTAACAAATCATCCTACAGAGCAACACACCCAAAAGACGATGTAACAATACACCTCGTAGACGCTGAAATGACACACCCCGAAGATGATTTAACAACACAGACCGAATATGGTACAATAACATGTCTCACATATGCTACAATGATACCTTTCGAAGATGGTGTAACAACACACCACACAATAACTGCTAACAATACCATACTTAGGATATGATGAATTTTTCTAGACCTTTGAAGCTCTCTCCTTACAGCTCACCACTAAAACCTATGTGACCAACTATCACCTGCGCGGTTGATCCCAGAATATTTATGCTTACGTTTTATATATGAATTGATACTTCTCTTTAATGATATTATAAAATGAGATACTACGTAAGTATATATGAATTGATACTTCTCTTTAAAAACCAAACTTTTAAAGAACCAAAGCATCTTACAGAACAACACACCTCAAAGACGGTGTAACAATGCACCCCAAAGGCGCTGGAATGACACACCTCGAAGATGATTTAACAACACATCCCAAATATGGTAGAATAACATGCCTCACATATGCTGCAATGATACCTTTCGAAGATGGTGTAATAACACACCACACAATAACTGCTAACAATCACCATACTTAGGATATGATGAATTTTTCTAGACCTCTGAAGCTCTCTCCTTACAGCTCACCACTAAGGCATATGTGACCAATTATGACCTGCGTGGTTGATCCCGGAATATTTATGCTTACGTTTTATATATGAATTGATACTTCTCTTTAATGATATTATAAAATGGGATACTATGCAAGTTTACAAATCGTTATCAAGTAATATATGACTTTTTGACTAAGCCCCGAAAAATCGAACCCATAGGGAAAATGTTAAATAAAGAAAATAGAAAAATAATTTTTTGCTTTTTATGAAGATCTTACCCAAACTAAAGATAATATTCTAGGAAAAAAATTTAATTCTTTTTTTTAATTTTTATGATTTGAAATGAAGCAAACAACTACTTTAACTAAATTTTTGTAAGATGAAAGCAAATACAAATAAAATATATTTTTCTTATTATGAATCAGTAACAAGACATAGAATTATGTTGTGGAAGTATATAAAATGTGTTGTGCCAAATATGAGCAATTATATTCTTTACCCTTATAAGAGATGATATAAAAAACATAGGTTAATCTATTGCTTTATAAATTTTGAGTACGGGCTAGGCAGGAAAGATAATAGCTCTCACTCTAGAGTTTTCTCTTCTTCCTCCACCTGGGGGCTAACATCTCGTATCAAAACATAAAGCAATAAATCGAATTGGGGGCTTTAGTATGTCACTCTAAAGTCCTCTAATTCTACACCCATCAAAGTATATCTCTCTATTTATTTGCACTGAATCATATGAATTACATTCTCACCCATATAATTTCATGTGATTCTTTCCAATTGTTGACTAAGATAATACCATACCGGTTCTTACATGTTCTCACAATATATATTAACATCTTAATTATCCAAATCAAGAAGTAAATGAAGTGGAAGATTTTGAATCATCACAACTTCTTCCAGCATTAAATTTTTATACTTCACACAACATTCCTTCATAACTTTATTACTTCATCATTTTAAGGAAAAAGATAAAAAAACTACTCAGAATTCATTGAGAAAATACAATCACAACTTGGTTTGAAAGTAGAAATCATAATGAGAACACAAGAAGTCTTAATTAAAAACTAAATGTAGTAACAAAGTAAAGACTTATCTGTAAATCCTCTCCACCAAACTCTTGAAGTTCTTTTGAAAACTTAATTTTTTCCTACAATACTCCTTAAAGGTTGGCGCCTAACTCTAAGGATTCTAAATCTCACTTCTAATCCTAATACAAATTATATCAAAGTAAGTAGAAATGGTGAAGTGGAGTAGTGCAGTACTAAAATAACTCTCTTACACAGTAAACATAAAACACACTCTCTAATAACAATCACTTTTTTTATTTATAAGCCCTCTTTTTATAATTTTCCAACAGGTGTTTTCGTATCTCTTCAAATTGTGTCCAGATTAAATAAATCCTCTAAGAGATGCATCCATTCAAGAGTAATTTGAATTAATTTTGGCGCCAATAGGAAGTTACCCACATTTGTACCAAGAGATGCCTCAAACACCTCTTCAAAATAGCGCCAAAAAATAAATAACTCCTCTTTAGTAATTATCGCGTGTAAGCGTGACCCACTTTAAAAATACCCATTTTTATGCTTTATTTATGATTCAATTCTTAAGGATATTATGCTTTAATAAAAGGTATTTTTATGTTTTTCGATGTAGGTGATAAAAACAGAGTTCAATAAGGAAAAAGGAGTAAAAGGGAGCAAAAATGGAGTTTAAAGAGCGAAGTTGTCGAAATTATAGGCCTGGCGCCTAGGCGCCAGAATTCGGCGCCTAAGCGTCAGCTCGATACAGAAACAAATAATATTTTTGATGACTTTGGGCAGTTATTTTGATGGTGTTAAGCGGTTATCAGACCTTCTAGAAGACTGGAAATTACTCCTAATATATAGGACATGTGATATAATGCATCTGGACACAAGAAAATGGTTTTAATCGCGAAGAGGTGCGATCCAAAGTGAAGAGGTGTGAAGACCTGGTCACGGACTCCGGCGCCTAGGCGCCAGATCCTCGCGCCTAGGCGCGACAGTTACCTTCTAGAAGATACATTGTATTTTGACGAATTTTGAAGAGGTGCCTTAAGCAACCCCTCGTAAAATTTAGAGCTCTATAAATAGGAGGCCATTCTACAGAGAAAATCGCCCCTTTTAGCACCTAATCAACCCAAAGCTCTTCACGCTTGAAAATAGTTTTAGGGAACCACCTTCTTTAGTATTTAGTGAGTTTATTTTGAGTGTTAAGTGTGAGGTTTTTTTTTTAATGTTGTTGTTGTTAAAGTCTTTCATCATTGCATTGGAGTCAGTAGGAGTTAGCGGATCACTTGAAGGAACATTCAAGCTAAGTATTTGTAACTTAGTTTAAAGTTTTATAAATATGTTTTGCTGTGTGAATTCAATGTATTCTGAGTAGTTAGTTTTTTTTCTCCTTTCAACTATGAAAAGATAATAAGATAATTGAATTTTGTTAGAGAATTTAACTTAAAATATTTATAAAAATTGTGATGATATTAATATCTGATTTTAGTTTACTTTTTAAACTGACCATTTAAATTGTTAAAACATGTTAAAGAATTTTGAAACCTATCCGGAGATGATTTCTTAATTAGTAGATATCACATGAATCCTTGAGTAATCGAAGGTTTTATGCGGGTTATTCAAGGTGAAGTGCAAATAAATAGGAACATATGATTTTTTGGGCGTATAATTAATTAGTTTTTAGAGTGATAGACTAAATTCTAATAATTTGATCTATAGAAAGGGAACGGGTCACTGGTAGGGCCGACCATAGCCACCCTTGGACATCTAGTAGTGTGAGCCTATATTAACCCATTCTGCTAATAAAACATCCTGAACCAATCTATAGATTCGTCAATGTTCTTTATGTCTGGACCAAAGGATATAGAATATGAATGTTTCTATTTGGCACAATACCATAATCTAAATTGTCCTCAAATGATAATTATTCTTAAAATCTTAGATTGGTTGAAAAGGAGAAAGTTGTTTTATTTATACTTGCATTAAACTTTATTTAGTTACTGCTTACTTACATTTAGTAAAAATTTTATTTAAAATCTGAATTTTGAAAAAAAAATAAAATAATAATTACTTTTAATTTGAAAATTTTAAAATATTTCTTAATTTTCTCAAAATCTTTCCTGTGGGATCGATAACCGGGACTCTAATAGAGTCTTGTATTACTTGAAACGATACGTATACTTGCGTTTGAAATTATGAATTTTACAATAACTAACATAAATATTTAAATATAAATTCATAAATTCTTATATAAGTAAAGGTCGTACCTCCTCGTGCAATCAAGTTTTTGGCGCCGTTGCGGAGGAAGATAAGGAAGAAAGTTAAAAAGATAATTTTTTCATTTCTCAAATTAAATATAATTTATACACTTTTATTTCTTTAAATTAAAATAAAAAAATAATAGTAAAAAAATATAAATATATATATAATAAAATAAAATACCAAAAAGATTTTTAAGTTATTTTTATGCGTAGTTCTGGATCTGAAGGATTATTACTTTTTTATTCTGAATTAGAAAGAACAGTTAAAAGATTTAGAAAAGGAAAACAAATTCAAAAATATCAGGAAATGGCTAACTTACATAACAATAATCAAAATCCAATAGAAATCAATGAACAAAATGTTTATAAACCATTAAGGGATTATGCAAACCCTACAACGCATAAACTTCATATTAGTATTCAAATGCCAGTTGTAGATGCTAATTTTTTTGAGCTTAAACCTTCTATTATTCAAATGGTTCAAAATAATCAATTTAGAGGAACACCAAATGAGTATCCAAATTTACACCTTGCTAGTTTCTTAGAACTTTGTGCTATCATTAAATATAATAATGTTTCTGATGATGATATTAGGCTTAGACTCTTTCCTTTTTCCTTAAAAGATAAAGCAAAGATGTGGCTTAATTCATTAGCAACTTGTTCTATTAAAACTTGGGCAAATATGGCACAAAAATTCCTTGCTACATATTTTCCTCCTTCTAAAACTGCTAAATTAAGAAATGATATTACTTCATTTATGCAATTTGATGGAGAAACAATTTATGAAGTTTGGGAAAAATTTAAAGAACTATTAAAAAAATGTCTTCATCATGCTTTACCAGATTGGTTAATTATTCAAACATTTTATAATAGACTTATTGGATCACTTAGATCTATTATAGATGCTGCTGTTGGTGGTTCTTTAATGGCTAGGACATTTGAAGAAGCTTATACTTTAATTGAAGAAATGACTATAAATAACTTTCAATGGCCTTCTGAAAGGGTTAATCCTAAAAGAATGGCAAGTATTCAAGATAATGAAGCCTTTTCTATTTTAGCTTCACAAGTGGCTACGATATCTAAGAAATTAAATAATTTGCTATTAACATATCGCATGTAAGTAATAATAATTCTGCAAATACTGATGATTCTTAAACAATAGAAACTTTGCAAGCTATTGCTAGTAAAACTAATAACCCTTATTCTAATTATTATAATCCAGGTTGGAAAAATCATCCTAATTTTAATTAGAATAATGGACATCAACAATGAAGTAATAATGAAGTTAATCCAAATTGAAACAATCAAGGAAATTCAAAATTTAGACTAACTTACCCTCCTGGTTTTAATAATCAACAGAAAAAGTTATCTATAGAAGAATTGATCTTGCAACTGGGTGATCAGCTACAAAGTCAAAACACTGCTATTCGTAATATTAAGAATCAAATGGGTCAAATTGCTAATTTTATTAATTACATACCTCAAGGAACACTACCTAGCAATGTCGAAATTAATCCTAAAGAAACTGGGAAAGAACATGAACAAACATAAGCTGTACAACTTAGAAGTGGAAATGAATTAAAAGATAAAATTTGGAATGAAATTGAAAAAGAGAGAGAGGTAAAAGAGAGTGAAAAACCTAAAGATACTCTTTCTCCAAGTAAATATCAGACTGTAATTCCTATTGAAGTGGAAGTTGAAAGACTACCACCACCTTTTTCTCAAAGACTAAAACAACAGAAGCTTAACCATCAATTTTCGAAGTTCTTTGAGATTTTTAAGAAACTTACCATCAACTTTCCTTTTGCTGAAGCTTTGGAACAAATATCAAGCTATGAAAAATTTATGAAGGATATTTTAAGCAAGAAAAGGAAATTTGAAGCTTATGAAACTGTTGCATTAAGTGAAGAATGTAGTGCAATAATTCAGAAGAAACTACCTCAGAAACTTAAAGATCCTGGAAGTTTCACTATACCATGTGCTATTGGAGAAAAATTTTGCAGAAAAGCCTTATGTGATTTAGGAGCAAGTATTAATCTCATGCCATTTTTAATCTTTCGAATGTTAGATTTAGGAGAGATTTCTCCCACCACTTTAACCCTTCAGTTAGCTGATCGATCTATCACTTATCCTAAAGGAGTTATAGAGGATGTTCTTATTAAGGTAGATAAATTTATCTTTCCTTTGGATTTCATTATATTAGATATGGAAGAAGATAAAGAAATACATATTATTTTAGGGAGAGATTTTCTAGCTATCGGACATGCTATGATTGATGTGCAAAAAGGAGAATTAATTATGAGAGTTAATGATCAAGAGATAACATTTAATGTTCTGAAATCAATGAGGTATCCTGATAAAGAAAAATGCTATCGAATGAATATTTTTGATTATATAATTGAAAAGCATTATCAATAAAAATGTAAGGTCATTTCTGAAGAAAAAGATGATGAATCTGTGATATATAAAGAGTCGATAACTGAAGAAATTGAAAAAGTAAATGAAGAAAAATTATCTAAAGAAACTCATTATATTCATGAAAATTGGGAAATTTTAGACACAACTAAAATGATATACTTTTACCCTCAATTGAAAAAGCCCTTGAACTGTAATTAGAAATGTTACCTGCACATTTAAAGTATGCATTTCTTGGAAATTCATTAACGTTACCTGTAATTATATCTTCAGAACTAAGCAAAGATCAAGAAGAAAAATTAATAGGAGTTTTGAAGAATTATATGAAAGCTTTTGGTTGGACTATTGTGGATATAAAAGGAATAAGCCCTTCAATATGTATGCATAGGATTTTAATGGAAGAAAATTGTAAACCCACTATTGAACCTCAAAGAAGATTGAACCCAATTATGAAAGTGGTTGTTAAAAAAGAGATTTTGAAATGGTTAGATGCTGAAATTATTTATTCTATTTCAGATAGTCAATGGGTAAATCCTATTCAATGTGTTCCGAAGAAAGGAGGTGTAACTGTCATTGTTAATGAAAAAAATGAATTAATCCCAACAAGACAAGTTATTGGATGACGAATTTGCATTGATTATCGAAAATTAAACAATGCCACTAGAAAGGATCATTTTCCTTTACCCTTCTTGGATTAGATGTTGAATAAACTAGCTGGACACTCATATTTCTGTTTTCTGGATGAATATCCTGGTTATCATCAATTACATGTTGCTTCTGAGGACCAAGAGAAAATAACATTTACAAGTCCTTATGGAACATTTGCCTTTAGAAGATTGTCTTTTGATTTATGTAATGCACCTGCAACTTTTCAAAGATGTATGATGCCAATATTCTGTGATTTAATTGATAAAGGAATTGAAGTATTTATGGACAATTTTTCATTATTTGGAACTTCTTTTGAATCTTGCTTGGAAAATATAACGAAAGTTTTGAAAAGATGTAAAGAAACAAATTTGGTTCTAAACTGGGAAAAATGTTAATTTATAGTCACAGAAGGCATTGTACTTGGACATAAAATTTCACAAATAGGTATGGAAGTTGATCAGGTAAAAGTGAAAATTATTGCTGAACTTCAACCACCTACTACCGTTACTGATGTGAAAAGTTTTATGGGTCATGCTGGATTTTATATGAGATATATAAAGGATTTTTCCAAAATTGCTAAACCTCTTTGCCATTTATTAGAAAAAGAAACTAGATTCAAATTTAATGAAGATTGTCTGAATGCGTTCAATATTTTAAAAGAAAAATTAATCAATGCACCTGTTATTGTTGCACCTGATTGGAGTAAACCTTTTGAATTAATGTGTGATGCAAGTGATTATGCAATTGGAGCTGTATTAGGACAAAAATATGAGAAAATTTTCAAAGTTATATATTATGCTAGCAAAACTCTAAATGAAACTCAAATAAATTACACTACTACTGAAAAAGTTCTTTTAGCAATAGTATATGCCTTTGATAAATTTAGACCATATCTTCTTGGGACGAAATGTATCGTACATACTGATCATTCTGCTATTAAGTATTTAATGTCTGAAAAGGATGCCAAACTTAGATTGATCAGATGGGTTTCACTTTTACAAGAATTTGATTTTCAAATAGTGGACAGAAAAGGTACTGACAACCAAATTGCTGATCATTTATTAAGAATCAAAAATAATAGTGAGAAGATTTATGAAGAAAATATAAATGAGAAATTCCCTGATGAGCAGTTATATATTATTCAAGGATTACAAATGCCTTGATATGCTGATATAATTAACTATTTGGTTAGCAATATTTTACCATATGGATTGAATAACAAATATATTAAGAAATTCAAGAATGATTGTAAATCATATATTTGGTAAGATCCTCGTTTATTTTAAATAGGAAGAGATTCTGTGATTAGAAGATGTATACCTTATGAAGAAACTTTTGGAATTATTCAAAAATGTCATGATTCTGAATTTATAGGACACTTTAGAGTGAATAAAACTGCATTTAAAATTTTAAATTATGGATTCTATTGGCCTACATTATTTAAAGACGTTGGACATTATGTGAAAACTTGTGATCGATGTCAAAGAATGGGGAATATATCCAGAAATGATGAAATGTCTCTAAACTATATATTAGAAATTGAAATTTTTGATATATGGGGTTTAGACTTTATGAGACCTTTCGTACCATCATCTGGAAAGATTTATATTTTATTAGCAGTTGATTATGTTTCAAAGTGGATCGAAGTTGTAGCTTTACCAAACCGTGATTCCAAAAGTTTTTCAAAATTTTTAAAGAAAATGATTTTAACAAGATTTGGAATGCTAAGGGTAATTATCACAAATGGGGGAAGTCATTTCAGAAATATAAGAATTCAATCATTACTGGAAAAATTCAGAATTAAACATAGAATTGCAACTGCTTATCACCCGCAAACAAGTGGAATGGCTGAAGTATCAAACGAGAGAAATTAAAAGAATATTAGAGAAGACTATTAATCCTAAAAGAACCGACTGGGTTGATAGACTTAATTACGTATTATGGGCTTATAGAACAGCTTATAAAACACCTATCAGAATGTCACCTTATCGGTTAATTTATGGTAAACATTGTCACTTACCTGTTGAACTGGAACATAAAGCTTACTGAGCGATAAAGGAGTTCAATTACGATTTGAATGTTGCAGTAAAGAAATGATTATTACAATTGAATGAAATGGAAGAGATAAGAAATGAGTCCTATGAAAATGCAAAGATTTATAAGGAAAGAATGAAGAAATTGCATGACAAAAAGATTACAAGGAAAATATTTGAGTCTGGACAAGAATTGTTATTATTTAATGCTCGATTAAAACTTTTTCTTGGAAAATTAAGATCTAAATGGATGGGACCATTTATAATTGAGAAAGTATACCCTTACGAAGCTGTGGATATTAAAGATCCCAAAACTGGAAAAGTATTTAAAGTTAACGAATTAAGACTGAAGCCTTATATGAGAGAAATGAAACCAAATTACAAAGAGGCTTACAAACTGAGTCTACCCGATTAATTTAATTAATTAGGTCGGGCTGACGACGTTAAACTAAGCGCTTTGTGGGAGATAGCCCATTTATTATCACTGTGATTGTATGTGATTGAATTTATCTTAATTTTGTTTTTATGTGGATCACACCCTTTTATTAGACCTATTTTTAAGACCAAAATTTTGAAAAATTTGACGATAGACAAAACAGAGTCGATCTTGGTTCCGACGCCATCGATGTTCCGGCGCCTAAGCGCCACAGTTACAGATCGTGTAAAAACTAAAAATTTCAGTTTTTCACATGAAATCTCCTTATATATTGTTATATCTTTGTCCCCAATCACATAGAAACCATAATTTTGACCAGAGCAATTGGAGGAGTTAAGAGGATTTTGGAAGCAATGGATAGAGGAAATCTTGGAAATGAGGTAAGAGACAAGTCTCCCAAAGATCCTCAACCTTATTTTAATGGTTTTATTGCAGTTAGTATGGAGAGATTGTTTAGTCGCTTGGAAAGATTGAAGTGGAAATTCAAAGCATTGGGAATCGTTTGCATGAGATGTATCATCAAATTGAGCATATGGAATGGCAAACAAAACTTCAATTTGATCATATGGCAGCCTATCAAGACGCTCAAGTAGCGATGTATGCGAAGAATAAGTGAATCGATGAAAAGACGTCTTTGGAATTTCCTAGAGCGTTGGTTTTCTATCTCGGCGGCCCCAGCGAACTTCATTGTGAAAGAGATGGTAATTGAAGATCAGTGTTGAATAGATCTTTTATGTGTTCTAGGTGTGATTGAGTCAATTTCTAGTGTGTTAAATATTGAATTTGTGTGTTTGCTTAATTGTTCAATGTGTGTTGTTGGATTGAGAATTTGCTTTGAATTTATGTTGCTTGTGTTGTTTATAGAATGATGAACCTTGTTATAGTCTTATTATGGAATTTATTGAGTTTGGAATGAAAATTATGAATTGGAATTGAAGAGTTTAGTTATATTTTGTGTCATAAATGTTGATCTAAAGTATCATTTTAAATTAATTTTGGAAAATGTTTGGAGGATATGAATTGGATTAATACTCTCATAAGAGTAATTAGGAGTCAAATTTGATAAGTTTTGGTAGAAAATATAAAATTTAAATTGAATTTTTGGAAAGGCGAGTCTGGCGCCTTGGCGCCAGAATTCGGCGTCTAGGCACCGGTTCGGCCTGAACCCAAAACTTCATCTTCTTAAACACCCCCATGCCATTTTTGACACCTAAGCTTCCCTTTTCTACTGTTTTCGCGAAAGAGACCCTAAAGATCCCATTTGAGACCGAATTTTCAAGTTTTTAAGCTTGAAATCACTCGATTTCTTCATCCCAAGGTCAGGTCTACATTCTAAACCAATTATTTTCGATTTTGGTAGAAAACTGAAATTTGAGAATTTTTTTTTTATTTTAGAGTTAAATCCATGGATTTTTAAGCTCTTTCAAGTTTGAAAAGCTTAAATTAGTTTATTTCCTTTGACCCTATGAATTTATTTTGCATTTTTATTTCATGTTTAGATGGCACCTAAATCTAAGCGAGGAAAGGAATGAGAAAATTTTTATCGTAGCAAGTTTGTCACTGATGTTGCACATTTTCGGTACAATCATTTTGCTACCACCAGGAAGTTTATCTTGGAACAAAGTTTTTACAATCCGGGAGGAAGAATTGAGGATACGATCGTTGCACTGAACTAGCAATGATTATGTTATTTCACTGCTGTTGCTGTTATCCCTGTCGTCAGGGAGTTTTATATTAATTTCATGGATGCTGAAGAGTATGAGATTTTTGTAAGAGGAGTTAGAGTAGGATTCACTCCAGAGCGTATCAACATCTTCTACAGCCTACCGTCGAGCATCGAGTGATATTACTCCGGATGATCTCCATCTGAGGGAGATTTAGAGATGAGTATTGCTTACCTGACCGATGGTACAGGAGCTTGGAAGATCAGGAATGGAAAAAGGGTAAATTTTTCGTCTTCTAAGCTTAATGGTGTTTCTAAAGCATGACATTATTTTATTTCTGCTTGCCTCCTTCCATCCAATCATTTGAGTGAGGTTACCAAGGACAGAGATATCCTCAACTTCTGCATTCAAGAGAGGAAGCTGATTGATGTAGGAAGTATCATTTATGATTCTGTAGAGGCTACTGCTCGTTCTAGCACTTATGTTGGACTTGGATTTCCATCTTTGATATACTCTTTATGTGAAAGTGCTGGAGTTGTTGTTGAGCTTTCTGAGGAAGAGCTCAATTCTACAAAGCCTATAGAGAGAGAAAGAGTCAGTATCTATGATCGACTTCGAGGTAAGAGTTCTATTGCACCTTCTAGTTCATTACCTGTTTTTGGTAGAGCTTCTACTTCTAGACCTTCTACTTCTAGTACTGAGCCACCATCTAGTTTTTGGGAATCCATGCATGATAAGTTTATGGAGCAGCAGAATGAGTTATTTCTAACTCATTGTAAAGTAGATATGATCGATAAGAAGATCGATCATCTTTCTGAGTACACCCAAAGGAGGAGTGATTATGATGCTAAGTATTTTATGTCTTTAGTTAGATTCCTGAAGGGTGACCATGATGTCAAGTTCCCTATCTGTCCTAGATTTTCACCGTATGTTGATCCAAAGGATGTGGAATTTTCTTTTGGTGACGATGATGACGAGGCTACAAACAGTGATTAGTAGCTTGATTTACCTCTTAAGATGTGTGATTCTGTTTTTAGTTTATTTCTTGTTTGTTAGTACTAATTAGTCTGATTGTATTATTATTTGTTGGTGATGATTTAACTTTGTGTGGACTTTTGATGTTGAGACTGTTTTAGATCATATGATGTGTTATGTATTTAAGACTGAAATATGCATGAGTTTTTATTTTCTATGATACATGTTTATTTCTGTTTCAGCCTACTGTTTAGTATTCATGAATAGTTAGTAATTTTGCATGTTCTAAACTAAAAAAAATTGTAGAAAGTAACTCCTACTCTGCAAACTTTTCTATATATGCTTAATCATTTCTATTTTATTCATATTAAAGCATGTGTAGAAGTAGAAATGAGTTTTTCCTTAATACATTATCGTTGTACCTCGATAATTCTTATTTATTTCTTTCTCTCATGCTTTAGAAAATTTTATGATTTATTTTTATACTAAAGCTGAAGTTTGGGGGAAAGGAAAACATTTTTCAAATTTAAATATTATTTGTCCTTAATGAACTAATATATTCTTTAAAAATTAACATAACATAAGGAATGAAAAATTATTTAAGATTACTTAAATTTTTGAATTTATAAATAATTTAGTAAACTTAACTAAAATTTCAATAATTTTAATTGATTTTAAAAATAGAATTATTTAACTTAAAGAATAATAAGATTAAAATTTTTTCTATTTATAGTAAAGAGAATTGTATTTTAAAAAAACTAAGGAATCAAGATTATTACTTGAAAAAGAAAAAGATTGAAATAATTTTTGAAAAATACTTATTAAGAATGTCATATTTATTAAGTAAAAAATTTGTATAAGTTTTTAAATATAAGTTAATGATAGAAAAGTTAAAAATCATTAACATGCTATCCAAAAATAGTAATCCTCATAAATAAATAAAAAAAATGGAGGATTGAAAATATCCTTAAAAAAAAGAAAAGAAAAGAAAAAAGTCGAAAAAAAGAAATGTGAGGAAAAGCTTGAGGAAATGCCTAATCAAAAATTGGCTTCACTTGAATTATCTTATAGGAAGAAAACTAATTATATTTTTAACTTAATGTTTATGTACAAATATTTTTAATAGAAAAATATTTCAGGAAAATCTTTTTCTTGTAAATATTGTGACCTTAATATGATAAATTACAATTATTCTTGAAATAAATGAAAAATTGGAAGTCTTATAATTTGGTAGTTAAATATTCTTTAAATTCTTAAAATTAACCTTAATTAGTGAAATTTAGTTGATGATTTGCTAAAACTTTTATAAAACCAAAAATTAAAAGAAATCTTAAGTATTTAAACTTCATTCCAAATGTTATACATTTTATGTAATTAAAAGGGTTACTTAAAGACAAGTAACGTTTAAGTTTGGGGGAATTTGTTCCACCTTAAAAATACTCATTTTTATGTCTTATTTATGATTCAATTCTTAAGGATATTATTCTTTAATGTAATGTATTTTTATGTTTTTGGATGTAGGTGATAAAAAAAGAGTTCAATAAGGAAAAATGAGCAAAAATGGAGCTTAAAGAGTAAAGTTTTTGAAATTATAGGCCTGGCGCCTAGGCGCCAGAATCCAACGCCTAAGCACCAGCTCGATACAGAACCTGATAATATTTTTGACGACTTTGGGCAGTTATCTTGATGGTGTTAAGCAGTTATCAGACCTTTTAGAAGACTGGAAGTTACTCCTAATATATTGGACATGTGATACAATGCATCTGGACACAGGAAAACAGTTTTAATCGCGAAGAGATGCGATCCAAAGAGAAGAGGTGCAAAGACCTGGTCACGGACTCCTGCGCCTAGGTGCCAGATCCCCGCGCCTAGGCGCGACAGTTACCTTCTATAAGATACATTGTATTTGGACAAATTTTGAAGAGGTGCCTTAAGTAACCCCTGGTAATATTCAGAGCTCTATAAATAGGAGCCCATTCTATAGAGAAAATCGCCCCTTTTAGCACCTAATCAACCCAAAGCTCTTCATGCTTGAAAATAGTTTTAGGGAGCCACCTTGTTTAGTATTTTGTGAGTTTATTTTAAGTGTTAAGTGTTTTTTTTAATGTTGTTGTTGTTGAAGTCTTTTATCTTTGCATTGGAGTTAGTAGGAGTCAGTGGATCACTTGAAGGAACATTCCAGATAAGTATTTGTAACTTGGTTCAAAGTTTTATAAATATGTTTTGTTGTGTGAATTCAATGTGTTATGAGTAGTTAGTTTTCTTTCTCCTTTCAACTATTAAAAGATAATAAGATAATTGAATTTTGTTGGAGAATTTAACTTAAAATATTTATAAAGATTGTGATGATATTAATACCTGATCTTAGTTTACTTTTTAAACTGGCCATTTAAATTGTTAAAACCTGTTGAATAATTTTGAAACCTATCCGGAGATGAGTTCTTAACTAGTAGATATCACATGAAACCTTGAGTAATCGAAAGCTTTATGCGGGTTATTCAAGGTGAAGTGCAAATAAATAGGAATATATGATTTATTGGGCGTAGAATTAATTAGTTTAGAGTGATAGACTAAATTCTAATAATTTGATCTATAGAAAGAGAACGGGTCACTGGTAGGGCCGACCATAACCACCCTTTGACATCTAGTAGTGTGAGCCTAGATTAACTCATTCTACTAATAAAACATCCTGAACCGATCTATTGATTAGTCAATGTTCTTTATGCCAGGACCAAAGGGTAAAGAATATGAATGCTTCTATTTGACACAATACCATAATCTAAATTGTCCTCAAATGATAATTATTCTTAAAATCTTGGATTAGTTGAAAAGGAGAAAGTTGTTTTATTTATACTTGCATTAAACTTTATTTAGTTACTGCTTACTTACATTTAGTAAAAATTTTATTTAAAATCTGAATTTTGAGAAGAAATAAAATAATAATTACTTTTAATTTGAAAAATCTAAAATATTTCTTAATTTTCTCAAAATCTCCCCTGTGGGATCGATAACCAGGACTCAATAGAGCCTCGTATTACTTGAAACGATACGTATACTTGCATTTGAAATTGTGACTTTTACAATAATTAACATAAATATTTAAATATAAATTCATAAATTCTTACATAAGTAAAGGTCGTACCGCCTCATGCAATCAAAGCACGAGGGCTTGGCGCTTAGCCGCGAGGCTTCTGGCGTGTAAGCTTCAGGTATGGGCGCATAGCCGTGGGGCTCTGGCGCGTAAGCGCGGTTCCAGACGCTTAGTCGCAACAGATCAATTTTGCGTCTTTCTTCATTTTTCCTCAAAATTTGGTTCTTTTTCACTTTTTTCATCACAATCGTTCATTTAATCAAAGCTGCAATAAAAATACACAAAATATCTTGCATAAAGTGCAATATCAGCAAAAATAAGTATAAAAATATGTATAAAAATACTATATATTTTTGGTGTATCAGTGGTACATAGCTCATGTAGCTCCTAACTCCAGCAGTGTATAAACGTTATCACAAATTGTGTGGTTCCCCACTCTAGTCTTTGAGGCATAAGAACATTAATATAGCTCATCTCTACAAACTACATGAGAAACTAAGGCCTACATGGCCACAGCTCATGCAGCTCCGAACTTCTGGCTCTTTGGTCTATAGACATTATCAAAGCTTTTGAAGCTCCCAAATTTGGGCTTCTTGGCTACAAACGTTATTGTAACCCACCACTATGGACTACATTGCCAACTATGGCCTATGTGTTCCACAGCTCATGCAACTCCCAACTCCAGCCTTTCCGGCCTTTGAACTTTATCGTAGCTCATTCAGTTACCAACTCTAGCTTTTGCAACCTATGGATGTTAATAGAGTTCACCACTATGGCCTACATGACCAATTACAATCTACGTGGTCCACAACTCATATAGCTCTAAACTTTGGCCTCTATCAGCTATGGACATTGTGACAACTCATGCAGCTTCCAACTATGATTTCTATAACCTACGGACATTACTACAGCTCACCACAATGACCTATGTAACCAACTATGGCTTATGTATTCCATAGCTCCTTTAGTTCACATCTCCGTCCTCTATGGCTTAAGAGCATTATCATAGCTCACAAAGCTCCTAACTTTGGCCTCTATAACCTACAAACGGTACTACAACACAACAATAATACCTAAATTGCAAACTATAACCTACATGGTTCAAAGCTCATGTAGCTCCTAACTTTGGCCTCTGTAGCCTACACACATTATAGCACTCATGCAGCTCTTAACTCCATTCTCTTTCTCGGTTCTTTTTAGATGTCTTAGTAGCCAGCTAGTCTATTTATGTGTCTTCTTTTAATTCCTACATTCGAATAAATCTCCCTTCAGAATCATATAAATGATTTGAAGATGAGAGGAATCGAATAAACAAAGGATATACGACAACAAATATACAAATAATGTAAAAAAAAGAGGTAGAAGGCTTATGTATGGGCAATCCATGTGCGATGGGTCGAGATTATACATGCAAATAAGATCAGACCAAAATATCTTGAAACACGTCATCCACGAAGAGAATCTTTACACAAGCTACCCTTAACCAGAGGACTAAAAAGAACATTTTTGTTATGGGGTCAAGGGCACTCTTAAGGGATGTATCCCACTTGGTTAATTACATCTTAAGGGATACACAAAAGTACTCTCGATATAAGGGGTTTAACTTTTATTATCATGTTTATGGGGAAATAGGTCCACAAAGGGTGGTTATTTTTTATGAGAATGTCTCGATGCTTCGAATCTCGATGCTTTAAAGCTCATGCTAAGCCATCGTGCAGAGAGTGAATCACTCACATCCTGAATCGGTAGGGGCACCTCGGCATAAAAAGCCTACGAAATAGCCATAATCCTTTTGACGGGGATATCCCTCTGCGTCAAAGCACGTTTGGGTCTTACGGGCAGAGGAGAAATCGTTTTATCCCAATCAGGCGGTAACTTATCAGCTTCTGGCTGTAAAAACGATGTCAGAAAAGTCAAAGGAGCATATAGGGCTCAACAGGGGTAATCAAAGGTAGTGATGACTAGTCCTATAAGGTAGAGATAACTAGGTCAGGGTAGCACGAACTCATCATGCCAAGGTACTAGGATCCTATGTCTACCCAATTGTGAAGGTAGTCAACCCAACACGTCCCGTGATCCCCTGTCAGTAACCTATGAATTGCATCGTCCACAAGAGATCTTGGTAGCCCTAAACTCAAAGGAATGAAACTCTTTCTTGTGACTATCGGCTGAAGCTTTAAGAAGTGGGATTTATACTCACCGAAGTGGCAAGGATGCCTCAGGAAAGAAAGAAGAAGGGAGGTTCAGCTACAAAGCTGGAAATGCTTCAAACAAAAAGATATATACCCTGTCTGAGTTGGGGAGTCTTCTAACTCTCTAGGCGCATTAGATAATCTCTATGTAAAAGCAATGTTGGGCCAGTTGGTTTGGTGAAACACGAAGGCTTCTCCTTGAGACATGCAATATGATGCAATTATCTACCACAATTCTAAGTGTTGAGGCCCTATTAAATATGATTGGGTGATAGCCTTGCATGCAGTCCATTTTAAAACCAGCCCAAAGGCCATGTAAAAAGTAAATGACTAATTTTAAAGGTCTTAAATATTTTAATCCTAAAATTTTGATTATTTTAATCTTTTATTAGGATTTTTAAGTAGATAATTTATAATTTTTGTGGTCCTTGATTAGCCTAGGTTATAATTTTTTATGGAATCCCTGATACATAGAAATAAACGATAGAAGCAATCCAGGCACACATGCACTCAAAAAAGAGCAAAAGCACTCCAAAATATAAAGATGTCAAAATGTCACTGGGTCGGCAACATATCACAGGAAAACAGAAAAGAGATCGAGCTCCACATATACATGCTAATCTAGATCTATACAAAAATGTAGAAAATCGAGTAAGGTACGAGACACGAGCTACTGCTCCTAGTCTCTGTCACGTGGTTCGATGCATCATCCACCTCAATACCCATGCTCATAGCTTAATTCTGGTACAAACTCGGTCTAAGGACTCTATCAAATATATTGAAAAAAGAAAATAAAGACTCGACCTGCATGAAAACAAAGTTAGCGGGGAAAGCAATGCAACTCAGATAATCAGTTGTTATCTGAGTTGCGCCTTATAATCGAGGGGGCTAAACAAAACCTAGAAGCAAAGGGTTAACAAATCATTACTTGCTCCCCCAATAACAGTACCTATGTGTATGAATATTTATGTGCACGGCTCTCTGCAGCAGAATGCACTAATACACTACCATGCATATCAAAACACAAGCATAAAAGAAAAGTACAAAATGTGACGCTTGGCTAACACAAACAACACTGCACAAAAAAATAGCGAGAGACGTTCATAAATACTACCTAGCACTCTAAATTCTAGCAGAGCATACCATCTAAAAAGAAAGTGTCCTAACCAGCTTCTAAGTGCAACGTAAGTCTCCAGATCTGTAAAACTTTGAAGCGGTAGCCGCATCGGCCTCGTACTAAAGGTCCAAGCATTCTAAAGGGTGTCACCTAGTATGAATTTTAAAAGAGCTGGCCTCACATACTATCTAGTTTGATATATGCATAATATTAAAATTATGGCAGAGGATAATTAAATAGATATATATATATATATTCTTTTAAAGCAATGCTCCTTAGAGCATCATGACTGACACGGGAGTCACTCTCCTAACGAGTCTAGCTCACTATATGTGCAAGCTTGCAAATGAAAATGCAAATGCAGACAATAAATGTACACAAGTCGTGAAAAAGAGTATGTCGTGAAGGCGATGACTCAGAAAGATGGGCATGCCATGACGGCAATGGCCCGAAAGGGTATCCCAAGGATGAAGTTACTTGGCTGGGAAGGGCATATTGTGGCGGTAGCGACCTTAAAAGGCATATATATATATATATATTTATCTATGTGTGTGATATTAAAAGATGTTTTTGATTTTTTTTAACTTCAAAATAGTAAGATTTTAGATATGAACAATATAAAAAAAATAAAAATACTTAGGAATCGAGTGGTAAATATTTAAATGCTCCCATTTATTTAATATGACACGTCAATGGTATCTGATGCGTATCATCAGGAAGTGCCATATGCGTCATATTTTAAATGTGTCAGATATTATATATTTTAATATTATAAATTATTAATGCATTTTATATACCAAAACGTTAAGTTATCATATTTTCTTGATTTTTAATTTAAATATCTTATTTTTTTTGCTCTTTCATCAAAATCAAAAGTTAAAATTAAATAATATTTAAACCTTTCAACTCTTTCGAAATTGGACCGGTGCACTGGTTCATCAATTCAACTTTCAGGTTCTATGCAGAAACTATTCCAAGTTCAGACCGAGTCGGTTAATAGACCAGTTCACTTTTGAATTGGTCGAACAAGTCAGTTTGGTGTTTTTAAAACCACGAGAAAAAGTATTAGATTGCCAAAAGAAAAATATTTCAACAAAAATTATGCTAAAAAAATTATGGGCATTTACATACATACCACCTAAGTTTTATATATTTACATATCTAATACATAAAGTTTGTGTTCAATATTTCTACCATCCAAATCGTTCAAATCTTATTCAAAATATCATTATTTTAACTTTGAAAAAGTTATATATATATATATATATATATATATATATATATATATATATATATATATATATATATATATATATATATATATATATATATATATATATATATATATATATACATCTGTGTAAATTCATAAGAATTGAGTGGTATGTATGTAAATCATTCAAGATTTGATGAAAAGATTTTCTTTATTCTGAATGTAAAATTCTTATATGGTTAAATAAATAAATAAATAAAGGTTGGGTAAGGATATTCAAAGCAATTGTTATAAGGATGAACTTCTAAGCTTGAGATACGTGGCATATAGTTTATTTTCCGGTGGCATTAAAATAGTGGACATGTGGTAGAATACCTCAAAGATAATAATTTTATAATATTTCTTTATTTTGTAATCGATTTTATAGCCATTACTTTCATGAATTTAAGTATGAAACTATTGTATTTATTGGATACATGTTTTTTTCTTTTATGATAATTGCTGTGTTTATTAGATATATATTTTTAATATTTATATATTTTATTATATAAATTAGTATGAATTGCTTATATTCTCAGAACTGAATCATACAAAGTGAGTATCCTCGCTCAATTTTTACGTCTTGTAATTCTGCATGTGATTCATACAAAAGGTCATGCGCTCCACGTGGAGTGTTCAAGCTTATGATATTAATTTATATTTTATTATTATTACATTTATGAGGCATTTACATGCATACCACCCAAATTCTTATGCATTTAACAAATACCTAAACTTTATGTTGCATTTGAAATTATGTGTGAATCCCACTCAGAAAATAGAGGATAAATAAGAAGAGACAAAGACTGAGAAGTGAACAGTAATAACTAAAGAACATGATAAATAGTGCCCATTATATGTTTTTCTCTCCTCGAGTACAAGTACTGCTCCTATATTTATATGAGTGTAATTATTATAAAATGACAATTATATGCTTAGTCCTATGCACTCGGCTGGAGATGGATGCCAGAACTGGCCTAATTGACTGAAGCTAGCATTTATGCCTGGAGCTGGTCAGGCTGAATAGAGCTGGTGGTTTGGCTGACTAGAGCTGGTCAGGCAGAATCAAGCTTGTGACCAAGTCAAATGGTGCTAGTCGAGCCAACTGGAGCTGGTTTTCAATCCGAATGGAGCTGATCGAACTGACTAGAGCTTATCTGTCGGGTCAACTGGAGTTGGCCGGTTCGAATGGACTCGGTCAAAGCAAGTGGAGTTGGTCTTTTAGGTCGAGTAGAGCTGTCCGAGCAGAACAGAGCTAGTAGAGGCGGCTAGAGCAAGCTGGTCGACTATAGCTGGTGGTCGGACCAAATAGAGCTGGCATGACCGAGATGAATAGAGATGGCCTAGTTGGGCTGACCGGATAAGTTTGACTATTCTCACGGGCAAGTTCTCTAATGTGTTATATGTTGTCAGCCACTTCTATATAGCACAATTCTTCTTGTTTTTGTCGCTCATTTTTTTGTTTATGGGATGATCCATGCTCATTGTGCCTTTCAAGATGTTAAATCTAAGATGATTTGTGAATCATACAGAAGAAATAGAGTATAAATAAGGAGAGAGAAGAAAATAGAACAATAATGAACACTTATAAATCATGTTTATTAGATTTTCATCCCCCTCAATTACAAATAGTGCTCCTCTAATTATAAGAGAATGATTCTTATAAAATGACAATTATACCCCTAATTCGATGTAATTGGTTGGAGATGACTCTCTAGAGCTGGTGGCCGCACCAAATGGAGCGATCCGACCAAATGGAATTGGCAGACCGACTTGTCACCGGTCTATCAGGCTATTTGAGTTGGTTGTCAAGTTGAACAGAGCTAACCTGGCCAAACATAAATGGTCAGGCTAACTGGAGTTGGTTAGAGCAGGTCCGACAGAATGGAGCTGGCTAAGGCCAACTAGAGTTGGTCGAGCCAAACGGAGGTAATTGTGCGAAATAGTGCTGGTCACGGCTAACTGGAGCTGTGTGAGCCGACTGGAGTTGCTCGAGCCGAATGGAACTGGCTGAGCCGACTGGAGCAGGTGGCCCGGTCAACTAGAGCTAGCCACTCCAAACAGAGCTAGTTGGTCGAATGGAGTTAACCCGACCACATGGAGCTGAACACTCCAAACATAGCCGGTCGGGTTGAATAGAGCTAACCCGACCAAATGGAACTGGCTAACCAACAGAACGTGACTGAGGCAAAAGGGTTGGACGGGCTAACTGAAGCTAGTGGCTTGGCCTAATGGAGCTGGTGGCTAGGCAGAATGGAGTTGGTCGGGCTGACTAGGCTAGCTTGGTCGGGTCAATTGGGGATGGCCAACTTTAGCATGTTCTTTGAACAATCTCAACGCCTTAAACTACAAATGAGAATTTATGTTTTACACTTTAATTATTACATCTATCAGTTAAATCTTTCATATCACATCGAAAATATAATATTTTTTTACTCTTAAAAAGTGAAATATACTTTATCTTTATGTATGCACCAAAACTGCTGGCACAAATCTCAAAGCAATCTTGCAGTCTAGGATGGTGGTTGGGTAGTCAGAACACCGGACTAAGAGAACACAGTCCGAGCTGACCATTCTTTGAATCGACCACTCATTGAAAGTCAATCAGTATACTGTGTTGATGGAATTTGTTAGCGAGCCACTCTTAAGGTCTAAGGAACGTCCGATTTCAACTGAATGGCTTACCGACTTTGCTTTGGCAAGAAAAATTATGATTTGGTTGGTCTCCTCGGTCGACCAAACTCAAACATGTCAACCAGCTGATAGCTGTTATATTCAAATTCAAGTTATAATATAAATCCAAAATTAAATCATGCGAATCTTGTGTTAAATTTGCTCATTAACTGCATTAAGGGCGGTTTCCATAATCACTTTCTCCTTTCGGTAATTGAGTGTGATTTCCATAATCGCTCATTTCTTTCTGTAATTGTAGAAAAATGTCTCCTATAAATAGGAGACTCTACGATGAATAAAGGGAAAATATTCCCCTGACTATTCTCTCAAGAATTCTTTGTTGGTCTCTCTCCCTCTCCCGATCTCATTCTCCCAGCTCCAACTCTCGAGTGGTGTTTTTTCTGAAAGAAAATCTGGGATTCCACACATTAAAAGGTGGTGTGCTGTGCATAGAAATACCCCAAATAAAAAGCAGAGCTAACTACGATCGAGAAACCTTGCAAAGGTATGAGATGCCCATGGAGTTCAATAGAGAAACGGTATTGCGAGAAATCCAAGAAGAGGACCAGGCACTGAAGGAGGCAGGCTACATCTAGGAGTTGCAGTACCCTTCCTTACTCTCGAATGTGGTAATAGTTTGGAAGCTCAATGCCAAATGAAAAATGTCTATCAATTTCACTAACCACAACGCCCCCTATCCAAAAGACATATATCCCCTTCCAAGGATCGACACACTGGTTAATGTGGTGGCGGGCTACTCCTTGATGACTTTCTTTGACGCCTTCTCAAGATATCACCAGATCAAGATCCATCTGGTCAACAAAGAGAAAAGTGCTTTTAACACTGCACAAGGAGTTATTTATTTTGATGTAATGCCTTTCAGGCTAAAAATTGTCGGGGCAATCTATCAACACCTAATGGATGTATTTTTTTCAAATTAGAGAGGGAAATGTTGAGGTGTATGTAGATGATGTGTTGGAAAAGAGTAAATCGGCCAAAAACATATAAAAGATCATAAAGTAACCTTCAAAACACTTAAAAATTCAACATGAAGCTAACCCCTTCAAAATGTACCTTCGGGATTGATACCAGCAAATATCTTCGCTTTTTGCTAACTGGCGATAAGTTAAAAGCTAATCTAGAGAAGATTTAAGCTGTCTTAGACATGCACTCCCCTCAGAATGCCAAAGAGTACAAAGGCCAAGCGAACGAGTAACATGACCCAGCCGCTTCATCTTGAGGTCAGGCAAAAAATGTGCGACATTCTTGAAGGCTACAAAAGAGTCAACATCTCGATTGGACAACCAATTGCTAGTCAATGTTCAAGAGCCTAAAAGACGCCTTGGCATCACCACCATTGCTCAAAAATCAGAAAATGGTAGAAGAATTGTCACTATAGCTTGGAGGCAGATGAGAGGTGATCAACTCAGTTTTGGTCAGAGAAGAAGAGGGGAAGCAATACCCGCTGTGTTACACCAGCCGTGTCCTTCAAGACGCCGAAACCAGGTACTCGATCATAAAGAAACTAATGTTTACACTAAACATTACCTCTCGTAGGCTCCGACCTTAATTTCAGACGCACCTGATTTGAGTAGTTACTGATCATCCATTAAAGTCTGTGCTCACTCTGTCAGACATTCTGGTCGATTATTAAAATGGGTAGTGGAACTCAACAAATATGACATAAATTGTGTCCTTTTAACAACTATCAAGGAGCAGGCGATCGCCGATTTTTTAGCAGACTTCTTCGAGGCATAAGAGCCATGCAAAGGAAAATCTACCAGCGATAAGACCTTGGTCTTACATGTTGATGGAACTTCTAAGCAGGCGGCCGCTGGGCTGGGAGTGACACTGAGTAGCCGGTTGGAGAATATTTCTATGAGTTAATCACGGTAGAATTTAAGGTTATGGATAATCAAGAAGAATACGAGGTTCTGATCCCTGATCTTCACTTGGCTTACTAAATAGGTGCTTAGAATATGTTGGTAAGGTCAAACTCCCTATTGGTGGTTAATCATGTTAATGTAGATTTTGAGGCTCAGGATGCACTTTTGCCAAATACTTCGCCAAATCACGAAAGGAAATAGTAAGGTTCAAGAACTTCTTGATAGAGCACTTGAGCACAAGAAAAACCATGTAGCTAATATTCTGTCCAAATGTATCTGCTTGGTTGGGAATCTACAGAGGCTTGCTCAGCCAACTATCAAGGGACTAGAGGCAATGAAACTATCTGTTGAAGTAGAGAAAAAGTTGGATGGAACCTTACATCCTCTAGCTAAAGGTAGGAAAAGTATTGCAAGATATTACATACTTAAGATGCTTCAAAATTAAGCCTAAGCTGTATCTCATGATAGAGGGAAGCTCTTTAGGAGATCAATGACCTCAGTATTTATATGGTGCCTAAGGGAAGATAAAGCTCTAGTTGTTCACAAGGAGGTGCAATATGGAGAAAGTGGAAGCTAATCCAAATGAAAACTCTAGCTTATCGAGTGCAATGACTGTATTACTTATGGCCCACACTCCTCAAGGATGCCAAAAAATTTTTCTAAAATATGTGAGCAGTGCTAGAAATATGCACCCTTGCATAATCAACATGCACTTAAACTTCAACAGATATCAAACCCTTAGCCTTTCACCTCTTAGGGTTTGGACATCATGCTTCCTTTCCCCCCATCCAAAGGCTAACACAGGTTTCTTATAGTTGTGGTCAATAACTTCACCACTAGATCAAAGCTAAGCCACTCACTCAGATCAACGCTGAGGTGGTGTTGTTCATACCACATATGCAAAAATGAAATGCCAGTAGTCATCTTTATTGACATCTGGACATAGTTTTTGGATCAGTGAATAATGGACTTCTGTACGAGACAGTGTATTGATCTAAGGTTAACTCCAAACAATCATCCTCGGACAAATGGGCAAGCCAAAGCAACCAACAAGATCATACTAAACCTGATAAGGAAAATATTTGAGGGAGCCAAGTGGAACTGGGTGGACCTATTGTCGGCTATGCTTTGGGCTACTCAAAAAACACTGCCATCATCAATCACCAAACTCTCTTCATACTAAATCGTGGAATAGAGGCATTGCTAACAGTCGAGTACATCCAAGATAGCCAAAGAGTCACCATGGACGCGTTATTCACAAAAGGGGATCTAATCGAATGACGAGAAGCAAACATCGAGGGTGTGATCTTGGCCTTCGATCTAGCAGAAGAACGACGAGCCAATTCAGTCCTTCAAAAAGAAGAAATGAAAAAAAAAACTGCCCGATATTTCAACAAGTACATTTGATAAAGGTGTTCTCCTCTAGTGACATAGTCTTGAAGAAGGTTGACCCAGAGCAAGTCATATGTGATCATCCAAAGAGTCCGACTATGAACATTCAAGCTCAAGACATAAGTTGGAAAAGCGCTCCCCTTGACATGGAAGTGGAGACGACTTGAAGAAGTTTTCTCCTTACAATTTTTTATGTAAATGTAAAGAGAGTGTCGTTACTGATACGTAAATTCAATAGATTCAACAAAGTTTATAGTTAACTAACTCAGCTCCAATAATGTTCAGGTCCCTCCGACACTCTAGGAACTCAGTCAGGTCGATCGGGTGCCAGAGGTTGATTCTCAAAACTCAGAAAACGCATTAGGTGATGTTTTTGTTGACTAACGATATCGAATCGGTTAAGAGAGAGATAGAAACACTAAATCAATCAAAGTACAAAGAAATCAACCACTCAACATCAAGTAGATAAAACATAATAAAATCATAGATTTGTTTTATTTGGGCAAAAGATACAACCATTCAAATATAAACACAAAAGGTACATACGTTACAAACTTCTGATGAGGAACATGCCTTGAAAAGAATCGAGGGCCACTTATCAAACTCACCCTCGATTCTTCTTCATCTCTCTCATCCAGAGCTCCCATCCTCCTCACTTATGCCTTCTTCTTGCATACTCTTTACAAAAAGCGTTAAAGTAGGGGATGTAACGATGGAAGGGAGTGCTGCTACACGATGAACCTTCACGTCGAGGGTCAGCTGGGGATGTAATAAAGGAAGGGAGTGCTGCTACACAATGAACCTTCACGTCGAGGGTCAGCGGGCTGTAGAAGACAAACAGATAAGTCGCCCCTCAAACTAACCCGTCGTACGCTACCTCTGGTCACCATAACCCACTTGTGGGGAAGATTTCTAGCCATTGCACTATTGAGTTCAACTTCACATATTCTTCACATTCTTCCTCATGTGGGAATGTGAAGATGAGGCTTATGAGTCTTAACACTCTGCCTTTGATGAGGAACTGTTAAGGCTCTCATGGTAGGGATAGTCTAATGGACATATTGTGTCCCCAAGGAATATGTTGGCAGCACAGCATTTCCTTATGGGACACTACATTCGTTTGTGGGGTAGGATGATCTCAATAGTCCGCCCAGCCTGGTGTGGCGTGCAACACCTAACTCAGAGGAAAGCATTTTATTTAACACTAGACTCGAAGAAAAAGAAAATTAATACATAAACCATGCAAGTTCCTTTGTTCCTTATGGAAGAAGGTCACATTCGCCTTCAACCCTTTGCTGAACCAGCTTGGTTCCCATTGTCTTCCACAAACAATATTGTAGATATAAGTGCATTCACCATTTTATGTGTCTTTCTCTAAAAATTTTCTAGGTATAAGTGCATTCACCATTGTCTTCCACTAAAATAGTGCATTTAATAGAGGTCCTCCTTTCCCCATTGTCTGGATCCTATTTTGTTCCCTCTTTTAGGTGTGCATCTTATCGTCACCTACCAGGGCCACCCTTGGTGACTTGTTTCTGGGATGATTTCCTCTATAATTTTTCACAGATTCTGTCTTTAGTGATCAGATAACCATTATTGGGTGTTGATCTCATTTTTGACGAAGTTCAGTCCACATTTTGCCCCTCAAACAACTTCGATTGGACCGTCAAATCGCATTCGCCGCATCGTGCTTAAATTGGCCTAACCATAGACAAATTTGTCCAAATGACCCCGGATGGCGAAACGGACCGCATCAGTGCGTCTGGAACGTCAATTTTAGCTAGAAAGGACATCAAAATTGCTAGGACTCCGTCCACGAACAAATCACACGTAAAGCGATACAAAATAAAATAAAATAAGAAAAAAAGAAAATCTTATAAAATCCCTAACTCGCGCCTCTCATCCCTCACGACAGATTACGCAACCGACTCCCCTGATTCATGAAACCCTAGCACCAAAAAAAAACCATCCTCGTCGTGATGCCCTAGGCGATCCCGTCGGCCTCATCGTCAACCTTCTCGCTGGCGAACAATGCCACCACCAACGTCTCCCTCGCACGACTGACTTCCTCATGCGACCGAACCCTCCATTCACGTAAATGTTCAGCGCACCCTAGGGTTTTTGCAAAAACCTACTGCTCACGCCCTCGTTCTCATTGTCGACGCCTGATCGCTGAAAAATTTATTAAGAAATTCATACCTATTTTTGATAAAATTGCACTTTAAAGAAGGGTATTTTCTTTATTTTATTGCAGGAATGAAGAATTTAGGTGATAAAAGCAAAAATCATAAAAAGGAGCGAAGTTGGAGCAAAATCATGCAATTTGTGCTGAGTCGCCGACGGAGAGATCGAGCCCGCCGACGGCGAGGTTACGAGAAGAAAATTCGAAGAATTTATAACTGTCTCGCCGACGGCCGAGCCCGAGCCCGCTGACAGCGAGTTAGAGCTGTTTGAAGATCTTCTAGAAGCCTCGCCGACAGCGAGGTAGTTCGTCGCCGACGGCGAGCTATTTCAAATGGTGCAGATACATTGAACCTGGACACTTTTTGAAGGGATGCTTACACACCTCTTGGTCCTTTGCTCACCTCTATATATAGAAGCCGAAATTAAGTCTTAAGTGTGTTATTTTTTGTGTATTCTAAGTGTCTTTAGAGTGCAGTTTTGTGTCTTAGTGTGTGTCTTAGAGAGTTCTTGAGTAAGTTAGTGAGTTTTTAGTGAGTTTTACTGTACTGGAAGGAAGAGTCAAAAGAACTGTGAGGAGTCTGCTTGGGGATAAATTAAGATAAGTATTTGTATTTATTGTTTTTAACTTTAAATGAAATCCATGCTTAGTTTAGTTTCTATGCATTACGAGTAGTTTATTTAGTCTTTCTCCTCGTTTATGAAATTAAGTGACTTGATGAAATTAATATAAAGATACTTTTATATATTAATAAATTGTGATAATTTTTACTTAAAACTTAATTTACTTTTCAAGCTGGCCATTTGATTTGTTAAAATATGTTGATTATCAACTATAGTAAAAATTACATCCGATATTCGGGAATTCAAAAGCCTTGGAAGGGGGTGCAAATAAATAGGGAAATAATATCATCGGGCGTAGAATTGAGCATTTTAGTGTGACGGACTAAAATATTCAATTCGGTCCTATTGTTTGAGAGCTCGAGTGTAGATGTTAGCCCTCGGGCGAGGGAACGTGGGAGCTACGAAGTGGCAGTCGGTATCCTCCCAGCTCTAGCCGCAGATTCAATAATCGAAACATAGGATTATTCAATATTCTTTACACTCGGACTAAAGGGTAAAGAATAGGAATGCTCCTATTTGTCATAATACCTTAACATTAACTATTTAAATTCATCAATCATTTAAATTTCTAAACAAGGGAAAGATACTTTTTCGGATAGTTAAGACTTATTTAGCAATTAGTTTTATTTCCTGCACTTGCAATTAGTATTAATTTTCTACTTAGTTAATTTATCTAATTAAAATACTTAGTTTACTTTATTTCGCTTAAATTTAGAATTCCAAATTTTTGTATACTATTATAAAATTATTATTATTATTATTATTTTAAAATTAGCTCTTATTTAATGTTCTATTTCCATGTGGGATCGATAACCAGGACTCCACTAGAGCCCCGTATTACTTGATACGATACGTATACTTGCGTAGCATCCACAACATAAACAATTACAATTCTATACATATAATATAGCGGGGTCAAGTTTTTGGCTTCGTTGCAATCAAATTAAAATATCTTAATATGAATTTGTGGGTCAAGTTTTTGGCGCCGTTGCCGAGGAAAGTAAGAAAAATTTACTAGAGTAACGGACTATTTTAAAATAGTCATAATAAATAAATTAATATCTATTCTAAAATTGTATGCGCAAATTTGGAAACGAAAATTTAATACCTTACGATTCCGAATTAGAGCGTACAATTAAAAGAATTAGAAAACAAAAGAAACAAACTATAAATTTAACACAAATGGCGAATATTCCCGAAATTCAAAATATGAACCAACAAAGACCATTAAGAGATTATGCCAACCCTACATCGGATGAAATTCATTTAACCATTCAAAACCCTGATGTAGCTGCTAATTCATTTGAACTTAAACCCGCAATTATCCAAATGGTACAAAACAATCAATTTAGTGGTTCACCTACTGAAGATCCTAACTTACATCTTGCTAGTTTTCTAGAACTTTGTGCTACTTTTAAATATCAAGGAGTATCTGACGATGCTATAAGACTTAGAATTTTTCCTTTTCATTAAGGGATAAGGCTAAAATGTGGTTGAATTCGTTAGCAACTGGATCTATTAAAACTTAGGGAGAATTATCACAAAAATTTCTATCCAAATATTTTCCACCATCTAAAACTGCTAAGTTTAGAAATGATATAACTTCTTTTTGTCAGATAGATGGAGAATCAATATATGAATCTTGGGAGAGATTTAAGGAACTTCTTAGGAAATGCCCACATCATGCGCTACCAGATTGGCTGATTATTCAAACCTTTTATAAAGGATTAGTGAGAGCTTTAAGATCAATCATCGATGCTGCTGCTGGAGGTTCGTTAATGTCTAAACCATTTGATGAAGCTTATGCACTAATGAAGAAATGGCAACAAATAATTTCCAATGGCCTGCAGATAGAGTAAATCCGAAAAAAATAGCCGGCATTCATGAAAACGATGCAATATCTATGTTAGCTTCTCAAATTGCTGCTATATCTAAGAAATTAGATCATTTTGGAATGAACTACTCTCCTACTTTGAAGAAAACTCATCTCGGACAAATCATAGAATCTCAATCTAATTATGAAACTTTAAATGCTATTAATAATAGAACTAATAACCCTTATTCAAACTATTATAATCATGGTTGGAAAACTCATCCAAATTTTAATTGGAATAACACATCTAATCAACAATGGATGAATCAACCTAATCAAGCAAATCCAAACTATAAACCTAATTACCCACTGGATTTAATAACAATAACCCTCAATTCAAAGATAAGAAATTATCTATGGATGAATTAATTTTGAATATGGGTCATCAACTACAAAATCAAGGAAATCAACTACAAATTCAAGGAAATCAATTACAAATTCAAGGAACATCTATTAAAAATATCGAAACTCAACTTGGACATATTTCTACTCGCACTAAATAATAGAATACTCGGAACTTTTCCTAGTAATGTGGAAATAAATCCTAAAGATCAAGGAAAAGAACAAATTAAAGCAATACAACTAAGGAGTGGAAAAGAGTTAGAACCTCAAATTCAAAAAGAACTTAAAAGCCAAAATGAGGAAGTGGAAATTGAAAAGGAAACAATTCAACAAGATTCAAACTTGGAACATCCTTTAATACCTATGAAAATTTCTGTTGAAACACCTCCACCACCATTTCCTCAACGACTAGCTCAACATAAAAAAGATAAAAAATTTGCTAAATTCCTTGAAATACTAAAGAAATTAACAATCAATATACCTTTTGTCGAAGCTTTAGATCAAATGTCAAATTATGTAAAATTTATGAAAGATATTCTAAATAAGAAAAGAAAATTCACTGATAATGAAACGATCACACTTAGTGAAGAGTGTAGTGCTTATTATTCGAAGAAGCTTCTTGAAAAATTGAAAGATCCTGGTAGTTTCACTATACCTGCGCTATAGGAGAAAAATTTTATGGAAAAGCTTTGTGTGACTTAGAGAGCAAGCATCAATCTAATGCCTCTATCGATTTTTAAGAGATTAGGATTAGGAAAAATTACACCTACTTCGGTAACCCTTCGATTAGCTGATCGTTCGGTTACTCTATCCTAAGGGAGTTATTGAAGATGTGTTAGTAAAGGTGGATAAATTTATCTTCCCGAGTAGATTTTATTGTTTTAGATATGGAGGAAGATAAAGAAATTCCTATCATTTTAGGAAGACCATTTTTAGCTACTTGGAAAAGCTATGATTGATGTTCAGAAAGGAGAATTAACTATGAGAGTAAATGACCAAAAAGTTACCTTTAATATTGCAAAATCAATGAAATATCCTGCGTTAGAAAAAGATGATGAATGTTTTCGGATGGAAATACTTGAACAATTACAACGTGAACATTTTAAGGAATATTACGAAGATAATTTAGAAAAAGAAAACACTGAATTAATTGAAGATAATAATGAAGAACTAGATTATATTCAGGAAAAATTTGAATTTTTGGATAATACTGAAAACAACGACAAGAATATAGTTCCATCAATTATTAAACCTCCCGAACTTGAGCTAAAAATATTACTCGATCATTTGAAATATGCTTATTTAGGTAATTATTCAACTTTACCGAGTTATTATTTCATCCGCATTAAACGAATCTCAAGAACAAAAACTTTTAGAAACTTTAAAAAAATATAAGAAAACTTTTGGTTGGACTTTAGCAGATATTAAAGGAATTAGTCCTTCAATCTATATGCATAGAATTATTCTAGATGATAAACATAAACCTAAAGCAGATCCCCAAAGGAGATTAAACCCAATAATGAAAGAAGTAGTTAAGAAAGAAATTTTAAAATGGTTAGATAATGGTATCATTTATCCTATTTCTGACAGTGCTTGGGTAAGCCCAATTCACTGTGTTCCTAAGAAGGGAGGAGTGACCGTCACTATCAATGAAAATAACGATCTTATTCCTATAAGACAAGTTACTGGTTGGCGTATATGTATTGATTATAGGAAATTAAATACCGCCACCAGAAAAGATCACTTCCCTTTACCATTTCTAGACCAGATGTTAGATAGAATAGTCGGACATAAGTATTTTTGTTTTCTAGATGGATACACCGGTTATCATCAAATACAAATTGCTCCTGAGGATCGAGAAAAACTACATTTACTAGTCCTTATGGAACTTTCACTTTTCGAAGAATGCCTTTTGGATTATGTAATGCACCGAAGCAACATTCCGGAGATGTATGATGTATATATTTAGTAAGTTAATTGACAATGGAATAGAAGTATTTATGGATGATTTCTCTGTATTTGGAACATCATTTGACACATGCTTAACTCATCTTGAAAAAGTATTAGAAGTATGTGAAAAAGAAATTTAGTTCTAAATTGGGAGAAATGTCAATTTATGGTTCTTTGGCGGCATTGTATTAGGGCATAAAATTTCGGAAAAAGACATGGAAGTAGACCTGCAAAAATTCAAGTTATAGCTAAATTACCACCTCCAACTATGGTAAAAGGGGTAAGAAGTTTTCTTGGACATGCTGGATTCTACAGACGCTATATAAAAGATTTTTCAAAAATTACTAAACCTCTATGCCAACTTCTTGAAAAGGACAAAAAATTCGAATTTACAATCGAATGCTCGAATGCTTTTGAACTCTTAAAAGAAAAATTAATTACAACACTTATAATAGTTTCACCTAGCCTGGGAGAAACCATTTGAGCTTATGTGTGATGCTAGTGATTATGCTTGTAGGATCGGTTCTTGGGCAAAGATATGAAAAGATTTTTAAAGTTATATACTATGCTTAAGTAAAACTCTAAATGATCTTTGAAATAAATTATACGATTCTGAGAATGAGAATTATTAGCGGTAGTATATGGTTTTAATAAATTTAGACCTTATCTGATTGGAACAAAATGTATCGTGCATATTGATCATTCTTCTATTAAATATTTAATGCAAAAGAAAGATTCCAAACCAAGATTAATTAGATGGATGCTATTAATGCAAGAATTTGATTTTGAGATCGTTAATAAGAAAGGAACTGATAATCAAATTGCGGATCATTTATCAAGATTAGAAAATCATGAATTATCCGATATTGAAAATGAAATTATAGACTGATTTTCCTAATGAACAACTATATAATATCAATGAGTGGAAAATACCATGGTATCGTCGATATAGTAAACTATATAGTTAGTAATAATTTACCACCTATGCTAACTTTGCAACAACGAGAAAAAATTCATCCATGATACGAAAACCTATTTTTGGGATGAACCATATTTATATAAGCAATGTAAGGATTTAATTATTAGAAGATGTGTACCTTATGAAGAAAGCGAACCAATTATTCAAAAATGTCATGATTCGATTTTGGAGGACATTTTGGGATCGATAAAACTGCTTATAAGATTCTACGATACTGGATATTACTGGCCTACTCTATTTAGAGATGTATACGGATATTTTAAAACTTGCGATAAATGTCAAAGAGTAGGAAATATATCTAGAAGAAACGAAATGCCTCCGAATTTTATATTAGAAGTTGAAATTTTTGATGTTTGGGGATTAGATTTTATGGGACCTTTTATTCCTTCGTTTGGAAACTCATATATATTAGTAGCTGTTGATTATGTTTCCAAATGGATCGAGGCACAAGCTTTACCTAGGTGTGATGCTAAGAGTGTTTCAAAAATTTCTGATGAAAAATATTTTTACTAGATTTGGAATGCGAAGAGTGATTATCACTGACGGAGGAACTCATTTTAGAAATAAATGCATTCACAAACTAGTAGAAAAATACAATATTACTCATAAGATATCCACTGCTTATCATCCACAGACTAGCGGATTAGCTGAAGTATCTAATCGTGAGATTAAACGTATTTTAGAAAAATCAGTAAATCCAATTAGGTTAGATTGGTCTATTAGATTAGACAATCGCATTATGGGCTTATAGGATTGCTTATAAAACTCCGATTGGAATGACTCCTTACGAGCTTATATATGGAAAAACATGTCACTTATCGGTTGAATTAGAACATAAAGCATATTGGGCTATTAAAGAATTTAATTATAATATGAAGGAAAGTTTGGTGAGAAAAGATTGTTGCAATTAAATGAATTGGAAGAATTAAGAAATGAATCATATGATAATGATCGGATTTATAAAGAAAAGATGAAATTATGGCATGATCGGAAGATTAATCGGAGAAATTTTGAACCGGGACGAAGTTTTACTATATAATACTAGATTGAAATTATTTCCTGGAAAATTGAAGTCTCGATGGTTAGGACCTTTCACCATAACTCAAATATTTTCATACGGAACTATAAAAATCGAAGATCCAAAAACTGGACATAAATTTAAAGTTAATGGTCATAGATTAAAACAATATTTTGAAGGTATAAGACCTAACTATAAAGAGGTTTTAATGCTTAGTCAACCTGATTAATAATTGAAATTAGGTCGGGCTGACGACGTTAAACCAAGTGCTTTATGGGAGGCAACCCATATTAGTTATCTTTTTTTATTGTATCTTAATAATTAGTTTATATTATTGAAACTTTACTACTCAATTATTATTAAGAATCATCACATATTCGAACCATTATGATGAGAAAAGAAATTATTCGATTTAGAGCGAAATTGGACATTATTTTGAAATCTCGCCGACGGCGAGGTCGATACTCGCCGACAGCGAGGTTCACGCCTAATTCAGTTTATGTATAAGCTCGCCGACAGCGAGAAACGAGCCCAACGACAGCGAGAACCTGAAAGGCAGTTTTTATAACTAAGTCGCCGACGGCGAGAAACCTCCCGCCGACAGCGAGGAAGTTATAAAAATGAGTTATATATACTTTAAAAGCCAAATTGGACGGTTTTAACACCAAATCCTTAGTGAAAAACCATTCTTAAACCATTCTAAGTCTGCCTTCTTCACTAGAATTCATTCCATTCACCATAATGGCCTCCAAATTCTTAGATTCTTCTAAATGTGGAGTGTTTAACCGGAGGAAATTTGTGAGTGCGGAAGCGCGGCGGATCTTCGACAAGGTTTTGGTAAAGAAAAGAGTTATCAAGGAACGGGGATTTGTCGATCGAGGATTAGAGAATTCCACTACGAAGATAGAAGAAATGATCACACAGCGACAGACTGGGAGGTATTCGTTACACTACGTCCGTTGTTGTCATTCCGGTTGTGAAAGAGTTCTACTCTAACTTACATGCGATCAACAATGGGAATATCTACATCCGAGGAAGATGGGTGACGTTTACTCCATCAAGAGTAAATGAGTTATTCTCTATAGAAAACACCCGGTATGTCACTATTCAAATTTTGTGCCTTCTCGGTATAATATGAATGAGATATTTCGATATCCGATCGATGAACCGGAAGATTGGGAAATGCGTGAAGACGGGTATGTTAGTTTCTCTGCATCACTTTTGAATCCTGTCTCGAAGCACTGACACTTTTTCATCTCATCTAAATTGTTACCTACTATGAGGGTAAACAAGGTTTTGAAAGAATGCGCTATATTGAATTATTGTATTCAAATTGGATTGCCTATTGATGTGGGATCAATAATTGTTAAGTCTGCATTGGGTTTAATTGTGCATGGGTCAGTTCACAGACTAGGACACCCATCTACTATTTTTGCATTATGCAGTCAGTACCAGGTTTCTTATGAAGCTTGGGAAAAGGTTATGTTACCTTGGAAGCCGCTTGATCCTGCAGATATTTTCCCTACTTTGGACGATAATGAAGACATTACATTTATCTCCGATAGAGCTTCACGGAATCATCCTATAAGCAAGGCCTATTTCGGATAAAACAGAGTTACTTATGAAGAAAATTAATGGAATGGAGAAAGAACTACGGAATGTGAGAGATTTAATCGACAATATATCCGATTTATTTGATCACATTGATCGGAGGATGAAGGAACACTTCGATCATTCCGGACACTTGGATGCTAGCTTTCTTCATTTATTTAGACGAAGGGTTGGATCATCGAAGAATCGCGTCTGAATTTCCCTTCGAGCCTTTCTATAACTTATTTGTGCATCATCGTCATATCGGAAATATCAGAGAAGATGAAGATTCTGACATTGAAGAGTAGTAGTAAAGATTTCCATAGTATGTTTATGTTTATGTTATTTGATTTGATTTAGATTTTTATTATGTGTGGAGTGACGATTTGAATATCTCAAACTTAGTTGAGATATGCGTCATAGTTTTGTATCAGCATTTAGTGTATCGTGGTTTGGTTTGCGATGCTGATTAGTAGTAAGGATTGAAGTTTGAAGTTTGATTATAGAGTCTAAAAATTATGTTAGTTTGTACATTCCATGGATTCCAATATTAAAGTTAATTTGTTGTGTTGTGTGAATTTGTTTGTGTATAAGTAGCTAATTTTCATATTAAATTAATAAATGATGTGATCAAAAATATAATATAAGACAAATCAAGGACGAAAATGAGTGACGAATTTCAGAAATTTAAAATTTTTGGAATCTCACCGACGGCGAGAAAAATCCCGCCGACAGCGAGATCGATCTCGCTGACAGCGAAGAATTTCTCGCCGACAGCCGATTTTTCCCGAAAGTTTTTTGTTTTGAAAAATATTAGCTCGCCGACGGCGAGAAAAATCTCGCTGACAGCGAGGTCACGAAAAATACTTTATTTGACCGGTCGAAAACACTATTCATCATCCCCAATCTCCAATTTTCGCAAAAACCGACCTAGGGCTTGAGAGATCTTGGATTTGAAGCGATTTCATCACTCAAAAACATCGTATTTCATCTTCTCTTGGTAAGAGCTTCACTCCTATGCAAAAAATTTTTATTTTCACCATGTATTTTCACCACATTGCAAATTTTGGGAAAAATCAAAATGTGGAAGAAATATTCGGTGGAAATCCATGGAATTTGATTTAAATTGCTTACAAATGTTGTAGGAAGCCTTCTTAGTATTATTATTAAGTTTGGTGAAAAATTTTTATGATTTTCACAGATCGATCGAATGGCTCCACGACAAAAACGTCGAGTAGAGTTCGACGAAAACCGATTCATCAATGCACGAGCACAAACAAAATATTTTGAAAATATACAAGGAAGAAAGTGCATTGCGGATCGGGTATTCAAAAATCCAGGAGGAGAAGTAGAGCGGATTATAAAGGAACAAGGCTTGGGAAAATTTACGTTATGTTCGAGTATAGAGCAGTATGTAGAAGTGGTGAAAGAATTTTATGCCAATTGATCTGCGCGAAGATGCACTCGTAAAGGTACGAGGGTTTTTTGTAGATTTCAATGTTCGCTAGAATTAATGTGTTCTATGAAGTTCATGACTCGCACTTTAGCGAGTATGAAACTTTGGAACGATGGAAGGACCACTTGGAGGAAGTCATTAACTTTCTCACCGATGGGACCGGAGTATGGAAAATTAAGCGACAGGAAAGAGTGAATTTTCCTCTTTCCAAATTAAATGCGATCTCAAAGCTCAGCATTACTTTATTTGTTCTACTCGTTACCCACATATCACCATAGTGAGGTAACACGAGATAAAGCAGTTCGAATTTCTGCATTCGGAATAACGAAGCATCAACATCGGGAGAGTTATTTATCGGAATATCCCGGCCACTCCTCGAAATGAGAGTGGAGCTGGATCGGGCCACCTCGGATTGATTTTGCACTCGCCAACTTTCGGAGTTGAGGCTAGAGATGATGAAGAATGGGTGGAACCTATGAAACCACTTACATTGCTTAACATTAAGAAGTATGAGTCCCATGAAGGGTGGAGAGCAGGAGTAAGAAGTTATTTTACTCAATCAAGTAGAGATATACCCTCTACTAGCTATGGACCTCCCGAGCCTACCACCCATACCTTACAAGATCCGATGAATGAATTGACTCGCATAGGAGGAGTTTTGAGCGAGTTGGAGAGACCATGGGGAGAAGGTTTGATCATTTTGATCAAAGGATTGATAATCCGGAGAGGAGACATGATTATGATAGTGAATACCTCCAGCGACATTCGGAATACGAGATTGCATATTATGAAGCCGAACGTCGTTATAGGAGTGGAGATTTAGATGTAGTCTTTCCGGAATGTCCCGAGTACACTCGGTATCACCTCGCTCGGTCTTCTCGGCGACTTACTGGATCAAGGAGGGGATGATATAGTTTGGGACTTTGATGATGAAGATTAGGACTTTATGTATTTTATTTGTTTGATGTAAGTTATTTTGAGGATTCGTATATGTTTGTAATATTCAGTACTTTATATTTTGAGACATTAGATGTTAGTTAGATTAATTTGCTTGGATTGTTATAGTAGTTAGTTTTTGTTTTTGTGTTAGTTAATTGCATTTGTTTTTATGATAATTAGGATGTTAGATTTCTTTAATATGTTTTTATTTTATTTTGTATTGTTTTAAGTTTTTAAAATTGTTAATCTGCTAGTTCAATTGTTTTTAATATGTTAGTAATTCATATGTGTAGTGTAGAGTTATTTTAATTGTTGTGTTTAATACTTATCTTAGGTTTTATCCCTGCATTTTCTTTAAATTGTTATATATATATATATGGAGAATACTAACGAGTACGGGTTCAATGAAAAATGAAAAAGCTCGCAAAAATTTCAAAGATAAGAAATACCTAAACTTGAAAGGTATGATTTATTTACTTTCCTTCTTATTCATTATTTGGAATAGATATAAAAATTTAAGTTTGGGGGAGAGTAAAATACAAATTTAGTTATTAACTTGTTCTCAATTTCTATTTTCAAATTATTATAAAAATGATTTTTATAGTAAATTTTTCAATTTGATTTAATATGAATTATTTTATTTAATTATTATAAAAGGTTAAATAAAATATTTCTAGTACTTTAATTAATTAAATAGAATAAAATATTTGGTTAAAGGGAATAAGAATATAGTAAACTATTTTTAGTAAGGAAAACTATATTCTAAAATTTAAATTCTTAAGTATTCAAGTGAAAAAGAAAAGATTGAAAATCAATGAAGTAAAAACTATGAAGTATATATAAGCTAAGAAATATTCCTAAGTTTCAAATTTAGGAAGATGAAAATGAAGTTCAAAATTATTAACAGGCTCTCCAGATAAAGTAATCCTCATTAGAAAAAAAAAAAGAAAAGAAAAAGAAAAAGAAAAAAAGAAAATGAGGAGAAGCTTGAGGAGATGCCTTATCAAAAATTGGCTTCATTTGATTTAATCTAAAGGTAAAAACTTAGATATTTCCAAACTTATGTTTATGGATTAGAATTTTACCTAATAGTATTTTCTTGAATTTCTTATCATATGAATATCTTAAGTAGTTATTCTTTTAAATATAGTCATTCACGAAATGAATAGTAAGCTAGAAATCTTAGACCTGATGACTAAATAATTTATTTCTATAAGATTAATTAAATTACATGAATTATTTTTTTTAACTTTATTATGATATTAATTAATCTAATTCATAGTTATTTAAATTGAAAAATCTTATTATAAAACTCATTATTTTTATGTAGTACTAAAATTACTTGAGGACAAGTAATACGTAAGTTTGGGGGATTTTGATCGCTGAAAATTTTATTAAGAAATTCATACCTATTTTTGATAAAATTGCACTTTAAAGAAGGGCATTTTCTTTATTTTATTGCAGGAATGAAGAATTTAGGTGATAAAAGCAAAAATCATAAAAAGGAGCGAATTTGGAGCAAAATCATGCAATTTATGCTGAGTCGCCGACGGCGAGATCGAGCCCGCCGACGGCGAGGTTACGAGAAAAAATTCGAAGAATTTATAAGCTGTCTCGGCGACAACGAGCCCGAGCCCGCTGACAGTGAGCTAGAGCAGTTTGAAGATCTTCTAGAAGCCTCGCCTACAGCAAGGTAGTTCGTCACCGAAGGCGAGCTAGTTCAAATGGTGCAGATACATTGAACCTGGACACTTTTTGAAGGGATGCTTACACACCTCTTGGTCCTTTGCTCACCTCTATATATAGAAGCCGAAATTAAGTCTTAAGTGTGTTATTTTTTGTGTGTTCTAAGTGTCTTTAGAGTGCAGTTTTGTGTCTTAGTGTGTGCCTTAGAGAGTTCTTGAGTAAGTTAGTGAGTTTTTAGTGAGTTTTGTTGTACTGGAAGGAAGAGTCAAAGGAACTGCGAGGAGTTTGCTTGGGGATAAATTAAGATAAGTATTTGTATTTATTATTTTTAACTTTAAATGAAATCCATGCTTAGTTTAGTTTCCATGCATTCTGAGTAGTTTATTTAGTCTTTCTCCCTGTTTATGAAATTATGTGACTTGATGAAATTAATATAAATATACTTTTATATATTAATAAATTGCGATAATTTTTACTTAAAACTTAATTTACTTTTCAAACTGGCCATTTGATTTGTTCAAATATGTTGATTATCAACTATAGTAAAAATTACATCTGATATTCGGGGAATTCAAAAGCCTTAGAAGGAGGGTGCAAATAAATAGGGAAATAATATCACTGGGCGTAGAATTGAGCATTTTAGTGTGACAGACTAAAATATTCAATTCGGTCCTATTGTTTGAGAGCTGAAGTGTAGATGTTAGCCCTCGGGCGAGGGGAACCGTGGAGCTACGAAGTGGCGGTCGGTATCCTCCCAGCTAGCCGCAGATTCGGTAATCAAACATAGGATTAGTCGATATTCTTTACACTGGACCAAAGAGTAAAGAATAGGAATGCTCCTATTTGTCACAATACCTTAACATTATCTATTTAAATTCATCAATCATTTAAATTTCTAAACAAGGGAAAGATACTTTTTCGAATAGTTAAGACTTATTTAGCAATTAGTTTTATTTCCTGCACTTGTAATTAGTATTAATTTTCTACTTAGTTAATTTATCTAATTAAAATACCTAGTTTACTTAATTTCGCTTAAATTTAGAATTCCAAATTTTCGTATAGTATTATAAAATTATTATTATTATTATTTTAAAATTAGCTGTTATTTAATTTTCTCTTTCCACCGTGGGATCGATAACCGGGACTCCACTAGAGCCTCGTATTACTTGATACGATACGTATACTTGCGTAGCATCCACAACATAAACAATTACAATTCTATACATATAATATAACGAGGTCAAGTTTTTGGCTTCGTTGCAATCAAATTAAAATATCATAATATAAATTTGTGGGTCAACGCCTTGTCGGCGTCCTTCCAGTTGCCAGATCTACTTTCTCCGACTGCCATTTTGCATTAAAAAAGGAAACCTAGCCCTTTGTGTTGAGGCACAACCTAGCCTTCACCGAGCCTCTTCCTCGCTGGCAGCTGCCTCCTTCCCGCCTAAGATAGCCAACCCAAAAGGTCTACCATGTAGTAAGCTATCCGAGCAGCTCTGTTTCGTCGGCTTCTTCTCCCGACGACAAAGCTATCTCGCTGGCACAGCTTCTTGGTCCGAGAGTTTCCTGTCGCGATCTTCCCTTACCTCAAGAGCATAGCTTTTTGGCTTGAGAGCCTTCTGTCGCGAGCTTACTCCACCTCGGCGTCACAGTTTTTTTGGTCTGAGAACTTATTGCCTCCTCACCGTCGTCGGAAGCGGCGAAACTGCAATGTAGAAAAGAGTGGACGTCTTCTTCTCTCTCGAGGAGTGATTCTTCCCGAATTATGTTGAACATCCACAACCTTCGCGGTGGTGAGATTCTCTTCCCCGTCTTTTCCTTCTTAGCTAGCCTTAGGGTTTAGTGTAGCCACGTGCCTATGTGATGGATCATTTGCTTTCTTAGAGCGAGCTTTTACGTTAGGATTCTCTGTCCATGGCAAAACACCCTTTGTAGAACCAAGTAAACCCCTTTTTTACTATGAACCCTAGCACAAATCCTTACGGGCTAAAGTCTCTTGCTCCCCTTGCTTTGGATTCTCCAATTTTCCTTGGAGAAAGTGGGAGTTTGGTTTTGCAAAGTGAGAAAAGCATTGTAGCTAGCTCACTTTGCAAAGTCTTGAGGAGTTGTGAAATGGGAAAAGCTTTATAGCTAGCCCATTTCACAACGTCGTGGAAAGTTTCCCCTCGGAATCCCCCAGAAGAAACTCTCCCGTATGCCTCGCCAAACCAAGAGGCGGCTACGTTTTTTATCGAGCATGGTTTTTTAAGTGAGGGCGTTAACACAAGCCTAGTTTTTTATCGAGCATGTTTGCATTTGCATCTTGCATGTCGTATTCGCATACCGTACCTCGCACTTATATATTGCACCCCGCACTTGCATATTGTACCTCCCACTTGCTTGTTGCACCCCACACTGGCACTTTACATCTTGCACTTGCATGTTGCACCCCGCACTCACATCATAAAGCCCTTACCTCCACGACAAGCCTGCTCTTTCGTGTCACTGCCACCACGACACACTCACCTTTCTTAAGTTATTGCCTTCATGTCATACTCTCCGTAATAAATTATGTGCATGATTTTCTGCAATAAAATTTGCATGCTTGCATGGATAGTGAACCAAGCTCGATAGAAGAGTGATTCCTGTGTTGGTCGTGATGCCTTAAAGAGCATTGCGTGCCGAGTCAACTTCGGTGAGCAATGTGAGTCAAGTAATCGAGATTGACAAAAGTATGACTGTGCTAAGGATCCAAAGAATCTAAACCGTGTCACCCTGTAAGTTACTAGCCTGCATTTAATGAACCTCATTTTAAATTTGATAGATATGTTAAATTTAAACAACAACATATTTTTCTACATATTATATCCACTGTACTTTAAAAATTATGCATGTTGCAAAGTAGGTCATATATAAGACCAACTCTCTTTTCAAAAATCCACTTTAGGTGACTCCTTTTGAATCCATTAGATCTTAGGGTGGGGCCGGTAAAGCGACCCCGCCAAAGTCATACTCTATCTAGAGACTACCCTTCAATTAGATACTAGTTAGGACACTTTCTCGTTAGATTGTGTGCTAGACTAGGGTTTAGGGTGCTAGGTAGTCCTTTTTGATGCCTCTGGCTATTGTCCTTTGATGTGTTTTTCTTGCTTTTGCGCTAGCCATGCGTCACCTTTTTGCACTCTTTTTGTCATGCTTGCATTCTGTATAACCATAGTAGTGTGTTAGGGCGTTCTTCTCCAAGGAGCCGTGCCTACTTATATGCACACACATGTCGGCATATTTTTAGGTTGTGTGATATTTTGAAAAGGGGTCGCCTAACAGAAGTTGTCGGCGAATTTAAATTTTAAATTTTTAATTTAAATATATATATATAATTTAGAAAGTAGTATTTGATTTTGAAAATAATTTTAAATATGAGATTAAACCGATCTCACATCCCAAATAGTTTATATAAACGAGCACCGCACCACAAACCGTGTATCTATCCCTAAGGATAGACACACTGCTTGATGGTGGGGCTCGATCAAATAAACTAGAAGTTTTTGTGACATCCGTTTGGTCTGCGAACCAATTTTATAAGCTGACAAATTCCCCTGCTTAATATGAAAGTATCAAACGAGGTTTATATTACTCAGGTTCTTTAAAATTCCCTATAAGGGCAAGCCCCTATAGTTAATTACATCTTAAGTGACGGGAATCACCTAAGAAAACTCTCGATAATAATCGATAATTCGCTCTCAAGAATTTCAAAGTTTAAGGTTTTCAAAGATTGAATTTTGGAATTTCGATAGGGAATGGATCAAACTTTGGAACATTTTGTTTTGTGAATCCAAAGGAAGAAAGGTAGGAGAAATCAACGATTTGAAGTGAACTTCGGTAATTTCCGACTATTCTATTGTTTGGCTTGAATTTAGGAAAGTCCTAATGTTTATTTAGTATTTCAATCTTGCCAATTTTAATTAATTAGGGCTTATATTTGTATGATAAAATCAAACAAATAGCACTAGAAGATGTGAGGGTTTATTGTCGTATCGGACGACTACCTCGGAATCCTAAGACCAGGTTAGGGCTTAATTTGCAATGCAAATGCCTAACGAAGAGGTTGAGGATTTATGTTGCACTAGGCAAGCTACCTCGAAGTCCTATGGCTTTGTTGCTTAATTCTAAGAAGGTTTTGCTGAAGTAGGTTCAAGTTTTGTTGATGACGATGACCGTGCTGCCCACCATGCTCCAAGCTCCTTGTTGTTGCAGAGGTGTTGACCTCATTTTTGATGAGGTCTTCCCTTCTTCTTTTTAGTGCTTAGGATCTAGCCTTAGGCTTTTCCTTTGACTATCTTAGAGGACTAGAATTGGGACCCGCCTTTTAGAAATTCAAACCACTTCTAAACTCCCTGCAAACTCCACAAATTTGACTATAGACCCCTAATCACCTAGAGGGTTGAAATCAAATGTGGAAGTTTAAAGGATGAGTTCCTATAGGACTCTTTGGCCTTAGGACTACCACAGGTGGCCCGGTCCGATGAGGGGCTGACTTACATTACACTTACACACTACATTTCCACACACTTCCTAAAACCACACCCATACCCAACTTAACCTCCCGACTCATGTGGGTGATTCACATGGATGGTCCTTAACCCCTAAGCCCTTGCTAAGAGGGTTAGGAACAACATAATGAATGCCTCAAATGAGTCCTTTCATGGCTCATATGGGCTTGAAATGGTTTCATGGCTCAACCAAAATGATTTCTTTCCACCTAAATTCACCCAATCTCCAATTTCCCAAATTTTCAATTTTGACCCCGAGACCTTACACCTACTAAACCTACCCAAAACCCTTGAAATTACCCAAATTTTTGCAAAATTTCCAAATTACCCAAAATTTTCCAAAATCAATGTCAAACATCTCCAAATCACTCAAATTGATCATCCATACCCAAAAATACCAAAGATTCCAAAAATACCTCTCAATACCCTCCAAATACCCAAAATACCCTTCTTGGCCTAAAAATCCAAAAATTCAGAAAATTCCCAGAAAATTCCAGAAAATTCCAAATATTTCCAATTTCATTTTATCCAACTACACCATGGGCCAATTTTGTCAATTTACCCTACTTTTGTCAAAACCCCCAAATTGACCCATTTTAACCCTAAGTGAACCCAATGTCAAACCAAACCTACCCAATTGACCCCAATTTTGGTCCAATTCAATTCTAAACTTCAATTCAACATTCCCAATACCAATTTAGACCAAACCCAAGTCCAATTTGATTGACATTTGGATCCAATCTCACTTTTGGCCTTAAAGCCCAAATTTGGACCCATGACCCAAACTTAACCCAAACTCACCCAATTCAACTCCAATTAACCTCAAATCTTTTCTAAATATTCCTTAACATTCCCACAAACAAAACCCTAACATGATTTGCCCAAAATTTGAACCCAAGTCCCACTCAAACTCAATCCAAGGTCAAAAGGCCCATTTTTTGACCTAAACCCAAACCTAACCCAAATTCAACCCAATTCAAATCCAAATCACCCCCAATTTGTTTCAAATCACTCATGACACATCCATGAGCTAAACCCAACAATTATTTGGCCCAACCTCTTTACAAAATTCCCATCCATAAATTCATTTTTAAACTTAAGGGCCCATTCCTTAAACCATTTAAAAAAAAAAAAGGCCCACTTCCACCAAATCCAAAACCCCAAAAAATTCTTCCAAAGCCCATATGACATTTCCCCTCATCATATTTTCAATTAAAATCATCCCTAAGTCCTAAACCAATCATCAAATAATTCTAAATGAAGCTTCATCCAAATTTCCACCAAATTATCCAAAATCCTTAAAATCCTTTTTATGAAATTGACGAAACCTTTTCCCAAGCCAAATGGAGCCATGGAGCCATGCACAAGTCATATGCAAGCCATGAGAGCCTCTTTACATGTCACCATGCCATTTTGGGCAAAAGGAGGAGGCTCTTTCCTTAATTCCTAAAGGTGATTAACCACTTCCATGATTCCACTAAACCATGCTTAAGCCTAATTGTGCTTGGATGGTGACTTGACCCTACTGATTATGCTTGAGCCAAATCACTTTTCCCTCGACCAAAACCAGGCCTTGGGTGGTGCACCTAGCCCAAATGGGTGGGTTGACCCATTTAGGTTCAAATTTAGCCATGCCCCCATTCCACTTTGAATCAAAGCCTTTACACATGGCATTTGCCAATTGTCTACACTAAACCCCGACCACGACCCACCCGACCAAGATGGTGACCATTGCACGGCCGGCCAGCCACCGGACCGCCGGAAAACACCATGGCCGAGAGCTCACATGTGAGCCAACATTGAAATTCTCACTTGCTGAGCTCGCCCCTCGCCTAGTGGTCACCATGGCCGTTCTTCTCCTCACCGGAGCGGTCGATCCCAAGCCCTAACTCCCCACGGGAGGCCCCCAGCCAGCTCTATTTAAACTCCACCCCTCTCGGCCATGAGGAGAAGAGAAGCACAAACCTTGCCAAAACTTCGCCAAAATTGTTCCGAGACCCTTCTCCACCCTTAGAGCACTTGATCCCCAGTGGAATTCCCCTGTCATTTCTCCTCCGAAAGCTCGATTTCGAGTTGAAATTCCACCCAAAACCGGGACACTTCTCCACGGTGAGCCAATTCTCGAATTGATTGGCTCTACACCTTCACCGGACCGAGGGAAGGTGTTCACCAAGCAAAAGCCCCATCTCCGGACCACCCGGTTGCTTCGACCTCCAAGCTTTGTGATCGGGCTTGGTCGAAATCATATCCGGACAATTCACCGGACCGGGAGACTTCATCCGGAGCTTGCTAGGACCCAATCGAAGGTGCAACAACTCTCGGATTGAAGCCACACTTCTCCGAGCCAAGGTATGAGCTAACTCTTCATCCCGAGCTTCGAAGATTCTCTATTTCAAATGCCTTAGTTTCAATGCATGTTAGCCGTATAGATGTGTTCGTCTCTTCGAAGACGAATCCATAGAGTATAAGAACGTAAAAATCCATTGAGAATCGAGTGAGATCTTAGGGATTTAGTGTGGACGGCTCTCGGGTGAGAACACTTGGGGACGATGAACGGATGCGCGTCCATTCAATACACGCGCGCACGGATGGTCGGGATCGCGTCGGACCAGGAGACGGTACGAGAACCGCGGGGCTCGGGCTGCTGACTCAGGTGGCGGCGTCGAATGGGAGCGCGCCGCGTGGTCTTTCGGAGCTGCCGAGGATGCGCTGGCGCCGCGTGGATAAATAGAAAATTAGGGTATTTTCTTATTTATTTAATTCTCTAAACTTCAAAAATTCATATCTCTGTGTAGGAAAATCATAAAAATAAAATAAAAATACCCTCTTGCTTAGTGAACAGAGGAGAATAATGTGGAAAAGAAATCATTTAATTTCATCAAGTATTTTATTTTTTATAATTTATTTACTCTCTGCATTGTTTTAATTCTCCATGCATGCATACAATTCACCATGGCATGAGACTATAGGGCTTTTGAAGCCTCCGAATTTGGGAACATTCCCTGAATTTTCCAAAGTCGAGAGCCATCCCTATGAAGAGTTCTTGATTTTTCAAGTTCGAGTCACCGTTTTGAGTATTTTAATTCCAGTAAATAGCATGTTGTGAAATAAATTCTAGGAAAATTTGGTGATGTTCCTTATGACCAGAGAACCCTAGGAAAAATAGATTTTGGCTTAGTTCATTCAAAACAACCCTAATTGACTTAAACACCCAAAATAGGTCTTTAATTAATTAGAGTTAACCAGATATCAAATTGACTTGAAATCAATTCTCCACTGACCTTTAGGATCAGAGGAATCCACCATAAAAATTTGAGGTCAATTGGACTTGGTTAGCCCCACTAATTGGGTTGATTAAGTCACTTAGCCATTTTAAACTTTAAAAATTCATAACTTTTAAAATACTTTTTAAAAATCTATCAAATTGGTTTTGGAGCCTCTCTGATATCAGGGGAATCTAAGAAAATTAAAATTTCAATTTTCTAAAAAAGTTGATTTTTAATAATATTTTAATATTTTTAATAATTAAAAAATAATAAAAATCACAAAAATAATAAAATTCACCAAAATGTCACATTTTGAATTTTAATCACTTAGGAGCAAATCCCACATTTTTCCTAGGTCTATTTAGTGAGATATTGAATTTTAAAGCCCTAGGGTAATTTTAAAATTAAAAAAATGTATTTTCTAGCATTTTCACTAAAATAATTATTATAAATCATAAAAAAATCAGAAAATTGCAAAATTTGATTCTCTGGTTTCCTTGATATCAGAGAGATTTTTGAAAAATATAAAATCCACTTTTTAACATTTATTTTATTTTTAAATTAATTAACACTCCAAAACTCAAAATAATTATAATAAAAATAATATAATTCAAAAAATCACCAAAATTGGTCCAAGTGCTTCTCTGGTCATTAGGAATGTCCCCTAATTTTCTTAAGGACAGAAACTTTCCCTTGGTTATGTTATCAAATTTTCCTTGAAAATCTCTATTTTCCACCAAAAATAATTATATAAATAAATTAAATACAGAAAAATCACATTTTCTCCTCTCATGTCTTTATTGACATATGATTGAAGTCACATAAAAATTTCAAGTTCATTTAAGTTCAATTTAGTGAGTTATGAAATTATTAAGCTTAAGGAGTAAAATGGTAATTAAACTTTTAACCCTTAATTAAAACTTTAGGTTTAATAAAAATTAACAAGTAAAATATTTGATCTTAATCTGATTTGGATGACTGAAATTTAAATAATTAAAGGGTAGAAACTCATTAAACAATTTTTTTAAAATGATTAAACTTTAATTAAATAATAGATTAAATTTGGAAGAATAATAAAATTGGAATTATTAGGATAGGGATATTTTTAGGAAGAGATTTATTCTTTAATTTAAAAATCCCTAAACTAATTATATCATTAATACTCAATTTTTAATTAAAATGATAACTCAAATTCAAAATATTAAAAGACTTAATCATTAAACTAAAATTAAATTATTAAACTCTTTCAAAAATTTCAATTAAAATTAAAGATAAAACTAAATTAAAAATTAAATTAAATTAAGTAAATTAAATTGGATTAAATTAAATTAAATTAAAATTAAATTAAATCAATTAAATTAAATTAAATTAAATTAAATTAAATTAAATTAAATTAAATTAAATTTAAATAATTAAATTAAATTAAACAATTAAATTAAATTAAATTAAATTAAATAATTAAATTAAATTAAATCAAATCAAATTAATTAAACACCAAATCAAATTAAATTGAACTATGTTAAACTAAATTAAAACTCAATTAAATTAAGTTAAATTAAATATAACATCACCTAAGACATAAAGAATTCAAAATAAATGTAAAGCGACTTGAACAACTATTCCAAATTTAAACCCTTTAACTTAAACCAAATCATTTGAATACTAATTTACCCTTGAAAGCTTTGATTATTATAACTCCTAAATGGAACATCAAATGAAGTGTTACCTCACTCATAGGATATTCAAATATCCTAGTTCATCGAGCGAGTTAACAAGACTTGAAAACCTCGGACGATCGATTCATTTATATAATTAAATTCATTTGGACTTAAAACAATCCCGAAAATATTGAAAAGATGTTTAAGATTCTTCTTAAGCACTTCCTCAATATGATAGGATATTTATAAGAACAATTGGACTTAATTGTCCTTTGATGAAGAAAATCGTCCTCAAACAAAAACACAAAGAACCTAGACGTCATAGGAGTTGACTAGCTATAGGATTAGGAATTTGGTAGAAAACCATAACCCTTCCCTTAGCTTTACCTAGGAACTTGCTTAAATATTCTAATTGTGTTTTAAGTGTAGCTTGGGATGACGGGAAGACCCTCCGAGTACGCTTTTATTTTATTGCGATTTACTTTCTTGCAATTTACTTTCTTGCAATTTACTTTATTGCGGATGCACTTTACTTTTCTTGCATGATAAAACAAGCTGTTGCATGAAAACCCACACCTTTAGGATAGTCCCTAAAGCCGAAACCAAAACTAAGTTAAAAGTCATTGCAAGATAAAATTCACCGCCACAACATTTCAAAATATAAAACAACTCAAAATTTAATCACAAACAGAACACAAAACTACGATTGCAACTAAATTAAAACGTCACTGTTGGATGATCGGGAATACCTCGGATGATGTAACCTACGTGTTGCTAACGGGATTTCCCACGGTCTAAATGAAAGTGTGGAACTCATTCGGTTGAGTTTAGCAAATTCATCCGGACTAAGTGAATCCGATAAAAATAATGATGCGGAAGGATGGAACCGTGGGATCTTAACCGGTGTCGTTATAATCAACTTTAAGATTTGTTTTAATTAAAACGTAAAAAACACTTGGAAATTAAGATTTTCTCTAAACCAAAACACTTTTCTCATCTCCTGATTTATGATTTCTAAAACTAAACCTCTGCAACAACAAGGAGCTTGGAGCATGGTGGGCAGCACGGCCATCGTCGTCAGCAAAACTTGAACCTACTTCGAGAAAACTTTCCTAGAATTAAATAACCAAGCCATAGGACTTCGAGGTAGTTTGCCTAGTGCAACATAAATCCTCAACCTTTTCGTTAGGCACTTGCATAATCATTTTATGCAAATTAAGCCCTAACCGGTCTTAGGATTCCGAGGTAGTCGTCCGATACGACAATAAACCCTCACATCTTCTGAAATTTATTTGTTTGATTTTATCATACAAATATAAGCCCTAATTAATTAAAATTGGCAAGATCAAAACATTTAAATAAGTATTAGGACTTTCCTAAATTCAAGCCAAACAATAGGATAGTCAGGAAATTACCGAAGTTCACTTCGAATCAGTGATTTCTCCTACCCTTCTTCCTTTGGATTCACAAAACAAAATGTTCCAAAAATTTGATCCATTCCCAATTGAAATTCCAAAATTCAATCTTTGAAAACCTTAAACTTTGAAATTCTTGAGAGCGGAATTATTGGTTATTATCGAGAGTCTTCTTAGGTGATTCCCGTCACTTAAGATGTAATTAACTATAGGGGCTTGCCCTTATAGGGAATTTTAAAGAACCTGAGTAATATAAACCACGTTTAATACTTTCATATTAAGCGGGGAATTTGTCGGCTTATAAAATTGGTTCGCAGACCAAACGGATGTCACAAAACTTCTAGTTTATTTGATCGAGCCGCACCCTCAAGCAGTGTGTCTATCTTTAGGGATAGATATACGGTTTGTGGTGCGGTGCTCGTTTATATAAACTATTTGGGATGTGAGATCGGTTTAATCTCATATCTTAAAACTTTCAAATTTAAAAATTATTTTCAAAGTCAAATACTACTTTCTAAATTATATATATATTTAAATCAAATTTAAAATTTAAATTCGCCGACAACTTCTGTTAGGCGACCCCCTTTTAAAACACACAACCTAAAAATATGCCGACAAGAGGTTTAGTTTTAGAAATCATAAATCAGGGGATGAGAAAAGTGTTTTGGTTTAGAGAAGTCTTAATTTCCAAGTGTTTTGTATTTTGATTAAAACAAATCTTAAAGTTGATTATAACGACACCGGTTAAGATCCCACGGTTCCATCCTTCGGCATCATTATTTTTATCGGATTCACTTAGTCCGGATGAATTTGCTAAACTCAACTGAATGAGTTCCACACTTTCATTTAGACCGTGGGAAATCCCGTTAGCAACACGTAGGTTACATCATCCGAGGTATTCCCGATCATCCAACGGGACGTTTTAATTTAGTTGCAATTGTAGTTTTGTGTTCGTTTGTGATTAAATTTTGAGTTGTTTTATATTTTGAAATGTTGTGGCGGTGAATTTTATCTTGCAATGACTTTTAACTTAGTTTTGGTTTCAGTTTTAGGGACTATCCTAAAGGTGTGGGTTTTCATGCAACGAGTTGTTTTATCATGCAAGAAAAGTAAAGTGCATCCGCGATAAAGTAAATTGCGAGGAAGTAAATTGCAAGAAAGTGAATTGCAATAAAATAAAAGCGTACCTGGAGGGTCTTCCCGTCATCCCAAGCTACACTTAAAACACAATTAGAATATTTAAGCAAGTTCCTAGGTAAAGCTAAGGGAAAGGTTATGGTTTTCTACCAAATTCCTAATCCTATAGCTAGTCATCTCCTATGACGTCTAGGTTCTTTGTGTTTTTTGTTTGAGGACGATTTTCTTCATCAAAGAACAATTAAATCCAATTGTTCTTATAAATATCCTATCATATTGAGGAAGTGCTTAAGAAGAATCTCAAACATCTTTTCAATATTTCTAGGATTGTTTTAAGTCCAAATGAATTTAATTATATAAATGAATCAAACGTCCGAGGTTTTCAAGTTTTGTTAACTTGCCCAGTGAATTAAGACATTTGAATATCTTATGAGTGAAGTAGCACTTCATTTAATGTTTCATTTAGGAGTTATAATAATCAAAGCTTTCGAGGGTAAATTAGTATTCAAATGATTTGATTTAAGTTAAAGGGTTTAAATTTGGAATAGTGTTCAAGTTGCTTTAGATTTATTTTGAATTCTTTATGTCTTAGGTGATGTTATATTTAATTCAATTTAATTTGATTGAGTTTTAATTTAATTTAATTTAATTTAATTTGATTTGATGTTTAATTAATTTGATTTGATCTAATTTAATTTAATTTAATTATTTAATTTAATTTAATTTAATTTAATTATTTAATTTAATTTAATTTAATTTAATTTAATTTAATTTAATTGTTTAATTTAATTTAATTTAATTATTTAATTTAATTTTAATTTATAATTTTAATTGTTTAATTTAATTTAATTTAATTATTTAATTTAATTTTAATTTATAATTTTAATTGAGATTTTAAGTCTTTTAATATTTTGAATTTGAATTATCATTTTAATTAAGAGTTGAATATTAATGAGATGATTAATTTAGGGATTTTTAAATTAAAGAATAAATCTCTTCCTAATAAATATCCCTTCTTTTAATAATTCCGATTTTATTATTCTTCCAAATTTAATCTATTATTTAATTAAAGTTTAATCATTTTAAAATTATTTAATGGGTTTCTACCCTTTAATTATTTAAATTTCAATCATCCAAACCAGATTAAGATCAAATATTTTACTTGTTGATTTTTTTATTAAACCTAAAGTTTTAATTAAGGGTTAAAAGTTTAATTACCATTTTACCCCTTTAGCTTAATAATTTCATAACTCACTAAATTGAACTTAAATCAACTTGAAATTTTTATGTGACTTCACTCATATGTCAATAAAGACATGAGAGGAGAAAATGTGATTTTTTTGTATTTAATTTATTTATATAATTATTTTTGGTGAAAATAGAGATTTTCAAGGAAAATTTGACAACATGACCAAAGGAAAGTTTCTGTCCTTAAGAAAATTAGGGGACATTCCTAATGACCAGAGAAGCATTTGGACCAATTTTGGTGATTTTTTGAAATATATTCTTTTTATTATAATTATTTTGAGTTTTGGAGTATTAATTAATTTAAAAACAAAATAAAGGTTGAAAAATGAATTTTATATTTTTCAAAAAAATCTCTCTGATATCAAGGAAACCAGAGAATCAAATTTTGCAATTTTCTGATTTTTCTATGATTTATTATAATTATTTTAGTGAAAATGCTGGAAAATACATTTTTTTTAATTTTAAAATTACCCTAGGGCTTTAAAATTTAATATCTCATCATATAGACTTAAGAAAAATATGGGGTTTATTCCTAAGTGATTAAAATTCAAAATGGGACATTTTGGTGAACTTTATTATTTTTGTGATTTTTATTATTTTTTAATTATTAAAAATATTAAAATATTATTAAAAATCAACTTTTTTAGAAAATTAAAATTTTAATTTTCTTAGATTCCCCTGATATCAGAGAGGCTCCAAAACCAATTTGGTGAATTTTTAAAAAGTATTTTAAAAGTTATGAATTTTTAAAGTTTAAAATGGCTAAGTGGCTTAATTAATCCAATTAGTGGGGCTAACCAAGTCCAATTGACTTCAAATTTTTATGGTGGGTTCCTCTGATCCTAAAGGTCAGTGGAGAATTGATTTCAAGTCAATTTGATGCCTGGTTAATTCTAATTAATTAAAGACCTATTTTGGGTGTTTAAGCCAATTAGGGTTGTTTTAAATGAACTAAGTCAAAACCTATTTTTCCTAGGGTTCTCTGGTCATAAGGAACATCACCAAATTTTCTTAGAATTTATTTCACAACATGCTATTTTTTGGAATTAAAATACTCAAAACAGCAACATGCATTTGAAAAATAAATAACTTTTCACAGAGATGGCCTCGACCTTGGAAAATTCGGGGAATGTTCCCGAGTTCGGAGGCTTCAAAAGCCCTATGGTCTCATGCCATGGTGAATTGTATACATGCATGGAGAATTAAATGTATGCAGAGAGTAAATAAATTATAAAAAATAAAATACTTGATGAAATTAAATGATTTCTTTTCCACATTATTCTCCTCCGTTCACCGAGCAAGAGGTATTTTTATTTTATTTTTGTGATTTTTCTACACAAAGATATGGATTTTTAAAGTTTCGATATTTAATAAATACATTAAATACCCTATTTATCTACTTATCCACGCGGCGCCGTGAAACATCGGCGAGCTCCGAAGGGGTACGTGTCACGCCGTGATTGGGCGCCGCCATCCGAGTCATCCGTCTCGGGCCCCGCGGTTCACGTAACATTCCCCGGTCGGCGCAATGCGAATCGTCCGCTCGATACACGCGCGATCCAACGGCTCCCGGTCATCGTCTACGATCGGTGTGCACCCGTGACCGTCGACCTTCTAACCCTAATTTCTCACTCGATTCTCGACGGATTTTCGTGTTCTTATGCTCTATGGATTCGTCTTGAAGAGACGAACACATCCATACGGTAAACATGCATTTAAATTGACTCAAATTAAAATGAGAATCTCTCGGAAGCTCGGGAAGAAGAGGGAGTTCATACCTTTGCTCGGAGAAGTGAAGCTTCGATCCGAGAGTTGTTACACCTTCGATTGGATCCTAGTAAGCTCCGGATGAAGTCTCCGGTCGCAGTGACTTGTCTAGGTTGGACTTCGACCACGGCCGATCACAAAGCTTGGAGGCTGGAGCAAGCTGGGTGGCCTAGAGATGGGGCTTTCGGTGGGGAACTTCTCCTCTTGGTCCGGTGAAGGTGTAGGACCAATCAATTTGGGAGTTGGCTCAGCTGTGAAGAAGTGTCCTGGTTTTTGGGCTAAAGTTTGAGCTCGAAATTGGGCTCGCTAGAGGAATGGGGCTGAAATTCGGTGGGGATCGGGTGCTCTATGTGTGGAGAGTGATGCGGAGTGATTTTGGCGAGTTTCCTTAAGGTTTTTGGTTCGGCCTCTCTTTGGCCGAGAGGGTGAGGGGTTTAAATAGGCATGGCTGGAGGCTCTCCGGGGAGTTTAATGGTTGGGATCAGCTTGCTCCGGTGAGGAGAAGAACAGCTGCAATGGCCATTTGGAGTGAGGCGGCTCGACAAGGTGGAATTCCAAAATTTGGCTCCTCCCAAGGTTTCGGGCATGGTGTTTTCCGCAGCGGGTGGCCGGCCGGCCGGAGTCGGGTCACCCTCGAAGCTCGGGTGGGTCGTGTTGGAGGCTTGTGCGATCAGTCGAGGTTTGACATGTGTAAAGGAGTTTGATTTAAATGGAATGGGAGAAGGCTCACTTTGGCTTGGTTTGGGTCAACCCACCATTTTGGGCTTGGTGCACCCTTCCAAGCTCTGATTTTGAGCTGAGGGAATCATTTAGGTCAGCTTAGAAGGAGTGGTAAAGTCTCCATCCATGATGAGGTGGCTAAACATGGTTTAGTGTGTGACATGATTAAGGTAAAAAAGGGTTAAAGGAGGTTTAAGAAAGAACCCCTCTTCTTGCCATAAATGGACTAATGACAAGTCAAAGCCCTCATGGCTTCATGTGGCTTGAGAATGGCTTGTTCATGGCTTCATTTGGCTTGGGAAAAGGTTGATTTGTTTCATGAAAAGGGTTTTAGAAATATTTGACATTTAGGGGGTAATTTGACATGTGGCTTGATTTGGAATGGTTTAATTGATGATTTTGAAACTTAGGGGTGATTTTGATCAAATGGATGATGAGGGGAAGTGTCATGTGGGCTTTAGGATGATTTGGGCTTTTAAAATTTAATGAAGATGGGCTTTTTAAGAAGGTTTAAGGGAAGTAGGCTTTTAAGTTTAAGGATGTGTTCATGGAAGGGAATTTTTGTAGAAGTTTGGGCCAAATAGTTGTTGGTTTTGGTTTAGGGATGTTTCATGAATAATTTGAAATAGATTTAAGGTGGTTTGGGTTTGAATTGGGTTGAATTTGGGTTTATTTGGTAAATGGGCCAATATAGGTCCAAGTGGGCCAAGTTGGGCCAATGTTGGGCTAGGGTTGAAATTGATGTAGAATTATTGTTGAGAAGTGTTTATGGGAGTGTTTCAAAGAGGTTTTGGCTTTGTTTGGGTTTTGATTTTGAGGTTTGGGCCTATTTGGGTTAGGTTTGGGTTTAGGTCAAAATTGGGCCTTTTAACTTTGGGTTGAGTTTGAGTGGGGTTTGGGTCTAAATTTTGGGCAAATCATGTTAGTGTTTTGTTTGTGGGAATGTTAAAGAAGGTTTAGAAAAGATTTGGGGTTAATTGGAGTTGAATTGGGTTAGTTTGGGCTAAGTTTGGGTCATGGGTCCAAATTGGGCTTTAAGGCCAAAAGTGAGATTGGCTCCAAATGTCAGTCAAATTGGACTTGGACTTGGTTTAAATTGGTATTGGGAATGTTGAATTGAAGTTTAGAATTGAATTGGACCAGAATTTGGGTCAATTGGATAGGTTTGGTTTAACATTGGGTTCACTTTGGGTTAAAATGAGTCAATTTGGGGGTTTTGACAAAAGTAGGGTAAATTGACAAAATTGGCCCATGGTGTAGTTGGACAAAATGAAATTGGGAATATTTAAGATTTTTTGGAATTTTCTGGGAATTTTCTGAATTTTTGGATTTTTAGGCCAAGAAGGGTATTTTGGGTATTTGGAGGGTATTGGGAGGTTTTCTTGGAATTTTTGGTATTTTTGGATATAGATGGTCAATTTGAGTGGTGTAGAAATGTTTGGGAATAATTTTGAAGAATTTTAGGTGACTTGGAAATTTTGCAAAAATTTGGGTTTCGAGGTTTTGGGTAGGTTTAGTAGGTGTAGGGCTCAGGGGTCAAAAATTGAAAATTTGGGAAATTGAAGATTGGGTGGATTTAGGTGGAAAGAAATCATTTTGGTTGAGCCATGAAGCCATATCAAGCCCATATGAGCCATGAGAGGACTCATTTGAGGCATTCACTTATGTTGTTCCTAACCTTCTTAGCCAAGGGCTCAGGGGTTAAGGACCATCCATGTGAATCACCTACATGAGTCAGGAGGTCAAGTTGGGTATGGGTGTAGTTTTAGGAGGTGTGTGGGAGTGTAGTGTGTAAGTCAGCCCCTTCACCGGACCGAGCCACCTGGAGCGGTCCTAAGGCCAAAGAGTCTCATAGGAACTCATCCTTTAAACTTCCACATTTGATTTCGACCCTCTAGGTGATTAGGGGTCTACGAGTCGAGTTTATGGAGTTTGCGGGGAGTTAAGAAGTGGTTTGAATTTCTAAAAGGTGGGTCCCAATTCTAGTCCTCTAAGATAGTCAAAGGAAAAGCCTAAGGCTAGATCCTAAGCACTAAAAAGAAGAAGGGAAGACCTCATCAAAAATGAGGTCAACAAATGGACCCCCAATAAGTGTGGTGAGCTGACGGAGCACACGGCGCGTATTGGTGTTGACCGAAGCGATCAAAAAAACAACACGGATGTCCAAGTGACGAACTTAGGACGAAATGAAGAGTTTCGCTGGGGAGTGTCGAGTATATCTCCGGAACCGGAGATTCTTGAACTCTCGCTGGGAAAGGAAAAGGAGGTAAATCCCAAATCACATGACACAGGGAATTTCAATTTAGATTTTATTTTGTTTTAGATTTTTATGTGTGAGTTTAGATTTCAACTTGGAGAGTTTTTTTTTAGATTGAAGTTTTGTCAAAATTAATTTGAAGGATTCGATTTGAAATGAAAATTGGAGTTACGAGGTTTTAGATGTAACATCTCCAACCTCGAAAGAAAATTGAATTGATTAGATTGAATCGTTGCAATGAGAAGAGATCTCAGAGCAAAGTGGTGTTGGATATAAAATCCTTAACCTCAAGAGTTTGATTTTGATGTATTTCATCGCAATAGGGAAAGAATCCTAAAGCAATGCGAGTCTCGGATGTAAATCCTCAACCAAAAAGTTTGAATTTTGATGTATTTCATTGCAATAGGAAAGAATCCTAAAGCGATGCGGTCTTGGATGTAAAATCCTCGACCCAAAAGTTTGAATTTTGATGTACTTCGGTACGATAGGAAAAGAATCCTAAAGCGAGTGCGATCTTGGATGTAAAATCCTCGACCCAAAAGTTTGAATTTTGATGTACTTCGAGTGCAATAGGAAAAGAATCCTAAAGCGATGCGATCTTGGATGTAAAATCCTCGACCCAAAAGTTTGAATTTGATGTATTTCGGTGCGATAGGAAAAGGATCCTAAAGCAGTGCGGTCTTGGATGTAAAATCCTCGACCCAAAAGTTTGAATTTGATGTATTTCGAGTGCGATAGGAAAAGGATCCTAAAGCAATGCGGTCTTGGATGTAAAATCCTCGACCCAAAAGTTTGAATTTGATGTTTTTCATTGCAATAGGGAAAGAATCCTAAAGCGATGCGAGTCTTGGATGTAAAATCCTCGACCCAAAAGTTTGAATTTTGATGTATTTCGATGCAATAGGGAAAGAATCCTAAAGCGATGCGATCTTGGATGTAAAATCCTCGACCCAAAAGGTTGAATTTGAATTTGATGTATTTCAGGTACAATAGGAAAAGAATCCTAAAGCGATGCGGTCTTGGATGTAAAATCCTCGACCCAAAAGGTATGAATTTGATGTATTTCGATGCAATAGGAAAAGAATCCTAAAGCGATACGATCTTGGACGTAAAATCCTCGACCCAAAAGTGTTTGATTTTGATGTATTTCAGGTGCGATAGGAAAAGAATCCTAAAGCGATGCGGTCTTGGACGTAAAATCCTCGACCCAAAAGGTTTGAATTTGATGTATTTCAGTGCAATAGGAAAAGAATCCTAAAGCAGTGCAGTCTTGGACGTAAAATCCTCGACCCAAAAGTGTTTGATTTGATGTATTTCAGTGCAATAGGAAAAGAATCCTAAAGCAGTGCGGTCTTAGATGTAAAATCCTCGACCCAAAAGGTTGAATTTGAATTTGATTGAAACTTGACATCTGGAAAGATTGAATTTGAGATTTGGAAGGATGAGTTTGAACTCGATCGAAATTTGATTTAAGATTTGATTTGAAATTTGGAAGATAAAATTTTAATTTGAAGTTTGGAAGGATGGAATTTGAGATTTGTGTTGATTTCGTTTATCTTTTAATGATTTAAATTTTTTTTTATTGTTTATTTAATGTTCATGTGAACTTGGTGTTTGTCATTTTTCAGATTTTTTTTTAGAAAGTTTTCTTTTATTCTCTTTTTTTATTTCTTTTCTGTTCTTTGTTCGAAGTTCATTTAACTTTAATGGCGTTTCCCAATCAATTTGCACAAAAGAGGTGAAGGCCAAAAACGTGACATGGTCACTTTTATTCCAATCATGTTGAAAATACATCATACAACTCGATCTGGAATATATCTCATACAATCCATGTAGACTCAAAGCGGACTGTGTATGATCTTTGTCGATCCATCAAAAGAAGCATCTGTCAAAAATCCATGTCTGAATAGTGAGGTACATGGTCAATAACATCACCTTCCAAGCCATCCTTGGCAAGGATGTACGTTGGAGGTGTGATATTTCCCATGTAACTCACAGCTCGTACGGCACGGAGGTTCTCTAGCTACGGGTCCGGTTGGAAATGGTAAGGTATCTTCGTTGTCGTCCATTCTCCCGAAGGTAGCCGAGATTCGCTCCATCGGCACTCCCGGTATGCAATGCTTTGCGATATCCGCTCCGTTACCCTGCGAGTATCATGACGGAACCCACCGGTAAAGGTATCTTTGCCGGCCCTCGGAACTCACCCGGCCTCGCTATCCGGAGGTCGGATCCGAACATGATGTTACACTCATTCAAGAAAGAGACCGGTGCGAAAGGTCCGACGAAGTCGTGATGATCAATATGTGGGGGTATGCGGTCACCTCGTTTGTAGATGTTGATAATGCAGCTATTGGGTATGCAATCCGCGCGATACCCTCCATGTTATCAATCTTTTTACCATTCTCTTGATAATCGATGGCATCGGATCTACTTGCCCATGACGGAGTATTCCGGTGGGTTTCCCTTCCTGTCTTCAGCAAAGTTGTAGCAAGCATCCGCATTGTATTGTGATTCTTCCTTTCCCCGGCATCCATCTCGGGGTTCCGAGTATGTGTTTTCCCTCAGGCGGCCTGCTCGGCCCATTCTCTTCAAATCTCGGATACAATCCACGATTTGCTGTTGTTCATATTCTGAGAATACGTCGGTGTGTAGCTCGAGGCCTTCTAGTATGTTGATTCTTCTTCCTTTAATTCTCTCGAAGTATTCGAAAGTTTTCTTTTCAACATTCTGCATTCTCTCCGGCTCGTATTCGGAATGATCCGCGGATGGCGAGGCCTTGTGACATATTGTGGGATATATGGTTCAATCCCTTCACGTTCCCTCGCATACCTTGGCTCCTCGGGGATGATGCTCGTCGGGACATCCCCGGGGTTGCTCCGCAACAAGGTCATGCACTCGCCGGTGGTTCTATCCGGTGGCGTGGTAGCCTTCTTTCTTCGATCTTCTCGGAGATTTCCCCGGTTCTTTTCGTTATTCTAGGAGCCGGCCTCCTTTCTTCGGAGTTCTCGGTGAACCGGTGTCCTCGAAATGTGAGTGTTGGCATTAGCAATTGTCTCGTCGCGCCGGTCCGCGACTAGTTTTGTTAACATCTTACGGATACGACGGTTTTTATTCCTTCGTTGCGTGGGCACGAGAGTAGCCCTCCGAACTTCTTGAATCTCTGCGGGCGTGGCGCCGACAAGCTTCGCCCTCCGCCGTAGCGACTACGGACTTCATTTTCTTGTCTTCTTCGGTGTTTGCTTTTCTTTTCTTGTTGTTGGATTGGTGGCTTGGGCCACCCACTTTCATCACTTGTACGCCCGGGTTGTTCTTCTCGGTTAGCGGGACCCGGTCACTTTCCTCGTATCGTAGGCTCGCCGGTGCGAAATGCGAGTCAATCTCGATTATCGCTCCATCTTTCACCCTCTTTTCATCGAGTGCAAGGCTTACGCCATTCTTAAAGTTCAAGACCAACCGCCGTTCGACATTTCCCCGCGAAAAGACAAGGAAAAGGATCGTGGGCCGTACTAAGAACAAGAACATTAAGAAAATGTTTATTAAAGATACATTTTTTATTATTCTTATATTTTGAAATTTAACAGGAATGAAGTAGGATAAGATGAGGGAAGAGATTTTGATTTGAAAAAGAAAACAAGGAAAACTTAATTATCATGATTTTATTTATTTTAGCACATTTTATTATTTTTTGGGTTCGGACCCAATCATAAGTAATTACTTCGCCCGTGTTTCTTAGGGATGAAGAATTCATTCCTTCGAAACATCAGGTAGCGTAATACTTTTTCAAGTATTGTCCGTTGATCGGAAGCATATGTCGTTCTCCCCGGCAATTCACTAGCGCGGTAGGAACCTCCCGAGTATACTTGCTTCAACCACAAACGGTCCTTCCCAAGTGGGTTCAAATTTTCCTCCTATCTTGCGGTGTGCAAGAATGAGTCTCTTGAGAACGAGAACTAAGTCACCAACTTTGAAGGTTCTTGGGCGGACCGGCTTGTCATGGGCACGAACCATTTTAGCTTGGTATAGTTCTAAATTCGTTGCGCTGCAAGTCTTTTCCCTTCCAGGGCTTTCTAATTCTTCGAGTCGTAATCCGGCGTTTTCTTCGTCGTGATCTTGTTTGCAACTCGCAATTCGAGTGAAGGAAGCCGAACCTCTAAAGGTAACACTCGCCTCGGACCCATACACCGGAGCGTAAGGTGTAGCTTGAGTAGGAGTTCGAAGGTTGTCCGGTAGGCCCATAAGGCTTCTAACAATTTCTCATGCCAATTTCTCTTATTATCGTCCGGGGTTTTCTTTAAGATTTGAACGAGAGTTTTATTAAAAGCCTCGGCGAGACCGTTTGCTCTTGTGTAGTAAATTGTCGAGTATCGCCGATCGATTCCGTGTCTCCCGACAAAATTGTTGATTTGTGTGCTTCCGAATGCCGACCCATTATCCGAGATGATCTCGCGCGGCACTCCGAAACGGTAGACAACTTGGTTCTTGAAAAGCCGTAGCACGTGGTGTGCTTTCACTTCTCTAAGTGGGACTGCTCGCCCACTTGGAAAAGTAATCTGTAGCCGCAAGAATGAAGCGATGTCCTTTTGAAGATGGTGGTTCTATCAGACCCACTATATCTGTGCCCCAACATTCAAATGGCCACGACGCAATTGTCGGGTGTAGCACATTTGGAGGTTGGTGTAGAACCACTCCGTGCACTTGGCATTGGTGACAGCTCTTGGCGATTTTCATGCGATCGGTCATCATCGAGGGCCGATGAGTACCCTAGTCTTTTAATTTTCATTTTCATCTTCGGACCCGATCGGTGAGCGCCACGAGTCCTGAATGCACCTCTTTAACAATTTCACGGGCCTCGGACCCGCTAGGCACCTTAGCCACATTTGATCAAAAGACCTTCGTACAATGTGTTGTTTATTAATGTGTAGGACGTAGTTCTTTTCTTGATCCGATGGGCTAACGACCTATCATCCGGTAGCTTTCTCGTTTGCGGTGTAGTCATCGATGGTCGTCGCCGATCTTCCGTGTTTTCCGTCACTCGCTCGCAGTCGATTCTTTTTCTTTTCTTTGATTTGTGTATTGTGTCTATGTCGAGTCGTGATAGGACCCGACGTCCGTGAGCCGACACTTCCATCGATTCATCTTGCAAACAGCAAATTCTTTTGCGAGACGGGCTAAAGCATCTGCTAAAGCATTCTCTTTTCTAGGAATTTTGTAGATTGTCACATTTGGAATCCGTTCCAACAATTGTATGGCATATTGGAAGTATTGTTCGAGTCTTGGCTTTAGAATTCTGTCTTGTCCGGCGATCTGATGAATGATTAAATGTGAATCCCGTAGATGTTGATGTCTGTTATCCCCATTTGAATGGTTAATTCCAATCCCGTTATGAGGGCTTCGTATTCGCTTCGTTGTTTGTACACGGTTCGTCAAGTGGTAGGAGTATCTTAACATCCCCCGCTCCGGTGTTATAAAGATTAGCCCGATTCCCGCCTTCACGGGCACTATCACTTGCGATTCTTCGTCTTTGTGTCTTCGAAGATGCTCCGTCAAAATATAATTCCCAACGTCGATCGTCAAGGTCTTCTAGGTTCATTATTTGTTCATCCGGCGGATCGTCATTGAGAGGAGATTCGGCGGCAAAGGGTGTGCTTCGCGAGGAAGTCCGCTAAGACTTGTCCCTTTACGGCACGCGGAGGCACGAAAGTTATATCGAATTGCAATAATATCATTGACCATCCGGCAAGTCTGCACGGAAAGTGTTGGACGAGTCATCAAGTATTGCAATGGATTAAACTTCGAAATCAAGTTGACCTTATGAGAAAGCATGTAGTGCCCGAGCTTTTGAGCGGCGAAGATCGGGGCCGAATAATGCTTTTCAATTGCGGGATACCTTACTTCCGTCGGAAGTAAACGACGGCTTAAGTAGTAAAGAGCATTTTCTTTACCCTCATCATTGACACAGGCAAACGGGGCTCCGAGAGAGTCATCTAAAGCCGCGGTGTAAAGTATCGACGGTCTACACCGAGACCGGGTTCGCTAAGACGGGAGGTGTCATTAAATATTGTTTAATGTCTTCGAAGGCCTTACGGCATTTCTCTTCCCAAATAAATTTGGCGTCCTTTTTAACTAGTGCCGAGAAAGGCTGACACCTACTCGACGGGTTTGAGATAAAGCGTCGAAGATATGCCGCACTTCCTTGAAAAGATCGTAGTTGTTTTAAGGTTTTGGGAGGCGGCATTTCTAAGATGGCTTTAATCTTCTCCGGGTCGATTTCAATTCCACGATGTCGGACAACGAATCCTAAGAATTTCCGGAGGTGACGCCGAAGGCGCATTTTAAGGGATTCATCTTAAGGTTAAATTGTCTTAATCGTTCGAAAACAATTCTCAAATCATACGAGTGGTTTTCCTTTACTTTGCTTTTGATGACGACATCGTCCACGTAGCACTCGACTTGATTGTGGATGAGATCATCAAAAATTCTTGTCATTGCTCTTTGGTAGGTTGCTCCTGCGTTCTTCGATCCGAATGGCATCACCGTGTAGCAAAATACTCGATCGGCGTTCCGAATGCCGTAAGCTTTTCATCTTCTGGAGCCATTTTTATCCGGTTGTATCCCGAAGATCCATCCACGAATGAAAATATTTCATGCGTTGAAGCAATGTCGATCATTAATTACGGGATCGGTAGAGGGAATTCATCTTTTGGACATGCCTTGTTTAAATCTCCGAAGTCCACACAAATTCGATCCGACCATTCTTCTTTCGGTCGGCACCACATTGGCTAGCCAAGTCGGGTATTATTCTTCACGGACAAATTTAGCGTCTATTAGCTTTTTAACTTCGGCTATGACTTGTTGTTCGATTTCTAGACGCATTCTTCCGGGACCTTGTCCGACCGGAACGAGTAGGATCCACTCCTAGCTTATGGACCGCAACCCACGGGGCTAATCCACGGCATCTCATCATAGTTCCAAGCAAAACAAGTCCTTAAATTCCATTAATAACTTGATTATTTCTTCGGAGTCTTCTTTGTTGAGTAAGGAGCTAACAAAGGTAGGTCTAGGCTCTTCGTTAGTACCTAAGTTAACTTCCGTTAACTCATCTATTGTGGATTTAATTTCTTCTTCGAATTCTGGTGGAGCGTCTCCGATTTGTAAATCTTCGAGTTCGTCCGTAGTTTCCATGCGGTTTTCATTGGACTTGCAAGTGACAACCAAGCAAAATTCGGTATCGTCAGTCGACCCTACTGTGCCGAATCCGAGTCCATACTTTGAATTGGGAGGACGACCGGAGTTATTCCATAACTTTTCAAAATGCTTAGATTGGCCTTTTGTCCATTGTCGAGGTAAGAAACCACGTTGAATTAAATTTTGAACACAAGGAGAGTACCACTCAAAAGGTAATTCCATTAATTCTGATGAAGTGACATCTTCGAATTGTACATTATTTTCAGTTTTGGAGGAAGAAGCACCGCGGTAGAATTTGATCGGCTTTGCACCGTCACTACGTACCTCTTTGACCTCCATACCCTCGATCTTATTAGAATGGATCGGAGTTAGGGTCATAGTATGTACGTAGCGGTTAATCTTCTCGTACATTGATTTGTATTCTTCGTTCTTTTCATCTTCGAGGGAATCTTGTATTGCGGCTTCTTTCGACTTATTGTTGCCGCTTCTTGCTTGATTTCTTTTTCTTCTTCGGAACTATCTTCCCAATCAACATTGATGGGCTGGTTTCCTCTGTCCAATTGTCCTAGTGTCTCTACCACGGCCTCGTCCCCGGCCTCGACCTCGGATGCGAGTTGTGGAGAAACCTTCACCATCTCGCCGGAAGGGAGTGGTGAGTGATCGTTGGACTAGAACTTCGGGTTCTTCGTTGTCCTAAACTTTCTTTGCTTTATTTGTTACGGTATCTCCGGAGAAGAACGTTTTCTTTGGCGGTGCATAATAAGCCGCATCTTCATGGATTCCAATCTCATGTACGGAGAATGGTTGTAAGTCGCCTTTGATGCACTCGTTCCCCTCCATCGTAATATTTGATGCACCGATGCGGAGATGATGGTACCATCCCGTTTTCATGTATCCATGGTCGGCCCAGTAGAGCGTTGAACGATGTTTCGAATCGATTATATGAAATTTTGCGGTTGTCTTTGTTAAATCACCGGTCTTCATCGGTAGCGTTATTGACCCGAGGGCTCTTTCTCCTTTACGGTTGAATCCTCTTAATAACATTTTGTCGGCCTCGAGCTCGCGAGCATCAATTTCCAAGTATGCTAGTGTTCGAAGACTCATTATATTGATTGATGCTCCTGGATCCACCAATACTGCGGAGAGCGTAAACTTCCCGATTGTAGCCGAAATGTACAACGGTCGGTTGTGATCTGTCGTCCCAAGTAGTAGGTCATTGTCACGTGAAGGTAACACCTCGTTGTTCCTTTAACGAGCAAACCTCATCTAAGGAATCTCCGGCCATTTGAGCTAAGCAAATTTCGGGATCAAGTAAGGCCTTGATCGAGCTTCTCTCATCTCCTTTGATAAGATGAGAGCGTCGTAAATGCTCGGCTTGGCGGTAGTTTCCTAAGATGGGCTAACACATTGTAGTCCACTTTATTCTCATGCGTCTCGGCTTCTTCTCGAATGGGTATTTCTTCGCTGGGGTTGGTTCTTCTTGAACAACCACCGCTTTCCTTTGTCTTTTGGACCCATTCTTGGAGGTAGAACTTTTCCACTTCTTAGGTTGACTTCTGTAATTTCTTCTGAATCTAGTGTTGAGTTTGTCGGTGCCTCCTCCTGAATCGGAATGACTGGCTCTTCTGGATTATCTTCCAAATCTGAAGGCTCTAACTCTATCGTAACTGGAGCTCCTTGAAACTCACAGATAGATCCGTTGCTTGTTGAACTCTCGTAGCCTCCTTGATGGATGCTTTCCTCGTTATTCTGATCGTCGAGATCGTGTATGATTTGGGAATTGTTGTTGGTATCGAAGTCGACGCCCGGATTGTCGCTAGTTACGTAATCGTTAGAAACGATCGAAAACGTAGCCAACGCCATTACCCTTATCATTATATGATCCCACCGAAGTGAGCGAGATAGTCATACAAAATCGAGAGGTTCGAGGGATTTCTCCCCCAAATCGGAAACAACTATCCTAGGATAAGCGGCCCCTAGTCTAGCCTTAGGAATCTCGGTCCCCTCTTCTTCGTCAGTTTTCTTCTTCTCTTCGATTGTCTCCTGTCGAGATGGTTCTTCTATCGCAAGTGATAGTACCGGCTTAACAGGTCTCGAACTCTGAATTGAAGCTCGCACCGAAGCGGTTCGGATGTTGTCTAAAATCTTCTTTGAAGATCTCGTCCAGGCGGTAGTCTATCCATCGTTGGTTGCATAGGGATCTATCGGAATGACGGGGTCGGTTGAGATAACATTGACGGAACCTCCTTTGCGGGGTTCCTTCATGTACTCTTTCGGGATTGTTATATTTCCTTTCAGAAGGTTGTCGTTGAGCCAACTCTTGAAGGTAATGCGGTCTTACTATCTTGTGCCCAAGCATCCAGATGGTAGGGGCAAAAGTTGGGATCACCTTTCTTGTTGACTTCCTCGGTCTTTTGGGCTCCAGAATTTGGAAATCCGGAGTTTTCATTAAGGCTGCGGAACATTTTCGATATTGCTTCATTTTTGAACGGATATTCTCTCGCTCGAAGCTCCCTTAATGTACGTTGCGGACGAGACGGTTGTTCATACTTGCGGAGACGATCGATAGTCTGGACCGGGGTTCGTTGGTAATTTTGTTGTAGTTCTTTGCGGCCGTTACGGTGGTATTTGCATCGGTTGTTTGCCTTTATCAACTGCTGCAGCAATCCCGGATTTCTTTTCGAAGGTCTTCACCGGCTTCGCTTGTCCGTCTTGTCGGCAAAACTTAATTGCTTCGCCTCTTCTTGCAAGCTTCCGGCCTTGCTTAACGACTTCTCAAAAGTCTTAATAGTGAATCCCTTGAGGAGAAGTGCTATCGGGCCGTGAATTCTTTTAAGCAAGATGCCGATCGCATGTTGTTCTTGCGGTTGTGGTTCACACTTCATGCTTAAATTCCTCCATCGAAGTATGTAATCCACTAGAGTTTCATTCGGCCTTTGTTTCTCTACCACTAAATCACCTATAGTGATGTGGTGCTGAGCTCCGACAAATCGCTTAATGAAGAGACTCTCTAGCTGCGAGAATGTCTTCACGAACTGTTGGGTAATTCGCATACCGGTCGAAGGCGATTCTCGACGGATCGCTAACGAGCTGTCGGAAGAGTAGCGCATCGCTCCCGCCGGCATTGCAACAACCGGCACGAAAGTGTGCAACATGCTTGTCGGGGGTTCCCGGTTCCGTCGAAGGTCTTAAACGAGAGGTGGTACGAAGCCTTTCGGGTATTGGACGGCGTCGAATTCTTCCGGGTAAGGTCTACCCGTCCGAATGGATGTCCCGTTCTTCAATTGTGCTAGGGCTTCTCGCACTTCGTCGCTCTACCAAGTTCTTGATATCCTTTTCGGGGATCATACTTTGTGTCGTATCCTTTTCACTGGTCATCCCCATTGACGGATGTAATCTCCTTTCCTCCGTCTACGATGTGAATGACCTGCTGGGGTGTCTCTCATGTGGTTGTACTTGACTTTGGAGAGTGGCTAGAGCTATGGCCATCTCTTCCATCCTCTTCGCCATTTGACCGATCGTGTCGTCCTTTTCCTGAAGCCTGTCTCTTCATCGGTTCGGCTCCTCTCTTTCTGCAGTTGCGGGAGCACCTTGAGAAGCCGATGAAGCTCGTGTCTCAACCATGTTGATTTCCGCATATTCGTTGTCCATGAATTCGATGAGTCGATCTCATCTCCGAACTTTTCTTCTCTTTCTTTTGCCAACCGTCGGATGTCGGTTCTCAACTTTTCCATGGCATCTTCTAGTGGAGCTTTACGTGTATCTTTGTGGTTGTCATGCGATGGTTGCCGGGTCCTTTTTCACGAGTCCCTTTCATCGCGAGTAGCACTTTCTTCGATTCCGGCCTCCGGCGAGACTTTCTTTCTCGGGCTGCTCGTTTCGGTCTCAATCGCCCCGTAGTGGGACGCCACACCATCCTTCTAGCGACGGAAGGTCTAGTGACCGGATGGTACTATCGGCTAAATGCTTGGAAGGTGGTATCCTCCCTAATCCGTAATCCCGACACTACGACGGGCGGGCTAGCCTTCATTCTCTTGCTTGGCTTTTCTATCATGACGGCGGGTTCTACTCGGGGCCCAAGACGGGATTTGACTGGCACCCGTCCTATCCTTCGTAGAATTTCCGACACGGGGCAGTTTTCCTTCTTTGCTAGCTTTTCTACCAAAGTTTGCAGTCGAGCAAACGGCGTAGTTCTAGTTCTTTTCTTGCGGCTATTGTTGTAGTATGCGGGCCGTGGTAATGTGGCGGCAATCTTGCGAACATTCTCTTCATCCTCGCGGCGGAGAGGGGATGGAACCCGCTTCCTCCCAAAAGTGGTATGTAGTCGAGCGGTGGTGTATATTCACGGCAACTCCGGAATTTCCTCCGGGAAGGCAATCTCGGCGGCTACGGCTTCCTCGGCGATCCTTCTATTTCTATTTCTTCTTTGGGTCTTTGTCGGCGACGGAATCTTCGAACTCGGACCCGATTTCGAAGACGAAGGTCTTACGGGAAGATCCGTACCCTCCACGGTAACGAGGTTTATCATAGTTACGGATTTCTTTCCCCTTTAATTTGGCGAAGTCGGGGTAGGTGCAGAAGCAACTAGACCGAGTGGGGGTAGTAAGAACGGTCCTCTCGCGGACGGCAGTACTCCTCCTAGTCGGGATCCTTTGCGGGGAGGAAACTCTTGGGTCGATCTAAGGTTGAACTCGAGCGGTGGCTCCTCGACTTCGGATACCTTGTTCGTCGGTGCAAAGAGGGAGACGTCGGTGACCTTGACGTTCGTGTTTTCAAATCCTCGTCCAAATCGGATGATCCCATTGTCGGGCGGCTCATCCTTATAGACGGCGAAGTCCGATCACGTTGGTGAAGGAGAAAATCGGTTTCGGGGCTTCCATTTCGCAAGGTAGCTTCGGTCGTCGATCCCGAGTTATGCTTCTTTTCTTTAGGACGAAAAGAAAGGAATTGAAAAGAGTCCGAACTCATTTTTGTTCATGTATTTATAAAAAAGAATCATTTGTTAAAGGAATCACTTATCGGAGGGTTTGTTTATTTAGAACGGAATGTTCAAAGATGTAGAGAAGGTAAGGAATCCGATTCGAAAGGAAAAGAAAGTCTTAAGCAAGACTTCCCGACTCGAAGGATCACTCCTAAACTAACACCTATCGGGGGTCCACCCCACCTCGAAATGAGGTAAAAGGATCTCGGAACCTCTCTCGTTTAGGGGTGTCTAAACGAGTGGCTCCTAAATCCGAGAGAATGTTGGCTATACTTGTTCAAGATAGAAATGAACATAGTATTCCAACGGAAAGAAGGGTAGTTTGATCCATTAGGGACATGGATACACTACCGATTTTGAAAGCGAAATTATTTGATTATAATAGAGAGAGGAATTGTCCCCAGCGGAGTCGCCAGAAGTTGTCGGCATATTTTTAGGTTGTGTGATATTTTGAAAAGGGGTCGCCTAACAGAAGTTGTCGGCGAATTTAAATTTTAAATTTTTAATTTAAATATATATATATAATTTAGAAAGTAGTATTTGATTTTGAAAATAATTTTAAATATGAGATTAAACCGATCTCACATCCCAAATAGTTTATATAAACGAGCACCGCACCACAAACCGTGTATCTATCCCTAAGGATAGACACACCGCTTGATGGTGGGGCTCGATCAAATAAACTAGAAGTTTTGTGACATCCGTTTGGTCCGCGAACCAATTTTATAAGCCGACAAATTCCCCGCTTAATATGAAAGTATCAAACAGGGTTTATATTACTCAGGTTCTTTAAAATTCACTATAAGGGCGAAGCCCCTATAGTTAATTACATCTTAAGTGACGGGAATCACCTAAGAAAACTCTCGATAATAATCGATAATTCTGCTCTCAAGAATTTCAAAGTTTAAGGTTTTCAAAGATTGAATTTTGGAATTTCGATAGGGAATGGATCAAACTTTGGAACATTTTGTTTTGTGAATCCAAAGGAAGAAAGGTAGGAGAAATCACTGATTTGAAGTGAACTTCAGTAATTTCCCGACTTTTCTATTGTTTGGCTTGAATTTAGGAAAGTCCTAATATTTATTTAGTATTTCAATCTTGCCAATTTTAATTAATTAGGGCTTATATTTGTATGATAAAATCAAACAAATAGCCTAGAAGATGTGAGGGTTTATTGTCGTATCGGACGACTACCTCGGAATCCTAAGACCGGTTAGGGCTTAATTTGCAATGCAAATGCCTAACGAAGAGGTTGAGGATTTATGTTGCACTAGTGCAAGCTACCTCGAAGTCCTATGGCTTTATTGTTTAATTCTAAGAAGGTTTTGCTTGAAGTAGGTTCAAGTTTTGTTGATGACGATGACCGTGTCTGCCCACCATGCTCCAAGCTCCTTGTTGTTGCAGAGGTTTAGTTTTAGAAATCATAAATCAGGGGATGAGAAAAGTGTTTTGGTTTAGAGAAGTCTTAATTTCCAAGTGTTTTGTATTTTGATTAAAACAAATCTTAAAGTTGATTATAACGACACCGGTTAAGATCCCACGGTTCCATCCTTCCGGCATCATTATTTTTATCGGATTCACTTAGTCCGGATGAATTTGCTAAACTCAAGCTGAATGAGTTCCACACTTTCATTTAGACCGTGGGAAATCCCGTTAGCAACACGTAGGTTACATCATCCAAGGTATTCCCGATCATCCAACAGGACGTTTTAATTTAGTTGCAATTGTAGTTTTGTGTTCGTTTGTGATTAAATTTTGAGTTGTTTTATATTTTGAAATGTTGTGGCGGTGAATTTTATCTTGCAATGACTTTTAACTTAGTTTTGGTTTCAGTTTTAGGGACTATCCTAAAGGTGTGGGTTTTCATGCAACAGTTGTTTTATCATGCAAGAAAAGTAAAGTGCATCCGCAATAAAGTAAATTGCGGGGAAGTAAATTGCAAGAAAGTAAATTGCAATAAAATAAAAGCGTACCTGGAGGGTCTTCCCGTCATCCCAAGCTACACTTAAAACACAATTAGAATATTTAAGCAAGTTCCTAGGTAAAGCTAAGGGAAAGGTTATGGTTTTCTACCAAATTCCTAATCCTATAGCTAGTCATCTCCTATGACGTCTAGGTTCTTTGTGTTTTTTTGTTTGAGGACGATTTTCTTCATCAAAGAACAATTAAATCCAATTGTTCTTATAAATATCCTATCATATTGAGGAAGTGCTTAAGAAGAATCTCAAACATCTTTTCGATATTTCTAGGATTGTTTTAAGTCCAAATGAATTTAATTATATAAATGAATCAAACGTCCGAGGTTTTCAAGTTTTGTTAACTTGCTCAGGTGAATTAAGACATTTGAATATCTTATGAGTGAAGTAGCACTTCATTTAATGTTTCATTTAGGAGTTATAATAATCAAAGCTTTCAAGGGTAAATTAGTATTCAAATGATTTGATTTAAGTTAAAGGGTTTAAATTTGGAATAGTGTTGAAGTTGCTTTAGATTTATTTTGAATTCTTTATGTCTTAGGTGATGTTATATTTAATTCAATTTAATTTGATTGAGTTTTAATTTAATTTAATTTAATTTAATTTGATTTGATGTTTAATTAATTTGATTTGATCTAATTTAATTTAATTATTTAATTTAATTTAATTATTTAATTTAATTTAATTTAATTTAATTTAATTTAATTATTTAATTTAATTTAATTTAATTTAATTTAATTTAATTTAATTGTTTAATTTAATTTAATTTAATTATTTAATTTAATTTTAATTTATAATTTTAATTGTTTAATTTAATTTAATTTAATTATTTAATTTAATTTTAATTTATAATTTTAATTGAGATTTTAAGTCTTTTAATATTTTGAATTTGAATTATCATTTTAATTAAGAGTTGAATATTAATGAGATGATTAATTTAGGGATTTTTAAATTAAAGAATAAATCTCTTCCTAATAAATATCCCTTATTTTAATAATTCCAATTTTATTATTCTTCCAAATTTAATCTATTATTTAATTAAAGTTTAATCATTTTAAAATTATTTAATGGGTTTCTACCCTTTAATTATTTAAATTTCAATCATCCAAACCAGATTAAGATCAAATATTTTACTTGTTGATTTTTTTATTAAACCTAAAGTTTTAATTAAGGGTTAAAAGTTTAATTACCATTTTACCCCTTTAGCTTAATAATTTCATAACTCACTAAATTGAACTTAAATCAACTTGAAATTTTTATGTGACTTCACTCATATGTCAATAAAGACATGAGAGGAGAAAATGTGATTTTTTTGTATTTAATTTATTTATATAATTATTTTTGGTGAAAATAGAGATTTTCAAGGAAAATTTGACAACATGACCAAAGGAAAGTTTCTGTCCTTAAGAAAATTAGGGGACATTCCTAATGACCAGAGAAGCATTTGGACCAATTTTGGTGATTTTTTGAAATATATTCTTTTTATTATAATTATTTTGAGTTTTGGAGTATTAATTAATTTAAAAACAAAATAAAGGTTGAAAAATGAATTTTATATTTTTCAAAAAATCTCTCTGATATCAAGGAAACCAGAGAATCAAATTTTGCAATTTTCTGATTTTTCTATGATTTATTATAATTATTTTAGTGAAAATGCTAGAAAATACATTTTTTTTAATTTTAAAATTACCCTAGGGCTTTAAAATTTAATATCTCATCATATAGACTTAAGAAAAATATGGGGTTTATTCCTAAGTGATTAAAATTCAAAATGGGACATTTTGGTGAACTTTATTATTTTTGTGATTTTTATTATTTTTTAATTATTAAAAATATTAAAATATTATTAAAAATCAACTTTCTTAGAAAATTGAAATTTTAATTTTCTTAGATTCCCCTGATATCAGAGAGGCTCCAAAACCAATTTGGTGAATTTTTAAAAAGTATTTTTAAAGTTATGAATTTTTAAAGTTTAAAATGGCTAAGTGGCTTAATTAATCCAATTAGTGGGGCTAACCAAGTCCAATTGACTTCAAATTTTTATGGTGGGTTCCTCTGATCCTAAAGGTCAGTGGAGAATTGATTTCAAGTCAATTTGATGTCTGGTTAATTCTAATTAATTAAAGACCTATTTTGGGTGTTTAAGCCAATTAGGGTTGTTTTAAATGAACTAAGTCAAAACCTATTTTTCCTAGGGTTCTCTGGTCATAAGGAACATCACCAAATTTTCCTAGAATTTATTTCACAACATGCTATTTTTTGGAATTAAAATACTCAAAACAACAACATGCATTTGAAAAATAAATAACTTTTCACAGAGATGGCCTCGACCTTGGAAAATTCAGGGAATGTTCCCAAGTTCGAGGCTTCAAAAGCCCTATGGTCTCATGCCATGGTGAATTGTATACATGCATGGAGAATTAAATGTATGCAGAGAGTAAATAAATTATAAAAAATAAAATACTTGATGAAATTAAATGATTTCTTTTCCACATTATTCTCCTCTCGTTCACTCGAGCAAGAGGGTATTTTTATTTTATTTTTGTGATTTTTCTACACAAAGATATGGATTTTTAAAGTTTCGATATTTAATAAATACATTAAATACCCTATTTATCTACTTATCCACGCGGCGCCAGCGAAACATCGGCAGCTCCGAAGGGGTACGTGTCGCGCTGTGATTGGGCGCCGCCATCTGAGTCATCCGTCCCGGGCCCCGCGGTTCACGTAACATTCCCCGGTCCGGCGCAATGCGAATCGTCCGCTCGATACACGCGCGATCCAACGGCTCCCGGTCATCGTCTACGACTGGTGTGCACCCGTGACCGTCAACCTTCTAACCCTAATTTCTCACTCGATTCTCAACGGATTTTCGTGTTCTTATGCTCTATGGATTCGTCTTGAAGAGACGAACACATCCATACGGTAAACATGCATTTAAATTGACTCAAATTAAAATGAGAATCTCCGGAAGCTCGGGAAGAAGAGGGAGTTCATACCTTTGCTCAGAGAAGTGAAGCTTCGATCTGAGAGTTGTTACACCTTCGATTGGATCCTAGTAAGCTCCAGATGAAGTCTCCTGGTCTGGTGACTTGTCTAGGTTGGACTTCGACCACAGCCCGATCACAAAGCTTGGAGGTCGGAGCAACCGGGTGGCCTAGAGATGGGGCTTTCGGTGGGGAACTTCTCCTCTTGGTCCGGTGAAGGTGTAGGACCAATCAATTTGGGAGTTGGCTCACCGTGAAGAAGTGTCCTGGTTTTGGGCTAAAGTTTGAGCTCGAAATTGGGCTCGGCTAGAGGAATCGGGGCTGAAATTCGGTGGGGATCGGGTGCTCTATGTGTGGAGAGTGATGCGGAGTGATTTTGGCGGAGTTTCCTTAAGGTTTTTGGTTCGGCCTCTCTTTGGCCGAGAGGGTGAGGGGTTTAAATAGGCATGGCCGGAGGCTCTCCAGGGGAGTTTAATGGTTGGGATCAGTCTGCTACGGTGAGGAGAAGAACGAGCTGCAATGGCCATTTGGAGTGAGGCGGCTCAGCAAGGTGGAATTCCAAAATTTGGCTCCTCCCAAGGTTTCGGGCATGGTGTTTTCCGGCGACCGGGTGGCCGGCCGGCCGAGGTCGGGTCACCCTCGAAGCTCGGGTGGGTCGTGGCTGGAGGCTTGTGCGATCAATCGAGGTTTGACATGTGTAAAGGAGTTTGATTTAAATGGAATGGGAGAAGGCTCACTTTGGCTTGGTTTGGGTCAACCCACCATTTTGGGCTTGGTGCACCCTTCCAAGCTCCGATTTTGAGCTGAGGGAATCATTTAGGTCAGCTTAGAAGGAGTGGTGAAGTCTCCATCCATGATGAGGTGGCTAAACATGGTTTAGTGTGTGACATGATTAAGGTAAAAAAGGGTTAAAGGAGGTTTAAGAAAGAACCCCCTCTTCTTGCCATAAATGGACTAATGACAAGTCAAAGCCCTCATGGCTTCATGTGGCTTGAGAATGGCTTGTTCATGGCTTCATTTGGCTTGGGAAAAGGTTGATTTGTTTCATGAAAAGGGTTTTAGAAATATTTGACATTTAGGGGGTAATTTGACATGTGGCTTGATTTGGAATGGTTTAATTGATGATTTTGAAACTTAGGGGTGATTTTGATCAAATGGATGATGAGGGGAAGTGTCATGTGGGCTTTAGGATGATTTGGGCTTTTAAAATTTAATGAAGATGGGCTTTTTAAGAAGGTTTAAGGGAAGTGGGCTTTTAAGTTTAAGGATGTGTTCATGGAAGGGAATTTTTGTAGAAGTTTGGGCCAAATAGTTGTTGGTTTTGGTTTAGGGATGTTTCATGAATAATTTGAAATAGATTTAAGGTGGTTTGGGTTTGAATTGGGTTGAATTTGGGTTTATTTGGTAAATGGGCCAATATAGGTCCAAGTGGGCCAAGTTGGGCCAATGTTGGGCTAGGGTTGAAATTGATGTAGAATTATTGTTGAGAAGTGTTTATGGGAGTGTTTCAAAGAGGTTTTGGCTTTGGTTGGGTTTTGATTTTGAGGTTTGGGCCTATTTGGGTTAGGTTTGGGTTTAGGTCAAAATTGGGCCTTTTAACTTTGGGTTGAGTTTGAGTGGGGTTTGGGTCTAAATTTTGGGCAAATCATGTTAGTTTTTTGTTTGTGGGAATGTTAAAGAAGTTTTAGAAAAGATTTGGGGTTAATTGGAGTTGAATTGGGTTAGTTTGGGCTAAGTTTGGGTCATGGGTCCAAATTGGGCTTTAAGGCCAAAAGTGAGATTGGCTCCAAATGTCAGTCAAATTGGACTTGGACTTGGTTTAAATTGGTATTGGGAATGTTGAATTGAAGTTTAGAATTGAATTGGACCAGAATTTGGGTCAATTGGATAGGTTTGGTTTAACATTGGGTTCACTTTGGGTTAAAATGAGTCGATTTGGGGGTTTTGACAAAAGTAGGGTAAATTGACAAAATTGGCCCATGGTGTAGTTGGACAAAATGAAATTGGGAATATTTAAGATTTTTTGGAATTTTCTGGGAATTTTCTGAATTTTTGGATTTTTAGGCCAAGAAGGGTATTTTGGGTATTTGGAGGGTATTGGGAGGTTTTCTTGGAATTTTTGGTATTTTTGGATATAGATGGTCAATTTGAGTGGTGTAGAAATGTTTGGGAATAATTTTGAAGAATTTTAGGTGACTTGGAAATTTTGCAAAAATTTGGGTTTCAAGGGTTTTGGGTAGGTTTAGTAGGTGTAGGGCTCGGGGTCAAAAATTGAAAATTTGGGAAATTGAAGATTGGGTGGATTTAGGTGGAAAGAAATCATTTTGGTTGAGCCATGAAGCCATATCAAGCCCATATGAGCCATGAGAGGACTCATTTGAGGCATTCACTATGTTGTTCCTAACCTTCTTAGCCAAGGGCTCAGGGGTTAAGGACCATCCATGTGAATCACCTACATGAGTCAGGAGGTCAAGTTGGGTATGGGTGTAGTTTTAGGAGGTGTGTGGGAGTGTAGTGTGTAAGTCAGCCCCTTCACCAGACCAGGCCACCCAGGGCAGTCCTAAGGCCAAAGAGTCCTATAGGAACTCATCCTTTAAACTTCCACATTTGATTTCAACCCTCTAGGTGATTAGGGGTCTACGATCAAGTTTATGGAGTTTGCGGGGAGTTAAGAAGTGGTTTGAATTTCTAAAAGGTGGGTCCCAATTCTAGTCCTCTAAGATAGTCAAAGGAAAAGCCTAAGGCTAGATCCTAAGCACTAAAAAGAAGAAGGGAAGACCTCATCAAAAATGAGGTCAACAACACACAGGTACCGCTATGGGGAGCATGTAATGATTTCTGATCATTTTGCTTGCAGGTGCTATTTAGCTCCCTCGCTTATAAGACATGGATCATTATACGCGTTGCATGACTTTCCCCACTAATAATCATTTTTTGCAGGTCGAGTCTTTTATTTTCTTTTTTATATGTATTTGATAGAGTTCTTAGGTCAAGTCTTACAGCAGAAATAAGATACGGGCACGAGTTCCGAGGCATTTGATGCGGGAACCATGTAGAGGGGACCAGGAGCATATGCTCATGGCCCGCATCTTAATTCTGCATTTGATATTGATGTATAAATTTAGGACTGGACATGTATATGCGAAGCCCGACCACTCTTTTTATTTTATGGGATATGTTATCAACCCAGAGGCACCAACCTGTTTATTATTTTGTTTGGCTTGTTTTACTTTCTACATTTGCATTTGCATGCTTTCCTGCTTGGATTGGTTTTCATTGTTTATTTATGTGCATCTGGGATTCCACAAAAAATATAATCTAAGCTCATTAGGGACCCTAAAATTATAAAATTTCTACATAAAAATTCCAAATAAAACATTCAAGATAATTAAAATTTAGGATTAAAAGATTCAAGATTTTAAAAAACTACTTTTACTTCACTGCACGACCTTTGGATTTTTTTCAAAATAGTTTGCATAGCATGGATAACACTTAAGTCATATTAATAAGGCCTCAACAATAATTAAGTATCGCTCAAGATAACTACATCATATTTACATGTCCCGAGGAGGAGCCCCCATGATTCTCTAACCCAACTGGCTCAGCATAAACTTCTACTTTGGTGGTTGTCTAGCACACATAGGGTGTTAGGAGGCATCCCGATCCAGACGAGGTGTAAGTCCTATTGTTTGGAGCGTTTCCAGCTTTGCAACTAAACCTCCACCTCTTTCTTTTCTGAGGCATCCTTACCACATTGGCAGGTGTAAGACCTACCTCTTGGAGCTCTAGTCGATAGTCATAGGATAGAGTTTCTTCCTTTGACCTTATGGCTACTGAGGTTCCCTATGGATGACGCAATTCACGTATTGCTGTCTAGGGATCTCATGACGTGTTGGGTCAACTACCTTCACGTCTGGGTAGACTTGGGGTCTTAGTGTCTAGGGATGATGGGTATGCAGTACCCTGACCCGACTACCTCTACATTTTAGGGACTACTCCTCCACTCCTTTGACTACCCCTGTTGAGCTCTATCGCTCCTGTTGACTTTGTTGGTATTAACTTGATAGCTTGATGCCGATGAGCTACCGACTGTTTGGGATGTAATGATTTGTCCTCTACATTTATGACACGGACGTACTTTGACGTATTGGGGTACCCCTACATAGATGATTATTGGTTATTCCGTGGGCATCGTATGCTGATAAGCCACTATCCATTTGGGATGTGAGAGACTCACTTTCAGCCCAATGACTTAGTCAGAGCTTTGAAGCATATGGGCATTCCTACACGGAATAATCATTCCTTTGATGTCCTACTTTCCCAGATCTATGATAATATGAGTAAGACCCATTTTATCGAGAGTATTCTTGGATACTGACCCTCGATCCGCAGCAATGCACCAAAAACTTCGTTTGCAATCGCCAAACAATGCAGTAATTTATATTATCAAAAATATGTTATAGCCAATATTTTGACTCAAATAATAATAGCGACTAGTGTATATAAATATAATTTTATGGAAAATATTTTACACACTAGGGGTACTACACAAGTATACGTATCGCTTCAAGTAATATAGGGCTTTAAATAAAGACCCCAGTATAGATCCCACAAGGAGGATTATAGATTTTTTTTAAAATATTTTGATTTTATTTTTATGTATTTCTTTTAAAGTTACAAGTTGATATTTAATTTACTAGATGCAGAAATAAAGCAGTAATAAAGTAATGATTGATGTAAATAAAAATAAGCAAACAACTTTCTTCCTTTCAATTAATCCAAGACTTTTTAGACAATGTAATATTCGTGGAGATAATAAATTTATGGTATTGTGTCAAATAGAAGCATTCATATTCTTTACCTTCGCTCGATAGTATAAAGAACATTGGCTAATCTATAGATCGTGTCCGGATGTATTGTTAGTAGAATGGGTTAATCTGAGCTCACACTACTAGATGTCCGAGGGTGGCTATGGTCGGCCCTACTAGTGATCATTTCCTTCTCTATAAACCAAATTACAAGAATTTAGCCTGTCACTCTAATCACTTATCAATTCTATGCCCATTAAATAATATCTTCTTATTTATTTGCACTTCACCTTGAATAACCCGCGCAAGACCTTCGACTACCCAAGGATTCATGTGATATCTACAAGTTAAGAATTCATCTCCTTCTAGGTTATCAAAACTCTTCAACAGATTTTAACAATTTAAATGGCCAATTTAAATAGTAAATTAAGATCCGGTATTAATATCATCACAATGTTTAAAAAATATATATAGATTTTAATTCTCCAACAAATTTTATATTATCTTATTTATCTTTTCATAATTGAAAGAAGAAAGTAAAGTAACTACTTATAACACATTGAATTTAAACAAAAAAACATATAAATAAAACTTTGAATCAAAATACAAATACTTATCTCAAGTGTTTCTCCAACTGAACCTCTGAATCCTTCTGACTCCAAAGTAAATAGGCTTCAAAAGCACCGACTCTTCAAATACCCATTATACAAACTCTAAAATAAACTCACTAATTAATAAAAGAAACTATAAATATGGCCCTTAAAATATTTCTCTAATTTCTCTCTCTAAATGGAACTATGGGGCTAGGGGACTAGGTTGGGCGTTGGTGGTTTGTGGGCCTTTTTCTCTGAAGGAGTAGCCTCCTATTTATCGGCTTCAAGGGTTGCCTTGAGGCACCTCTTCAAAATTTGTCCATGTTCAATGAATCTTCTAGAAGGTGTGCCTGGCGCCTAGCCGCCGGAATCTGGTGCCTAGGCGCTAGACTCTGCATCCAGTTCTTTGCACCTCTTCACTTTGGATCGCACCTCTTCGCGATCCTAACCGTTTTCAAGCATCCAAATACAATGTATAACATGTCATATAATCCAAGAATAACTGCCAATCTTCTAGATGGTTCAATAACCACTAACACCGTCAAAATAACCGTCTAAAAGTCGTCAAAAATCTTACAGAATTCTGTATCGAACTGGCGCTTAGGCGCCGGATTCTGGCGCCTAGGCGCCGGATTCCTGCGCCTAGGCGTCGGATTCTGGCCTAGGCGCCAGGCCAATTATTTTGACAATTTTGCAATTTGGCTCCATTTTTGCTCCTTTTTGCTCCTTTTTCATCTTTTTTTTCTTCTTGAACATTTTAGCATCACCTACATCCAAAACACAAAAATACCTTTCATTAAAGCATAATATCCTTAAAAATTTGATAAAAATCAAGGCATAAAAATAGGTATTTTTTTCATGGATCAAAATCCCCAAAACTTAAACGTTAGTTGTCCTCAAGTAACCCTTTTTACTATATAAAATGTATAACAATTGGAATAAAAGGTAAATATTTTAGATTTCTAATAATTTTTTATTTTATAAAGGCATTAGTAAATCATTAACCAAATTTAACTAACTAAGTTTAATTTTAAGAATTTAAAGAATATTTAACTACCAAATCATAAGATATCAAAAATTTTTCATTCATTTTGAAAATAATTGTAGTTTATTATATTAAGATCACATAAATTATTTACAAGAAAAAGATCTTCATGAAAATATTTTCTAATAAAGATACATGCATAAAAATTAAGTAAAATATGTAATCAGTTTTTTTCTTATAAGCTAATTCAAGTGAAGCCAATTTTTAATTAGGCATCTCCTCAAGCTTCTCCTTTCTCTTCTATTTTTTTTTTACAGAGAGGATTACTATATCTGGATAGCCTGTTAATGGTTTTGAACTTCGCTATCCTTAACTTATATTTTCAAACTTATACATTTTCACTTAATTACTATAACATGAATAGATTTCAAAAAGAATTTAAATCTTTTCTTTTTTCAAGTTATAATTTTTTATTTCTTAATATTTCTAAAATTTAATTATTTCTACTATGAATAGAAAATTTTCTTAATCTTACTCTTCTTTAAGTTGAATAATTCTATTCTTAAAATCAATCAAAGTTATTAAAATTTTGATTAAGTCTCGCTAAATTATTTATAATTTCAAAAATTTAAATGAGCTTAAATAAATTCTTCATTCCTTATGTTAATTTTTTTTAGAAAATATTTGTTCATTAAGGACAAATAAAATTTAAATTTGCATGTATTTTCTCTTCCCCCAAACTTATGTTTTGGTATATCATGAAAAAATTTAAAGTATAAGAGAAAGAAAGGTATAATTTAAAAAAGAATTTTTTATAAATATGTAAAAACAGTCTAAAAAGAAAAATTTACTTCTACACATGTTTTTTATGAATATTACTGAAATAACGAAGCATATATAAAAGTAAGCAGGCTCATCATTTTTTTTATATCAGTAGCTGAATTAAATGACTATACTACTAATAGGTAACGGAAACGTAACAACATTACTAACTATTTAAGAATACTAAACAGTAGGTTGAAACAGAAATAAACATTAATTCATCCAAATTTCAGTCTTCAACACGATACACTAAATATTTAAAACAGTCTCAACATCAAATAATCTGCACAAAGTTTCATGAACAATTCTACACTAACAAACAACAAACAACAAACAGCACTGGCAAACAAGAAATAAACTAACAACAGAATCAGCACATCTCAGAGGTAAATCAAGCTACTAATCACTATCTCGTAGCCTCGTCATCGTCATCACCAAAAGAAAACTCCACATCCTTTGGATCAACATACGGTGAAAATTTAGGACGGTAGGAAACCGAACATCATGCTCACCCTTCAAGAATCTCACTAAAGACTCGAATACTCAGCATCATACTCACTTTTCCTTTGGGTAAATTCGGATAAATGATCAATCTTCTTGTCTATAGTATCTACTCGCGAGTGAGTTAGAAATAACTCATTCTGCCGCTCCGGAAATTGATCATGCATCGATACCCGTAAACTAGATGGTGGCTCAGCAGTAGAAGTAGAAGGTCTAGAAGTAGAAGCTCTACCTGGAGTAGGTACAGAAGTAGAAGGACCGGTAGATCTCTTCCCTCGAAGACGATCATAAATACTAACACTCTCCTGTCCAATTGGCTTTGTAGTCTTCAACTTCTCCTCTGATATATCAGCAGAAACTTCATTGCTCTTGCATAAAGAATGAATCAAGGATGGGAATCCTAATCCCACAGAAGTGCTGGATCTAGCAATCGATTCCACTGAATCATAAATAATACTACCAACACCTATCGGCTTCTTCTCCTGAATGTAGTAGTCCAGGATAGCTCGATCTCTGGTAACTTCACTCAGGTAGTTGGAAGGTAGAAGTCTAGCAGAAATAAAATAATGTCATGTCTTTGAAATACCATTTAGCTTAGAAGATTTGAAGTTTACCCGTTTGTCGTTCTGGATCTTCTAAGCTCCAGTGCCATCAGTCAGATATGCAATAATCATCTCAAGATCTCCCTCAGATGGAGATAAACCGAATAGTAAGCACTCGATGGTAGGTGGCAGGCCGTAGAAAATATTGATCTGTTTCAGAGTAAATCCTACTCCGACACCTCTAACGAAGACTTCGTAGTCTTCTACATCCAAAAAGTTGGCATAAAACTCGCGTACAATAGGAATAACGTCAACATCAGTGAAATAACAGAATCGTTGCCAGTTGTGTGCAACGATCGTGTTCTCGATCATTTCACCAGGATTGTAAAAACTGAGCTCCGAGAAAAACTTTCTTGACGTCGCAAATTCGTGATAACGAAAATGCATTGTTGCAGTCAAAAACTTGCTACTGTCGAAATTTTCTCGTGTCTTTCCTTGCTTAGATTTTGGTGTCATCTAAACGTGAAAGAAAACACAAATAAATTTAGGAATCAAATATTTAAACTCTTTTTAAGCTTGAGAAACTTAAAATGAGTTTAAAAATCCATGGAGAAACTCTAAAAATCAAAATTTTTCTCAAAATTTTGGTTTTTAGCAAAAATAGAAAAAACTATGGTAAGAATCAAAAATAAATGGATTAGAAGGTAGATCTGACCCCGAGATGAAGAAATCAAGTGATTTCAGGCTCAAAAACTTGATGTATTGACCTCAAGATGGATCTAGGGGGGTGTATTTTCGTGAAAAAGAGGAAGGGGATGAAGCTTAGGCATCAATGGGATTTAAATGCTAATTTTCGGTAAGCAGGCTGAACCGGCGCCTAGGCGCCGGACTTGCCTTTCACAAAAATCACTTTAAAAATTTTATTTTCCACCAAAACTCATAAATTCAACATCCAATTACTCATATTAGAGTAGTGCTTCAGTTTCCAACTTCCAAAATATTTTCCAAAAATTTTAAAACTTAAAAATTAAATCCACCAATTAAACACAAGGTTTAAATCAAACTCTTCTAATTCCACTCATAATCTTCGATTTTGGCTCAATACAATACAGATAAGTATAGTAATATGATTCAAGTCTTAACAAACAATCAAACTACACAATTTTAAAGCAAATACAACACATATTGAACAATAAATCAAACACACAAACAATACATTCGATTTACTAAATTGATACAACGACACACTAATAAAAGTCTAGATCGCACCAAAATAACTATCTAATCTTCAAATTAGAAATTTCCATTCTCTTCATAAGGAAGATTACTAGGCCTACTTGGGAAGAATACTAACGCCCTCAAAAAATCCGTAGCCGTTTTCTCGTCGATCCATTTGTTCTTCGCATACATCTCCACTTGAGCATCTTGATAAGCCTCTGGATGATCAAATTGAAGCTTTGCCTGCCATTCCAGATGTTCAATTTGATGATACATCTCATGGAGGAGATCTCCAATACTTTTTAATTCTGCTTCAAATTTATCTAGATGACTTGAAATTTTCTCCAAACTTACAGCAATAAAACCATTGAAGTAGGGTTGAGGATCCTTTGAACCTTTGTCTCTAGCTTCTTCTCCAAGACTTCTTCTCTCCATTTCTTCAAAAATCCTCTCTAATCTCTCAAGAATGAAGTGTCTAGGTCGTAATTTTGACTGCTTAGGGATTGGGTACAAAGATGGGGTAATTTAAAGAAGAAAATCGTGTGAAAAACTGAAAATTTTCAGTTTTTACACGATCCAGTAATTGTGGCGCTTAGGCGCCAAATCTGGCGCCTAGGCACCGGACCCATCGGTACACAGTTTTACTCTAGCGCTTAGGCGCCAAATTTCGGTGCCTAGGCAACGGAACCATGTTTGACTCCGTTTCGTGATCCACTTTTTGATATTTATACTTACAACTATGATATGAAAATTAGCAAGGACACCAAAAACTTGATCCCGCACTGAATATATATATATACTGATGATTATGTTATGGAATTTATGATTTATATTGTGGATACTACGCAAGTAATATAGAGCTCTAATGGAGTCCTAGATATCGATCCCATAAGGAAGTTAGAGAATTTCAAAGACAAATTTAAGTAGACTTACTTACTAATCTAGTATACGGAAATTAAGAACACTTAGACTAAAATAAACTAATGCTTAAAGGTTGAAAATAAGAATTCAGAAAAGTATCTTTCTCCTTGTTTGAGAGAATTAAGTGAATGAAGAATTAATTGAGTTTTTAATTGTATTGTGCCAAATAGGAGCATTCATATTCTTTACCCTTTGGTCCAGGTGCAAAGAACATTGACTAGTCTTATGTTTGATTACTGAATCAGCGGTTAGGCTGGGAGGATACCGACTGCCACTTTAGAGCTCCCACGTTCCCCTCGCCTGAGGGCTAACATCTACACTTCAGCTCCCCAACAATAAGACCAAATTGAATATTTTACTGGGCATTTACAAGAGGATGTACCTTGGTGTATGCTTTTTGCTGATGATATCCTCCTTGTGGATAAGACAAGAGAAAAAGTCCAGAAAAAACTTGAATTATGGAGGTCTACATTGGAGTCTAAAGGTCTTCGTTTAAGTAGAACTAAAGCCGAATACATGGAATGTAATTTTAGTAATAGTAGGTCTAGAGACAACGAGTGTAACTTTGGGTGATCAAATTATTAAAAGGTGTGAACGATTTAGATATCTCGGGTCCATTGTTCAAAGCGATGGTGATATAGATGGGGATGTTAATGGTAGAATTCGGGTTGGTTGGTTGAAGTGGAGGAATGCGTCCGGCCTATTGTGTTATAGAAAAGTACCGCTTAGATCGAAAGGAAAATTTTATAAGATGGTAGTGAGACCTTCAATGCTCTATGGTGCTGAATGTTGGCCTTTAAAAGAGAAGCATAATGTTAAGTTAAGTGTTTCCGAGATGAGAATGATTAGGTGGATGAGTGGCTTTACACTTAGAGACAAAATGCGAAATGAATATATCCGTAAAAGGGTTGGAGTTGCACCGATGACGGATAAAATTAGAGAGAGTCGCCTTAGATGGTTTGGTCACATTAGACGTCGACCAGTCGATGATCCGATTAGGAGAGTAGATGTTTTAAATACAACTTATGTTAAGAAAGGCGAGAGGCAGACCTAGGAAAACTTGGGCTTATTGCATAAAAAATGATCTTAATTTATTAGAATTAAACGAAAATTTGACACTAAAGAGGACGCAATGGAGAAAAAGGATTCATGTAGCCGACCCCACTTAGTGGGATTAAGGCTTTGTTGTTGTTGTTGTTGTTGTTGTTGTTGTACACTAAAATGTCCAATTCTACGCCCGATAGTTAACATTTCCCTATTTATTTGCACCCTCCTTCCAAGGCTTTTGACTTCCTTGAGATGTAATCTTTACTATAGTTGATAATTCAACATATGTTAACAAATCAATTGGCCAGATTAAAAGTAAATTAAGATTTAAGTAAAAGATTAGCACAATTTCTATTTTCATATTTTTAGGCACAACTACTTTAATTCATCATTTCACGAAATCTCAATAACAAGGAGAAAGACTAAGGAAACTACTCAGAACACATGGGAAAAATAACACAAAGCATAGATTTCATTAAAGTTAACAAACAAATAACAAATATACTTATCTCAATTCTTCTACCTAAGCAGACTCCTTGAAGTTCCTTTGACTCTTCCTTCCAGTACAGCACACCAAAACGCTAAGCACTTTATCTACTCACTAAAAAGACTCTAGGATGACACTTAAATTACACTTAACTTCCACACAAATGACACACAACTGACTAGAATTTGTCTCTATTTATAGAAGGAGTCAAATCTCCAAAGTTTGCTTCAGCACCTCTTAAAAAAGCGTCCAGGTTCAATGTATTTTGGCTCTTTTCAACTATCTCGCCCTCGGCGGCTCGATCTCACCGTCGGCGGGCTTCTAGAAGATGGGCTAACCGCACTGATCTCTCTGTCGGCGAACTCGATCTCGCCGTCAGCGAGTTCCTTATAATATATTCAAAATCTCTCGGGAAAATCTTGTCGTCGGCGGCTTAAATCTCACCGTCGGCGGGACAGTTCATTTTTCATCATATCGAGTCCTTTTTTCTTCAAATCCGCTTCTTTTGTGTTTTTTGCTTTCAGTACTTATAAATCTTCATTCATGTAATAAAATAAAGAAAATACCTTTCTTTAAAGTGCAATTTCATATAAAATTGGTATAAATTTCTCAATACATTTTTCTGTGGTAAAATTCCCCCAAACTTAACTATTACTTGTCCTCAAGTAATTTTAATACTACATAAAAGTAATGATTATTTGTAGTAAAGTTTTAATCCAGAAATACTATGAATTTGATTTAAATAAGTATTATAGTGAAGTTTAATTGAAATATTTTTAGATATCTAAATTAATTTTATAGATATAAGGCTATTTAGTCATCAAGTTTAAGATTTTTTAGTCTTCTATTTATTTCAAGAATGACTATATCTGAAATATTAAATTACTTAAAATATTCAGATGATAGGAAGTTCATGAAAACACTACTCAGTAAAATACTAATCTATACATAGAAGTTCAAAAATGTAATTAAAGTTTACCCTTTAGGTTGATTCAAATGAAGCCAATTTTTGATAAGGCATTTCCTCAAGCTTCTCCTCACTTTATATATATATATATATATATATATATTTCTTTTCTTTCTGGATTGATTTTCAATCCATTTTTCTTTACTTTTTTTTTAAGTGAGGATCACTATTTTTGGTTAGTTTATTAATAATTTTGAACTTCATTTTCTTCTTCCTAAATTTGAAACTGGAAACATTTACTTCTCTTATATGTATTTCAAAGTTTTTACTTCATTGAGTTTCAATCTTTTCTTTCTCAACTAAATATTCAAGAATTTCATATTTTAAAATATAGTTTTCCTTACTTTAAATAGTCAACTATATTCTTATACTTTTAAACTAAATTTCTTAATCTATAAAATTAGTTTAATTACTAGAAATATTTTATTCAACTTTTATAATAATTAGATAAATTAATTATTGTTACTGAATTAAAATTACTATAGAAATTCATTTTTATAATAATTTTGAAAATGTAAATTGAGAACAATTTAATAATTAAATTTGTATTTTTCCCTCCCCCAAACTTAAATTTTTCTATATATCTATATAGAGTGAAAAGGAAATAAACTGTAATATTTAAATCATACCTTCGAGCTTTAGGTATTTCTTCTTTTTGAAGTTCTGCAGGTTTTTTCCATTACTTAATTAACCTGTACTGTTAGTATTTTTCTACACACATAATATTAAAGAAAGTGCTGGGTAAAGAAGTTTAACACAATACTGCCACATTTTATACTAACATATTATACTACATCCACATACATTTACTAATTCAATCCAAGGTTACAATAGCAGTCTGAAAACATTAAAAATTTAAAAACTATATAACTTTAACAACAATGTAAAAAATCTACACCGCATCATAATCAAATTCATAAACTAAAACATTAATACTAAAATTTAAGACAACAAACAAACAATCACAACATCAGAGTTTTTAAGTCAAATAACTAAACAAATAATCATAGAATCTAATCTTCTGCATCAAAGTCCCAAACTATATCATCGTTTCCTTGATCAGTGGGTGGATTAGACTGGTAATGAGTAAATCGGGGGCACTCAGGAAATACAACATCGAGCTCTCCTCTCCTATAACGATTCACAGCATCATAATAGGCTATCTCATACTTTGAATGTCTCTGGAGATACTCGCTGTCATAATCATGTCTTCTCTCTAAGCCTCCAATTCTCTAATCAATATGCTCCAGTTTTTCTTCTATTTTCTCAAAACTTTTTCGCTGTAGAGTCATCTCATTCATCAAATCCTGAAGGGTAGGAGTACTATAGGGAGGAGGCTCATAATCGGTAGAGGGAATATCTCTACTCAAAGAAGGTACATAGCTCCTAGTCCCAGATCTCCATCCTTCGTGGGATTCATATTTCTTAATATTAGCCGGAGTAATGGGTTTCATAGGCTCCACCCATTCCTCATCATACCTTGCCTCTACCCCAGATAATTGGCAGAGTGCATAAATCAGACCAGGGTGTCCTAGTCCTCCTCCACTTTCACTTCTTGCAGTGGCTAACATATTCTTATAAATTACACTTCCCACATTAATATTGTACGGCTTACTCTTGGCTTAGGAAAAGTGGATTCATTTATATGAAAAAGGAATTTGGAAATTTTGGCAATTTAGTGAAAATTTAGATGGTGCTTGAATTAGGTTGATTTGATGATTGATTTAGGACTTAGGAATTGATTCCAATTAAAGGGATGATGAGAAGGAGTTGTCAATGTGGGCTTTGGAATGGGTTTGGGCTTTTGGATTTTACTTTGGATGGGCTTTTAAAATGGTTTAGGGAAGTGGGCTTTTGGATTTTAAAATGGACTTTAGGATGAAAGTTTGGTAAAGGCTTGGGCCAAATAATTGTTGGGTTTGGTTTAGGGATGTTTCATGAGTGATTTGGAATAAATTTGAGGTGGTTTGGGCTTGAATTGGGTTGGATTTGGGTTCATTTGGTACATGGGCCAATGTAGGTCAAATTGGGCTAATTTGGGCCAATGTTGGGCTAGGGTTGAAATTGATGAAAAATTAATGTTGGTAAATGTTTATGGGAATGTTTCAAAGAGGTTTTAACTTTGGTTGGGTTTTGATTTTTGGGTTTGGGCTCATTTGGGTTAGGTTTGGGTTTAGGTCAAAATTGGGCCTTTTAGCTTTGGGTTGAATTTGAGTGGGGTTTGGGTCCAAATTTTGCAGAAATTATGTTAGTTTTTTGTTTGTGGGGATGTTAAGTAAGGTTTAGAAAAGGTTTGGGGTTAATTGGAGTTGAATTGGGTTAGTTTGGGCTAAGTTTGGGTCATGAGTCCAAATTGGGCTTTAAGGTCAAAAGTGAAATTGGATTCAAATGCCAATCAAATTGGGCTTGGATTTGGTCTAGATTGGTGTTGGGGGATGTTGAATTGAATTTTATAATTGAATTGGACCAGAATTTGGGTCAATTGGGTAGGTTTGGTTTGACATTGGGTTCATTTTGGGTTAAAATGGGTCAAATTGGGGATTATGACAAAAGTGGGGTAAATTGACAAAATTGGCCCATAGTGTAGTTGGAAAAAATGAAGTTAGGAATATTTGGGATTTTTTGAAATTTTTTGGGAATTTTCTGAATTTTTGGATTTTTTGGCTAAGAGGGGCATTTTGGGTATTTGGAGGGTATTGGGGGGTATTTTTGGAATTTTTGGTATTTTTGGCTATGAATGATCAATTTGAGTAATGTGGGAATGTTTGGGATTGGTCTTGAGGAATTTTGGGTGGTTTGGAGATTTTTTTGAAAAATTTAGGTAATTTCAAGGGTTTTGGGTAGGCTAGGCGGGTGTAGGGTCCCGGAGGTCAAAAATTGAAAATTTAAAAAATTGAAGATCGGGTAAATGGAATGAAATAATTTTGGTTGAGCCATGAAGCCATATCAAGCCTATATGAGCCATGAGAGGACTCATTTGAGGCATTCACTATGTTGTTCCTAACCCTCTTAGCCAAGGGCTTAGGGGTTAAGGACCATCCATGTGAATCACCCGCATGAGTCGGGAGGTCAAGTTGGGTATGGGTGTGGTTTTAGGAGGTGTGTGAAAGTGTAGTGTATAAGTGTAGTGTGTGTGTAAGTCGGCCCTTCACCGGACCGGGCCACCCGGGCGATCCTAAGGCCAAAGAGTCCTATAGGAACTCATCATTTAAACTTCCACATTTGATTTCAACACTCTAGGTGATTAGGGGTTTACAATCAAGTTTGTGGAGTTTGCAGGGAGTTAAGAAGTGGTTCAAATTTATAAGGGGTGGGTCCCAATTCTAGTCCTCTAGGATGGTCAAAGGAAAAGCCTAAGGCTAGATCCTATGTGCTAAAGAGGAAAGAGAAGACCTCATCAAAAATGAGGTCAACAAATGGACCCCTAATAGGTGTGGTGTGCTATCCAAGCACACCGCGCGTATTGGCGTTGACCGAAGATATCAACAAAACCAACACAGATGTCCAAGTGACAAACTTAGGATGAAATTAAAGAATTTCCGCTAGGGAGTGTCAAGTATATCTCTGAGACTGGAGATTCCTGAACTCTTGCTCGGGAAAGGGAAAGGAGGTGAATCCCAAATCACATGATCTGGGGGAATTTTGATTTAGATTTCATTTTGTTTCAGTTTAAGTTTTGATGTGTGAGCTCAGATTTTAGTTTGAGTTTCAATTTAGATTGAAGTTTTGTTAAGATTAATTTGAAGGGATTTGAACTTGAAATGAAAAATTAGAATTTTGTGGTTTTAGATGTGACATCTTCAACCTCAAAAGAAAATTGAATTGATCGGATTAAATCATTACAATGAGGAGAGATTTCAGAGCAATGCGGTATTGGATGTAAAATCCTTATCCTCAAGAGTTTGATTTTGATGTATTTCATTGCGATAGGGAAAGAATCCTAAAGCAATGCAGTCTCGGATGTAAAATCCTCAACCCCAAAGTTTGATTTTGATGTATTTCATTGCGATAGGGAAAGAATCCTAAAGCAATGCAGTCTCAGATGTAAAATCCTCGACCCCAAAAGATTAAGTTCGATGTATTTCATTGCGATAGAGAAAGAATCCTAAAGCAATGCAGTCTCGGATGTAAAATCATCGACCCCAAAAGTTTGAATTTGATGTATTTCATTGCGATAGGGAAAGAATCCTAAAGCAATGTAGTCTCGGATGTAAAATCCTCAACCCCAAAAGTTTGATATTGATGTATTTCATTGCGATAGGGAAAGAGTCCTAAAGCAATGCAGTTTCGGATGTAAAATCCTTAACCCCAAAAGTTTGAATTTGATGTATTTCATTACAATAGGGAAAGAATCCTAAAGCAATGCAGTCTCAGATGTAATATTCTCAACCCCAAAAGTTTGATATTGATGTATTTCATTGTGATAGGAAAGAACCTAAAGCAATGCAGTCTCGGATGTAAAATCCTCAACCCCAAGAATCTGAGTTTTGATGTATTTCATTGCGATAGGGAAAGAAATCCTAAAGCAATGCAGTCTCGGATGTAAAATCCTCAACCCCAAGAATTTGATTTTGATGTATTTCATTGCGATAGGGAACGAACCTAAAGCAATGCAGTCTTGGATGTAAAATCCTCAACCCCAAAAGTTTGATTTTTGATGTATTTCATTGCGATAGGGAAAGAACCTAAAGCAATGCAGTCTCGGATGTAAAATCCTCAACCCCAAAAGTTTGATTTTGAATGGTAACTGATTTTGCAAAGATTTGTAATGTTGATTTGAAAAGTGTGGAATTTTGGTGTTTCGAGAATTTCATGACGAGTTGTAAAAGATTTTTTGTGGAAAGAAACAGATTAGGAGGGAATATGTAGATGTTACATTTCCCATTCAAAAGAGTTGATCGAAAGTTGCTGGTTTGGATTGGATACAATTCTTCGCCATCAGATTCGAATCGAAAACCTCATGGCTCCGTGTCAATGGAATCAACCGCTTCCATCCCAGACAAGGGAGAGAGTAGAACGGATTGGATTTCAGATTTTGAAGATTGAGTTTGAATTTGATTGACATTTGATTTGAGATCTGGAAGGTTGAATTTGAAATTGATTGAGATTTGATTTGAAATTTGGAAGATTGAAATTGAAATTGAAATTGATTGAGATTTGATTTGAAATTTGTGTTTGTCCTTTAACAATTCAAATTTGCCTTATCGTTCATTTAATGTTCATGTGAATTTGGCGTTCATCATTATTTTTAGATTTTTAAGGAAAGTTTTCTTTTATTCTTTTTGTTTCTTTTCTGTTCTTTGTTCAAAGTTAATTTAACTTTAATGGTGTTTTCCAGTCAATTTGCACAAAAGAGGTGAAGGCCAAAATGTGACATGGTCACTTTCATTCCAATCATGTAGAAGATACATCATACAACTCGATCTAGAATACATCTCATACAATCCATGTAGACTCAAAACGGACTATGTATGATCTTTGTCGATCCATCCAAAAAGGCATCTCGTCAAAAATCCATATCTGAATAGTGAGGTGCATGGTCAATAACATCACCTTCCAAGCCATCCTTGGCAAGGATGTCGTATGGATGTACGTTGGAGGTGTGATATTTTCCATGTGACTCACAGCTCGTAAGGCCGGAGGCTCTCTAGCTCTGGGTCTGGCTGGAAGTGGTAAGGTGCTTTCCTGTCATCCATCCTTTTGAAAGTAACTGAGATTCACTTCATTGGTACTCCTGGTATGCAATGTTTAGCGACATCTGCTCCGTTGCCCTTTAGTATCATGACGGAACCTACCGGTAATGGTATCTTTACTGGCCCTCGGAACTCACTCGGGCTCGTTATCCGGAGGTCGGATCCGAACATGATATTACACTTATTCGGAAAAGAAAGCGTGCGAGAAGGTCCGACAAAGTCGTGGTGATCTATGTGCGGGGGTATGCGATCACCCTACTTATAAATGTTAATGATGCAACTGTTGGGTATGCAATCCGCGGCGTACCCTCCATGTTATCATTCTCTTTACCATCCTTTTGATGACCAATGACATTGGATCTACCTTGCCATGACGGAGTATTCCCGGTGGGTTTCCCTTCCTGTCTTCTGCGAAGTTGTAGCAGCATCCACATTGTATTGTGATTCTCCCTTTCCTTGGCATCCATCTCTGGGGTTCTGAGTAAGTGTTTTCTCTTAGGCGGCCTGCTCGACCCATTCTTTTCAAATCCCGGATGCAGTCCACAATTTGTTGTTGTTCGTATTATGAGAACACATTTGTATGCAACTCGAGGCCTTCTAGTATATTGATCCTCCTGCCTCTAATTCTCTCGAAGTATTCAAAAGTTTGCTTCTCGACATTCTGCATTCTTTCTAGCTCTTATTCTGGAATAATCTGCAAATGACGAGGCCTGGTGACGTACTGTGGGATATATGGCTCAATCCCTTTGCGTTCTCCTGCATACCTCGGCTCCTCAGGGATGGTCTCCGTCGGGACATCCTCCGGAGTTGTTTCTGCAACAAGGTTATGCATTACTGGTGGCTTTATCTGGTGGCGTGGTAGCCTTCCTTCTTCTGATCTTCTTGAGATTTCCCTGGTCTCTTATGTTATCCTAGGAGCTGGCCTCCTTTCTTTAGGTTCCTGGCGAACCGGTATCCTTGAAGTATATGCACTGGTAGTAGTGATCGCCGTCGTCGCTGGTCCGCTTGCTAGTTTAGTTAACATCTTGCGGATACGGCGATTTTTATTTCTTCGCTCAGTTGTTGTGAGAGTAGCTCTTCGTACTTCCTGAATCTCTGTGGGTGCGGCGCTGACAAGCCTGCCCTCTGCTGTAGCGACTACGGACTTGATTCTCTTGTCCTCCTCAGTGTTTGTTTTCCTTTTCTTCGTTGCCGGGTTGGTGGCTTGGGCCACCCACTTTCATTCTGTCGGATCGGGCGGTTCCTCTCGATCAGCCGGGACCCGGTCACTTTCCTCGTATTGCAGAGCCCGCCGGTGCGAAGTACGAGTCAATCTCTATTATCGCTCCATCTTTCACCCTCTTTTCGTCGAGTGCAAGGCTTACACCATTTCTAAAGTTCAGGACCAACCGCCCGCTCGACATTTCCCTGCAAAAAGACAAGGAAAATGATCAGGGGCTGTACTGAGAACAAGAACATTAAGAAAAAGTTTATTAGAGACAGAGTTTTCTTTTGTATATATTTTTTTATTATTCCTTTTGTATTTTTAAATTCGACAGGAATGAAGTGGGAAAAGATTGGGAAAAAGATTTTGATTTGGAAGAGAGAACAAGGAAGACTTTATTATCATGATTTTATTTATTTTAGCACATTTTTATTATTTTTTAGTTCGGACCCAGTCATAAGTAATTACTTCGCCCGTGCTTCTAGGGACGAAGAATTCATTCCTTCGAAACATCAGGTAGCGTAATACTTCTTCAAGTATCGTCCGTTGATCGGAAGCATATGACGTTCTCCTTAGCAATTCACTAGCTGGTAAGAGCCTCCTGAGTAGACTGCCTCAACCACAAACGGCCCTTCTCAAGTGGGTTCAAATTTTCCTCCTATCTTGCAGTGTGCAAGAATAGGTCTCTTGAGACAAGAACTAAGTCACCAACTTTGAAGGTTCTTGGGCGGACTAGTCTGTCATGGGCTTGAACCATCTTAGCTTGGTATAGTTCTAAATTCTGCTGCGCTGCAAGTCTTTTCCCTTCCAGGCTTTCCAATTCCTCTAGTCGTAATTTGGCATTCTCTTCTGTCGTGATTTTGTTTGCAACTGCAATTCTGAGTGAAGGAAGCTGGACCTCTAAGGGTAACACTGCCTCGGACCCATACACCAGAGCATAAGGTGTAGCTTGAGTAGGAGTTTTGAAGGTTGTCCGGTAGGCCCATAAGGCTTCTAATAACTTCTCGTGCCAATTTCTCTTATTAACGTCCAAAGTTTTCTTTAAAATTTGAACAAGAGTTTTATTAAAAGCCTCAGCCAGGCCGTTTGCTCTTGGATAATAAATTGTTGAATACCGCCAGTCGATTTCGTGTCTCCTGACAAAATTGTTGATTTGCGTGCTTCTGAATGCTAATCCATTATCTGAGATGATCTTGCGCGGCACTCCGAAACGGTAGACAACTTGGTTCTTGAAAAACTGTAGCACGTGGTGTGCTTTCACTTCTCTGAGTGGAACTGCCTCTGCCCACTTGGAAAAGTAATCTGTAGCCGCAAGAATGAAGCGAAGTCCTTTTGACGATGGTGGTTCTATTGGACCCACTATATCTGTGCCCCAACATTCAAATGGCCATGACGCAATTGTCGGATGTAGCACATTTGGAGGTTGGTGTAGAACCACTCCGTGCACTTGGCATTGGTGACAGCTCTTGGCGATTTTCATGCAGTCGGTCATCATCGATGGCCAGTAGTACCCTATTCTTTTAATTTTCATTTTCATCTTCGGACCCGACTGGTGAGCGGCAAAGAGTCCTGAATGCACCTCTTTAACAATTTCACGGCCTCGGACCCGCTTGGGCACCTTAGCCACATTTGATCAAAAGACCTTCTGTATAACGTGTTGTTTATTAATGCGTAGGACAGAGTTCTTTTCTTGATCTGATGGGCTAACGACCTATCGTCTGGTAGTTTTCCTGTTTACAGGTAGTCTATTAATGGTCGTCGCCAATCTTACGTGTTTTCACGTCACTTCGCTGCAATCGATACTTTTTCTTTTTTCGATTTGTGTATTGTGTCTATGTCGAGTCGTGATAGGACCTGACGTCCGTGAACTGACACTTCCACTGATTCATCTTGCAAGCAGGCAAATTCTTTTGCTAGACGGGCTAACGCATCTGCTAAAGCGTTTTCTTTTCTGGGAATTTTGTAGATCGTCATATTCGGAATCTATTCCAACAACTGTATGGCATACTGGAAGTATTGCTCGAGTCTTGGCTTTAAAATCCGTACTCGTCCGTCGATCTGTTGAATGATTAACTGTGAATCCCCGTAGATGTTGATGTTTGTTATCCCCATTTGAATAGTTAATTCCAGTCCTGTTACGAGAGCTTCGTATTCTGCTTCGTTGTTTGTACATGGCTCTATCAAGTGGTAGGAGTATCTTAACATCCCCTGCTCCGATGTTATAAAGATTAGTCTGATTCCTGCCTTACCTGACACTATCACTTGCAATTCTTCATCTTTGTGTGCTGAAGATGCTCCGTCGAAATATAATTCCCAACGTCGATCATCGGGGTCTTCTAAGCTCATTATTTGTTCATCTGGCAAGTTGTCATTGAGAGGAGATTTTGCCGGCAAAGGGTGTGCTGCAAGGAAGTCTGCTAGGACTAGTCCCTTTACGGCACGAAGAGGCACGAAAGTTATATCGAATTGCAATAATATCATTGACCACCTGGCAAGTCTGCCAGAAAGTGTTGGACAGGTCATCAAGTATTGCAATGGATTAAATTTCGAGATCAGGTTGACCTTATGAGAAAGCATGTAGTGCCTGAGCTTTTGAGCGGCGAAGATCAGGGCCAAACAGTGCTTTTCAATTGCGGGATACTTATTTCCGTCGGAAGTAAACTATGGCTTAGGTAGTAAAGAGCATTTTCTTTACCCTCATCATTGACCTAGGCTAACAGGGCTCCGAGTAAGTCGTCTAAAGCCGCGGTATAAAGTATCAACGGTCTACCTGAGACTGGGGTCGCTAAGACAGGAGGTGTCATTAAATATTGTTTAATGTCCTCGAAGGCCTTCTCGGAATTTCTCTTCCCAAATAAATTTGGCGTCCTTTTTAACTAATGCCGAGAAAGGCCGACACCTACTCGACAAGTTCGAGATAAAGCGTCGAAGATATGCCAGCTTCCCTCGAAAAGATCGTAGTTGTTTTAAGGTTCGGTAGGCGGCATTTCTAAGATAGCTTTAATCTTTTCCGGGTCGATTTCAATTCCACGATGTCGGACAACGAATCCTAAGAATTTCCCGGAGGTGACGCCGAAGGCGCATTTTAAGGGATTCATCTTAAGGTTAAATTGTCTTAATCGTTCGAAAACAATTCTCAAATCATACGAGTGGTTTTCCTTTACTTTGCTTTTGATGACCACATCGTCCACGTAGCATTCGACTTGATTGTGGATGAGATCATCAAAAATTCTTGTCATTGCTCTCCGGTATGTTGCTCCTGCGTTCTTCGGTCCGAATGGCATCATCTGTGTAGCAATATACTCCGATCGGCGTTCCGAATGTTGTAAGTTTTTCATCTTCACGGAGCCATTTTTATCTGGTTGTATCCCGAAGATCCATCCATGAATGAGAATATTTCATGTGTTGAAGCAATGTCGATCATTAATTCAGGATCGGTAGAGGAATTCATCTTTTGGACATGCCTTGTTTAAATCTGCGAAATCCACACAAATTCGATCCGACCATTCTTCTTCCTGACTGGCACCACATTGGCTAACCAAGTCAGGTATTGTTCTTCACAGACAAATTTAGCGTCTATTAGCTTTTTAACTTCAGCTAGACTTGTTCGATTTCTAGACGCATTCTTCTGGGACCTTGTCTGACTGAAACAGAAGTAGGATCCACTCCTAGCTTATGGACTGCGACCTTTGGAGCTAATCCTGGCATCTCATCGTAGTTCCAAGCAAAACAGTCTTTAAATTATATTAATAACTTGATTATTTCTTCGGAGTCTTCTTTATTGAGTAAGGAGCTAACAAAGGTAGGTCTAGGCTCTTCGCTAGTACCTAAGTTAACTTCCGTTAACTCATCTATCGTAGATTCGATCTCTTCTTCGAACTACGGTGGAGCGTTTCCAATTTGTAAATCTTCAAATTCTTACGTAGTTTCCATGCAGTTTTCATTAGACTCGCAAGTGACAACCAAGCAAAATCCAGTATCGATAACTGATCCTACTGTGCCGAATCTGAGACCATGTTTTGAATTGGGTGGACGATCGGAGTTATTCCATAATTTTTCAAAATGTTGTGATTGACCTTTTGTCCATTGCCGAGGTAAGAAACCACGCTGAAATAAATTTTGAACACAGGGAGAGTACCACTCAAAAGGTAATTCCATTAATTTTGATGAAGCAGCATCTTCAAATTGTACATTATTTTCAGTTTTGGAGGATGGAGCACCACGGTAAAATTTGATGGGCTTTGCACCGCCGCTACGTACCTCTTTGACCATCATATCCTCGATCTTATTAGAATGGATCGGGGTCAGGGTCATAGTATGTGCATAGTGGTTAATCTTCTCGTACATCGATTTGTATTCTTCGTCTTCTCATCTTCGAGAGAGATCTTGAATTGCGGCTTCTTCCGACTTATTGTCGCTGCTTCTTGCTTGATCTCTTTTTCTTCTTCAGAACTATCTTCCCAATCAACATTAATGGCTGGTTTCCTCTGTCCAACTGTCCTAACGTCTCTGCCACGACCTCGTCCCCGGCCTCGACTTCGCATGCGAGTTGTGGAGAAACCTTCACCATCTCGCCGTAAGGGAGTGGTGAGTGACTGTTGGACTAGAACTTCAGGTTCATCGTCGTCCCAAATTTCCTTTGCTTCATTCGTTATGGTATCCCCGGAGAAGATTGTTTTCTTCGGAGGTGCGTAATAAGCTACGTCTTCATGGATTCCAATCTCATGTACGGAGAATGGTTGTAAGTCACCTTTGATGCACTATTTTCCTCCATCGTAGTATTTGATGCACTGATGTAGGGATGATGGTACCATCCGGTTCTCATGTATCCATGGTCGGCCCAGTAGAGCGTTGAATGACGTTTCTGAATCAATTATGTGAAATTTCGTGGTTGTCTTTGCCAAGTCACCGGTCTTCATTAGCAGTGTTATCGATCCGAGGGCTCTTTCTCCTTTCTGGTCGAATCCTCTTAATAATATTTTGTCCGCTTCGAGCTCGCGAGCATCAATTTCCAAGTATGCTAGCGTCCGAAGATTCATTATATTGATTGATGCTCCTGGATCCACCAATACTCTGGAGAGTGTAAATTTCCCAATTGTAACTGAAATTTACAACGGTCGGTTGTGGTCTCGTCGTCCCAAGTAGTAGGTCATTGTCCGTGAAGGTAACACCTCGTTGTTCCTTTAACGAGCAAACCTCATCTAAGGAATCTCCGGTCATTTGAGCTAAGAAAATTTCTGGATCAAGCAAGGCCTTGATCAGAGCTTCTCTCAAATCCTTTGATAAGATGAGAGCGTCGTAGATGCTCAGTTTGGCCGGTAGTTTCCTAAGATGGGCTAGCACGTTATAATCCACTTTATTTCCATGTGTCTCTATTTCTTCCCGAATGGGTATTTCTTCTGCCGGGGTTGGTTCTTCCTGAACAACCACCGCTTTCCTTTGTCCTTTGGACCCATTCCTCGGAGGTAGAACTCTTCCACTTCTTAAGTTGACTTCTGTGATTTCTTTCGAATCTGGTATTGAGTTTGCTGGTGTCTCCTCCCGAATCGGAATGACAGGTTCTTCTGGATTAGCTTCAGAGTGTGAAGGCTCTAACTTTATTGTGACTAGAGCTCCTCGAAACTCGCAAATAGATTCATTGCTTGTTGAACTCTCGTAGCCTCCTTGATGGATGTCTTCTTTGTCATTGTGATCGTCGAGATCATGTATGATTTGAAAATTGTCACTTGTATCGGAATCGATATCCGGATTAGGTTGGTTATCGCTAGTTACGTAATCATTAGAAACAGTCAAAACGTAGCCAACGCCATAACCCTTATCATTATAAGATCCCACCGGAGTGAGCAAATAATCATACAGAGTCAGAGGTTCGAGGAATTTCTCCCCCGAATCGGAAACAACTATCCTAGGATAAGCAGCCCCTAGTCCTAGCCTCGGGAGCCTCGGTCTTCTCTTCTTCATCAATTTTCTTCTTTTTCTTTAATCGTCTCTTGTTGAGGTGGTTCTTCTATTGCAAGTGATAATGCCGACTTGACAGGTTTCGAACTCTGAATTGAGGCTCGCACCGAAGTGGTTTGGATGCGATCTAAAATCTTCTTCGAAGACTTTGTCCAAGCGGTAGTCCATTGTTGACCTCATTTTTGATGAGGTCTTCCTTTCTTCTTTTTAGTGCTTAGGATCTAGCCTTAGGCTTTTCCTTTGACTATCTTAGAGGACTAGAATTGGGACCCGCCTTTTAGAAATTCAAACCACTTCTAAACTCCCCGCAAACTCCACAAACTTGACTATAGACCCCTAATCACCTAGAGGGTTGAAATCGAATGTGGAAGTTTAAAGGATGAGTTCCTATAGGATTCTTTGGCCTTAGGACCGCCTACAGGTGGCTCAGTGCACGTGAAGGGCCGACATACATTACACTTACACACTACATTTCCACACACTTCCTAAAACCACACCCATACCCAACTTGACCTCCGACTCATGTAGGTGATTCACATGGATGGTCCTTAACCCCTAAGCCCTCGGTAAGAGGGTTAGGAACAACATAGTGAATGCCTCAAATGAGTCCTTTCATGGCTCATATGGGCTTGAAATGGCTTCATGGCTCAACCAAAATGATTTCTTTCCACCTAAATTCACTCAATCTTCAATTTCCCAAATTTTCAATTTTTGACCCCGGGACCCTACACCTACTAAACCTACCAAAACACTTCGAAATTACCCAAATTTTGCAAAATTTCCAAATTACCTAAAATTTTCCAAAATCAATCCCAAACACCTCCACATCACTCAAATTGATCATCCATACCCAAAAATACCAAAAATTCCAAAAATACCCCCCAATACCCTCCAAATACCCAAAATACCCTTCTTGGCCTAAAAATCCAAAAATTCAGAAAATTCCCAGAAAATTCCAGAAAATCCCAAATATTCCCAATTTCATTTTGTCCAACTACACCATGGGCCAATTTTGTCAATTTACCCTACTTTTGTCAAAACCCCCAATCGACCCATTTTAACCCAAAGTGGACCCAATGTCAAACCAAACCTACCCAATTGACCCCAATTTTGGTCCAATTCAATTCTAAACTTCAATTCAACATTCCCAATACCAATTTAGACCAAATCCAAGTCCAATTTGATTGACATTTGGATCCAATTTCACTTTGGGCCTTAAAGCCCAAATTTGGACCCATGACCCAAACTTAGCCCAAACTAACCCAATTCAACTCCAATTAACCCCAAATCTTTTCTAAACCTTCCTTAACATCCTCATAAACAAAACACTAACATGATTTGCTCAAGATTTTGACCCAAACCCCACTCAAATTCAACCCAAAATCAAAAAGCCCAATTTTGACCTAAACCCAAATCTAACCCAAATAGGCCCAAACCTCAAAATTAAGACCCAACCAAAGCCAAAACCTCTTTGAAACACTCCCATAAACATTTCTTAATATTTATTTTACATCAATTTCAACCCTAGCCCAACATTGGCCCAAGTTAGCCCAATTTGACCTACATTGGCCCATTTACCAAATAAACCCAAATTCAATCCAATTCAAGCCCAAACTACCCCAAATTTGCTTCAAGTTATTCATGAAACATCCCTAAACCAAAACCAACAACTATTTGGCCCAAACTTCTACAAAAATTCCCATCCATGAACACATCCTTAAACTTAAAAGCCCACTTCCCTTAAACCTTCTTAAAAGCCCATTTCCTTCAAAATTCAAAAGCCCAAATCTACCCTAAAGCCCACATGACATCTCCATTTGTCATCCATTTAACTAAATCCATTACCTAAGTCCTAAAGTCACCATCAAATTATTCCAAATCGTTTCATACAAATTTCCATCAAAACATCCAAAATTCTTAAAACCCTTTTCATGAAACAAATCAACCTTTTCCCAAGCCAAATGAAGCCATGAACAAGCCATTCTCAAGCCACATGAAGCCATGAGGGCTTTGACTTGTCATTAGTCCATTTATGGCAAGAAGAGGGGGTTCTTTCTTAAACCTCCTTTAACCTTTTTTTACCTTAATCATGTCACACACTAAACCATGTTTAGCCACCTCATCATGGATGGAGACTTCACCATTCCTTCTAGGCTGACCTAAATGATTCCCTCAGCTCAAAATCGAGCTTGGAAGGGTGCACCAAGCCCAAAATGGTGGGTTGACCCAAACCAAGCCAAAGTGAGCCTTCTCCCATTCCATTTAAATCAAACTCCTTTACACATGTCAAACCTCGATCGCCTACACTAAACCCCGACCACGACCCACCCGACCAAGATGGTGACCATTGCACTGGCCGGCCGGCCACCGAGGCCGCCGGAAAACACCATGGCCGAGAGCTCACATGTGAGCCAACATTGAAATTCTCACTTGCTGAGTCGCCCCATGCCTAGTGGTCACCATGGCCGATCTTCTCCTCACCGGAGCGGTCGATCCCAAGCCCTAACTCCCTCCGAGAGGCCTTCCACCCTCTCCTATTTAAACTCCACCCCTCTCGGCCATGAGAGAGCCGAAAAAAAACCTTAAGGAAACTCGCCAAAATCACTCCGGATCACTCTCTACACATAGAGCACCCGATCCCCACCGAATTCCGGCCCAATTCCTTCTAGGCGAGCCCAATTTCGAGCTCAAACTTTAGCCCAAAAACCAGGACACTTCTCCACAGTGAGCCAATTCTCAAATTGATTGGCTCTACACCTTCACCGGACCGAGGGAAGGTGTTCACCAGGCAAAAGCCCCATCTCTAGGCCACCCGGTTGCTCCGACCTCCAAGCTTTGTGATCGGGCTTGGTCGAAATCATATCCGGACAATTCACCGGACCGGGAGACTCCATCCGGAGCTTGCTAGGACCCAATCGAAGGTGCAACAACTCTCAGATTGAAGCCACACTTCTCTGAGCCAAGATGCGTCCGTCTCTTCAAGACGAATCCATAGAGTATAAGAACGTAAAAATCCATTGAGAATCGAGTGAGATCTTAGGGATTTAATGTGGACGGCTCTCGGGTGAGAACACTTGGGGACGATGAACGGATGCCGTCCATTCGATACACGCGCGGACGAACGGCTCAGATGGCGTCGGACCGAGAAACGGTGCGAGAACCGCGGGGCCCGGGCCGCCGACTCGGGTGGCGGCGTCGAATGGGAGCGCGACGCGTGTGCGTTCGGAGTCGCCGAGGTTTCAGCTGGCGCCGCGTGGATAAATAGAAAATTAGGGTATTTTCTTATTTATTTAATTCCCTAAACTTCAAAAATCCATATCTTTGTGTAGAAAAATCACAAAAATAAAATAAAAATACCCTCTTGCTCGGTGAACGGAGGAGAATAATGTGAAAAAGAAATCACTTAATTTCATTAAGTATTTTATTTTTTATGATTTATTTACTCTCTGCATACATTTAATTCTCCATGCATGTATACAATTCACCATGGCATGAGACCATAGGGCTTTTGAAGCCTCCGAACTTGGGAACATTCCCTGAATTTTCCAAGGTCGGAGAGCCATCTCCGTGAAAAGTTATTTATTTTTCAAATGCATGTTGCTGTTTTGAGTATTTTAATTCCAAAAAATAGCATGTTGTGAAATAAATTCTAGGAAAATTTGGTGATGTTCCTTATGACCAGAGAACCCTAGGAAAAATAGGACTTGAGTTAATTCACTCGGATTAACCCTAATTGGCTTAAACACCCAAAATAGGTCTTTAATTAATTAGAGTTAACCAGGTATCAAATTGACTTGAAATCAATTCTCCACTGACCTTTAGGATCAGAGGAATCCACCATAAAAATTTGAAGTCAATTGGACTTGGTTAACCCCACTAATTGGGTTGATTAAGCCACTTAGCCATTTTAAACTTTAAAAATTCATAACTTTTAAAATACTTTTTAAAAATTCACCAAATTGGTTTTGGAGCCTCTCTGATATCAGGGGAACCTAAGAAAATTAAAATTTCAATTTTCTAAAAAGTTGATTTTTAATAATATTTTAATATTTTTAATAATTAAAAAATAATAAAAATCACAAAAATAATAAAATTCACCAAAATGTCACATTTTGAATTTTAATCACTTAGGAACAAATCCCACATTTTTCCTAAGTCTATTTAGTGAGATATTAAATTTTAAAGCCCTAGGGTAATTTTAAAATTAAAAAAGGTATTTTCTAGCATTTTCACTAAAATAATTATTATAAATCATAGAAAAATCAGAAAATTGCAAAATTTGATTCTCTGGTTTCCTTGATATCAGAGAGATTTTTGAAAAATATAAAATCCATTTTTCAACATTTATTTTATTTTTAAATTAATTAACACTCCAAAACTCAAAATAATTATAATAAAAATAATATAATTCAAAAAATCACCAAAATTGGTCCAAGTGCTTCTCTGGTCATTAGGAATGTCCCCTAATTTTCTTAAGGACAGAAACTTTCCCTTGGTCATGTTATCAAATTTTCCTTGAAAATCTCTATTTTCCACCAAAAATAATTATATAAATAAATTAAATACAGAAAAATCACATTTTCTCCTCTCATGTCTTTATTGACATATGAGTGAAGTCACATAAAAATTTCAAGTTCATTTGAATTCAATTTAATGAGTTATGAAATTATTAAGCTTAAAGGGTAAAATGGTAATTAAACTTTTAACCCTTAATTAAAACTTTAGGTTTAATAAAAAGTCAACAAGTAAAATATTTGATCCTAATCTGATTTGGATGGTTGAAATTTAAATAATTAAAGGGTAGAAACCCATTAAATAATTTTAAAATGATTAAACTTTAATTAAATAACAGATTAAATTTGGAAGAATAATAAAATTGGAATTATTAAAATAAGGGATCTTTATTAGGAAGAGATTTATTCTTTAATTTAAAAAATCCCTAAATTAAGCATCTCATTAATATTCAACTCTTAATTAAAATGATAATTCAAATTCAAAATATTAAAAGACTTAATCATTAAACTAAAGTCAAATTATTAAACTCTTTCAAAAATTTCAATTAAAATTAAAAATAAAGTAAATTAAAGATAAATTAAATTAAAATTAAATTAAATTTAATAATTAAATTAAATTAAGACAAATTAAATTAAATTAAATTAAATTAAAATTAAATTAAATTAAATTAAAATTAAATTAAATTTAATAATTAAATTAAATTAAGACAAATTAAATTAAATTAAATTAAACAATTAAATTAAATTAAATTAAACAATTAAATTAAATTAAATTAAATAATTAAAATTAAATTAAATTAAATAATTAAATTAAATTAAATAATTAAATTAAATTAAATTAAATTAAATAATTAAATTAAATTAAATCAAATCAAATTAATTAAACATCAAATCAAATTAAATTAAATTAAACTAAATATAAAGCAACTTGAACACTATTCCAAATTTAAACCCTTTAACTTAAATCAAATCATTTGAATACTAATTTACCCTCGAAAGCTTTGATTATTATAACTCCTAAATGGAACATCAAATGAAGTGTTATCTCACTCATAGGATATTCAAATGTCCTAGTTCACTCGAGCGAGTTAACAAGACTTGAAAACCTCGGACGATCGATTCATTTATATAATTAAATTCATTTGGACTTAAAACAATCCCGGAAATATTGAAAAGATGTTTAAGATTCTTCTTAAGCACTTCCTCAATATGATAGGATATTTATAAGAACAATTGGACTTAATTGTCCTTCGATGAAGAAAATCGTCCTCAAACAAAAACACAAAGAACCTAGACGTCATAGGAGTTGACTAGCTATAGGATTAGGAATTTGGTAGAAAACCATAACCTTTCCCCTAGCTTTACCTAGGAACTTGCTTAAATATTCTAATTGTGTTTTAAGTGCAGCTTGGGATGACGGGAAGATCCTCCAGGTACGCTTTTATTTTATTGCAATTTACTTTCTTGTAATTTACTTTATTGCAAATGCATTTTACTTTTCTTGCATGATAAAACAACTCGTTGCATGAAAACCCACACCTTTAGGATAGACCCTAAAACTGAAACCAAAACTAAGTTAAAAGTCATTGCAAGATAAAATTCACCGCCACAACATTTCAAAATATAAAACAACTCAAAATTTAATCACAAACGAACACAAAACTACAATTGCAACTAAATTAAAACGTCCCGTTGGATGATCGGGAATACCTCGGATGATGTAACCTACGTGTTGCTAACGGGATTTCCCACGGTCTAAATGAAAGTGTGGAACTCATTCAGTTGAGTTTAGCAAATTCATCCGGACTAAGTGAATCCGATAAAAATAATGATGCCGGAAGGATGGAACCGTGGGATCTTAACCGGTGTCGTTATAATCAACTTTAAGATTTGTTTTAATCAAAATAAAAAAAAACACTTGGAAATTAAGACTTCTCTAAACCAAAACACTTTCCTCAACTCCCGATTTATGATTTCTAAAACTAAACCTCTGCAACAACAAGGAGCTCGGAGCATGATGGGCGAGCACGACCATCGTCATCAAGAAACCCGAGTCTACTTCAAGCAAAACTTTCCTAGAATTAAAACAACCAAGCCATAGGACTTCGAGGTAGCTTGCTCTAGTGCAACATAAATCCTCAACTCTTCGTTAGGCATTTGCATTGCAAATTAAGCCCTAACCGGTCTTAGGATTTCGAGGTAGTCGTCCGATACGACAATAAACCCTCACATCTTCTGTGCTATTTGTTTGATTTTATCATACAAATATAAGCCCTAATTAATTGAAATTGGCAAGATTGAAATATCAAATAAACATTAGGACTTTCCTAAATTCAAGCCAAACGATAGGATAGTCGGGAAATTATCGAAGTTCACTTCGAATCAGTGATTTCTCCTACCTTTCTTCCTTTGGATTCACAAAACAAAATGTTCCAAAAATTTGATCCATTCCCTATTGAAAACTCCAAAATTCAATCTTTGAAAACCTTAAACTTTAAAATTCTTGAGAGCAGAATCATTGATTATTATCGAGAGTTTTCTTAGGTGATTCCCGTCACTTAAGATGTAATTAACTATAGGGGCTTGCCCTTATAGGGAATTTTAAAGAACCTGAGTAATATAAACCCTGTTTAATGTTTTCATATTAAGCGAGGGAAACTTGTCGGCTTATAAAATTGGTTCGCAGACCAAACGGATGTCACTAATCTTCTAGTTTATTTAATCAAGCCCCACCATCAAGCAGTGTGTCTATCCTTAGGGATAGATACACTGTTTGTGGTGCGGTGCTCGTTTATATAAACTATTTGGGATGTGAGATCGGTTTAATCTCATATCTTAAAACCTTCAAATTTAAAATTATTTTCAAAATCAAATACTACTTTTCAAATTATTTATTTTAATTAAATTAAAAATTCGCCGACAGATTTCTGTTAGGCGACCCCTCTTCAAAATAAAACACGACCTAAAAATATGCCGACATCCATCCATCATCAGTTGCATAGGGATCTATCGGAACAATGAGATCCGTCGAGATAACATTGACGGAACCTCCTTTCTGGGGTTCCTTCATGTATTCCTTCGGGATCGTTATATTCCCTTTTCAAAGATTGTCGTTGAGACAACTTTTGAAGGTAATGCAATCATCTATCTTGTGTCCAAGCATCCGGTGGTAAGGGAAAAAGTTGGGATCACCTTTCTTGTCAACTTCTTCTGGTTTCTTAGGCTCTGGCAGTTGGAAATCTGGAGTCTTCATCGATCACGGAACATTTTCGGCACTCGCCTCATTCTTGAACGGATACTCCCCGCTCGAAGCTCCCTTAACGTACGTTGTGGACGAGACGGTTGTTCATACTGTTGAGATGACTGATAGCTGGGTCGAGGTTGCTGGTAATTCTGTTGAGTTTGTTGCGGCCGTTCTGGCGGTATTTGTATTGGCTGCTTGCCTTTATCGACTGTTGCGACGATCCCGGACTTTTCAAAAGTTTTCACGGGCTTCTGTTTGTCTGTTTTGTTGGTGAAACTTAATTGCTTCGCCTCCTCTTGCAAGCTTCCGGCCTTGCTTAACAACTTCTCGAAAGTCTTAATAGTAAATCCCTCGAGGAGAAGTGCTATCGGCCATGAATGCTCTTCGATGAAATGCGGACTCGCATGTTGTTCTCAGTAATATGGCTCACACTTCATACTTAGATTCCTCCATCAAAGTATGTAGTCCACTGTTGACCTCATTTTTTATGAGGTCTTCTCTTCTTCCCTTTAGTACTTAGGATCTAGCCTTAGGCTTTTCCTTTGACTATCTTAGAGGATTAGAATTGAGACCCACCTTTTAGAAATTCAAACCACTTCCTAACTCCCTGCAAACTCCACAAACTTGACTATAGACCCCTAATCACCTAGAGGGTTGAAATCAAATGTGGAAGTTTAAAGGGTGAGTTCCTATAGGACTCTTTGGCCTTAGGACTGCCCTGGGTGGCCTGGTCTGGTGAAGGGGCTGACTTACACATACACTACACTTTCACACACCTCCTAAAACACACTCATACCTAACTTGATCTCCTGACTCATGTAGGTGATTCCAAGGGTTAGGAACAACATAGTAGATGCCTCAAATGAGTCCCTTCATGGCTCATGTGGGCTTGATATAGCTTCATGGCTCAACCAAAATGATTCCATTCCACTTATATTCACCCAATATTCAATTTTCCAAATTTTCAATTTTCCAAATTTTCAATTTTCCAAATTTTCAATTTTCCAAATTTTCAATTTTCCAAATTTTCAATTTTCCAAATTTTCAATTTTTGACCCCCGGGACCCTACACCCGCCGAGCCTACCCAAAACCCTTGAAACTACCCAAAATTTGCAAAATCACCTAAATTACCCAAAATTCCTCAAAATCAATCCCAAACATTCCCACATTACCTAAATTGATCATTCATAGCCAAAAATACCAAAAATTCCAAAAACACCTCCCAATACCCTCCAAATACCCAAAATACCCCTCTTGACCCAAAAATCCAAAAATTTAAAAAATTCCCAGAAATTTCTAGAAAATCCAAAATATTCCCAATTTCATTTTGTTCAACTACACCATGGGCCAATTTTGTCAATTTACCCCAATTTTATCAAAACCCCTAATTTGACCCATTTTAACCCAAAGTGAACCCAATGTCAAACCAAACCTACCAAATTGACCCAAATTCTGGTCCAATTCAATTCTAAACTTCAATTCAACATTACCAACACCAATCTAGACCAAATCCAAGTTCAATTTGATTGACATTTGGATCCAATTCCACTTTTGGCCTTAAAGGCCCAATTTGGACCCATGACCCAAACCTAACCCAAACTCACCCAATTCAACTCCAATTAACCCCAAATCTTTTCTAAAACTTCCTTAACATCCATACAAACAAAACACTAACATGATTTGCCCAACAGTTTGACCCAAACCCCACCTAAATTCAACCCAAAACCAATAAGCCCAATTTTGACCTAAACCCAAACCTAACCCAAATAAGCCCAAATCCCAAAATCAAAGCCCAACCAAAGCCAAAACCTCTTTGAAAAACTCCCATAAACATTTCCCAACATTCATTTTACATCAATTTCAACTCTAGCCCAACATTGGCCCAATTTAGCCCAATTTGACCTATATTGGCCCATTCACCAAAGAAGCCCAAATTCAACCCAATTCAAACCCAAATCACTCCCAATTTGCTTCAAGTCACTCATGACACATCTATGAGCTAAACCCAACAATTATTTGGCCCAAACGTCTACAAAATTCCCATCCATAAATTTATTTTTAAACCAAAAGCCCACTTACATGAAACCTTCCTAAAAGCCCAAATTTCATGCTAAAGCCTATATGACAAATTCTTCTCATCATACCCTTAACTAAAATCATCCCTAAGTTCAAATCAATCATCAAATGATTCCAAATTGAGCCCCATACAAATTCCCATCAAATTACCAAAATTTCTAAGATCCATTTTCATGAAATTGACCAAGTTTTTCCCCAAGCCAAAGACAAGCCATGAAGCCATGCATGAGCCCCATAAGAGCCATGAGAGCCATGGAATCCACTTTCCACCTCACCAAACCATTAATGGAAAGAGAGAGGGTCTCTTTCTTAAATCCTTTTTAAGCCCTTTTTACCTTAAGCATGATACACTCTAAACCATGTTTAGCCACCTCACCATGGATGGGGACTTCAATACCACAATTCAGCCGACCCAAATGATTCCCCTCAGCCCAAGGTCAAGCTCTTGGATGGTGAACCAAGCACAAATACTGGGTCGACCTAAACCAAGCCAAAATCACCCCTTTCCCATTCCATTTCAATTCACCACCTTTACACATGGAAACCATCAATCGAACTCACAGGAATCAAGTTCGACCTCACCGACCCCGAGGGTGACCCATGCTCGCCGACCAGCCGCCCGGGTCGCGGAAAACACCACACCCGAGAGCTCACATGTGAGCCAACTTTGGAATTCCACCTTGTTGAGCTGCCCCATGCCCAATGGCCACCATAGCCGTTCTTCCCACGACCGTAGCAAGCTGATCCCGACCCCTCGTCATCCCTGTGAGGCTCTCCAGCCACCTCTATTTAAACCCGACCCCCTCACGGCCATGAGAAGAGAGTTGCACAAACCTTGCCGAAACTCTGCCAAAATTGTTCCAAACCCTTCTCCATCCTTAGAGCAGTTGATCCCCAGTGCCAATTTGCCCTAATCCCTACCAACGAATCCAATTTCTCAACCGAAATTTCACCCAAAACTAGGACACTTTGCCACAGTCGAGCCAATCCTCAAATTGACTGGTCCTACACCTTCATTGGACCAAGAGGAGAAGTTTCCCACTGAAAGCCCCATCTCCAGGCAACCCAGTTGCTCCAACCTCCAAGCTTTGTGATCGGCTCTGGTCACATTCATAGCTAGACAATTCACCAGACCAGGAGACTTCATCTGGAGCTTGCTGAGATCCAATCGAAGGTGACACAACCCTCAGATCGAAGCCACACTTCTCTGAGCAAAGGTATGGCCTTACTCTTCTTCCCGAGCTTCTGAACATTCTCCATTTTCATTGAGTCAATTTCATGCCACATAAACCGTATGGATGTGTCTGTCTTCTCGAGACGAATCCATAGAGCATAAGAGCGTTAAATTTGGTCAAGTATCGAGTGAGATCGTAGGCCTAGAAGTCGGACGGCTCTCGGGTAAGGAAGCCTGGGGATGATGAACGGATGTCGTTCATTTAATACACGCGTGGACGGATGGCCAGGATCACGCCGGATCAGGAGATGGAAAGGCACAGCGGGACCCCGGAGCGCTGAGTCAGATGGCGGCGTCGAATCGGAGAGCGCCACGCGGCGTTTAGGAGATGTCGAGGTTGACGCGGCGCCGCGTGGATAAATAGAAAATTAGGGTATTTTTCTATTTATTTAATTCCTTAAACTTAAAAAATCCATAACTTTGTGTAGAAAAATCAGAAAAATAAAATAAAAATATCCTCTTGCTCAGTGAACAGAGGAGAATAATGTGGAAAAGAAATCATTTAATTTCATCAAGTATTTTATTTTTAATGATTTATTTCCCTTCTGCATTGTTTTAATTCTCCATGCATATAGAAAATTCACCATGGCATGAGACCATAGGGCTTTTGAAGCCTCCGAATTTGGGAACATTCCCCGAATTTTCCAAAGTCGTAGGCCATCCCTATGAGAAGTTATTGATTTTTCAAATTCATGTTGTTGTTTTGAGTATTTTAAATCTAATAATTAGCATGTTGTGAAATAAATTTTAGGAAAATTTGGTGATGTCTCCTATGACCAGAGGACCCTAGCAAAAATAGGTTTTGAATTAGTTCATTTAGAATAACCCTAATTGGCTTAAACACCCAAAATAGCTCCTTAATTAATTAGAGCTAACCATACATCAAATTGACTTGAAATCAATTCTCCACTGACCTTTAGGATCAGAGGAACCCACCATAAAAATTTGAAGTCAATTGGACTTGGTTAGCCCTGCTAAATGGGTTGATTAAGCCATTTAGCCATTTTAAACTTTAAAAATTCATAACTTTCAAAATACCTTTCAAAAATTCACCAAATTGGTTTTGGAGCCTCTCTGATATCAGGGGAATTTAAGCAAATTAAAATTTCAATTTTCTAAAAAATTTAATTTTTTGCATTATTTTAATATTTTAATAATTAAAAAATAATAAAAATCATAAAAATAATAAAATTCACCAAAATATCACATTTTGAATTTTAATCACTTAGGAACAAATCCCATATTTTTCTTAGGTCTATTTAATGAGATATTAAATTTTAAAGCCCTAGGGTAATTTTAAAATTTAAAAAAATGTATTTTCTAGCATTTTCATTAAAATAATTATAATAAATCAAAGAACAATCAGAAAATTGCAAAAATTGATTCTCTGATTTCCTTGATATCAGAGAGATTTTTGAAAAATATAAATTTCATTTTTCAACCTTTATTTTATTTTTAAATTAATTAATACTCCAAAACTTAAAATAATTATAATAAAAATAATATAATTTCAAAAATCACCAAAATTGGTCCAAGTGGTCCTCTGGTCATTAGGCAAGTCCCATAATTTTCTTAAGGACAGAAACTTTCTCTTGGTCATATTATTAAATTTTCCTTGGAAATTCCTATTTTCCACCAAAAATAATTAAATAAATAAATTAAATACAGAAAAAATCACATTTTCTCCTCTCATGTCTTTATTGGCATATGAGTGAAGTCACATAAAAATTTCAAGTTCATTTAAGCTCAATTTAGTGAGTTATGAAATTATTAAGCTTGAAGGGCAAAATGGTAATTAAAATTTTAACCCTTAATTAAAACTTTAGGTTTAATAAAATTAACAAGTAAAATATTTGATCTTAATCTGATTTGGATGATTGAAATTTAAATAATTAAAGGGTAGAAACCTACTAAAGAATTTAAAATAATTGAAATAAACCTTAATTAAATAATCGATTAAATTTGGAAGAATAATAAAATTGGAATTATTAAAATAGGGATATTATTAAGAAAAGATTTATTCTTTAATTTAAAAATCCCTAAATTAATCATCTCAATAATATTTAATTCCTAATTAAAATGATAATTCAAATTTAAGTTTTAAAATGTTAAAGGACTTAATCATTAAAATTAAATTAAAAAGTTAAATTATTAAACTCTTTTTAAATTTTCAATTAAATTAAAATTAAAAATTAAATTAAATTAAAGATTAAATTAAATTAAATCAAACAAATTAAATAAATTAAATTAAATTAAATCAAATAAATTAAATTAAATTAAATAGAATTAAATTAAAAAAATAAATAATTAAATTAAATTAAATTAAATTAAATTAAATTAAATTAAATTAAAACATATTAAATTAAATTAAATTAAATTAAATTAAATTAAATTAAAATAAAATCAAATAAAATTAAAATTAAAATTAAAATTAAAATTAAAATTAAAAATCAAAATTAAATTAAAATTAAAACTAAACCAAATTAAATTAAATTAAAGTTAAATTAAATTGAATTAAATAACATCACCTAAGACATAAAGAAATTAAATATAAAGCAACTTGAACACTATTCCAAATTTAAATCTGATAACCGAAATTAAACCAAATCACAAACCACTTGAACACCAATCTGCCCTCGAAAACTTTGGTTATCATAACTCCTAAAAAGAACATTAAATGAAATGTTACTTCACTTATAGGATATTCAAATATCCTAGTTCACTGAGCAAGATAACAAAACTTGAATTCTCGGACGATTAATTCATTTGTATAATTAAATTCATTTGGACTTAAAACAATTCTAGCAATATTGAAAAGATGTTTAAGATTCTTCTTAAGCACTTTCTCAATATGATAGGACACTTATAAGAACAATTGAACTTAATTATTCTTTGATGAAGAAAATCGTCCTCAAACAAAAACACAAGAACCTAGACGTCATAGGAAATGACTAGCTATAGGATTAGGAATTTGGTAGAAAACCATAACCCTTCCCTTAGCTTTACCTAGGAACTTGCTTAAATGTTCTAATTGTGTTTAAGTGCAGCCTGGGATGACGGGAAGACCCTCCAGGTACGCTTTTATTTTATTGCAATTTATCTTATTGCAATTTGTTTAATCGCATCGCACTTACTTTTCTTGCATGATAAACAACTGTTGCATGAAAACTCACACCTTTAGGATAACCCCTAAAACTGAAACCAAAACTAAATTAAAAATCATTACAAGATAAAATTCACCGCCACAACATTTCAAAATATAAAACAACTCAAAATTTAATCACAAACGAACACAAAACCGCAATTACAACTAAATTAAAACGTCTTGTTGGATGATCGGAATACCTCGGATGATGTAACCTACGTGTTGCTAACGGGATTTCCCACGGTCTAAATGAAAGTGTGGAACTCATTCAATTGAGTTTAGCAAATTCATCTGGACTAAGTGAATCCGATAAAAATAACGATGCCGGAAGGATGGAACCGTGGGATCTTAACCGGTGTCGTTATAATCAACTTTAAGATTTGTTTTAAATAAAATATAAAAAAGACACTTGGAAATTAAGATTTTCTCTAAACCAAAACACTTTTCTCATCTTCTCGATTTATGACTTCTATAACTAAACCTCTCGCAACAACAAGGAGCTCGGAGCATGGTGGGCAAGCACGACCATCGTCATCGCCAAAACTCGAGTCTACTTCAGCAAACCTCTCCTAGAATTAAATAACCAAGCCATAGGATTTCGAGGTAGTTTGCCTAGTGCAACATAAATCCTCAACTCTTCGTTGGCATTTCAGTATAGCAAATTAAGCCCTAACCGGTCTTAGGACTCCGAGGTAGTCGTCCGATACGATATCAACCCTCACATCTTCGAGGCTATTTCGTGTGATTCTAACATACAAATATAAGTCCTAATTAATTAAAATTGGCAAGATCAAAACATTAAATAAATATTAGGACTTTCCTAAATCCAAGCCAAACAATAGGATAGTCGGGGAATTACCGAAGTTCGCTTCGAATCTGTGATTTCTCCTACCTTTTTTCCTTTGAATTCCCAAAACAAAATGTTCTAAATTTGATCCATTCCCTATTGAAATTCCAAAATTCAATCCCTTGAAAACTTAAACTTTGAAATTCTTGAGAGCAGAACTACTGATTATCATCGAGAGTTTTCTTAGGTGATTCCCGTCACTTAAGATGTAATTAACTATAGGGGCTTGCCCTTATAGGGAATTTTAAAGAACCCAGGTAATATAAACCCCGTTTAATGCTTTCATATTAAGCAGGGGAATTTGTCGGCTTATAAAATTGGTTCGCAGACCAAACAGATGTCACAAATCTTCTAGTTTATTTAATCGAGCCCCACCATCAAGCAGTGTGTTTATCCTTAGGGATAAATACACGGTTTGTGGTACGGTGCTCGTTTATATAAACTATTTGGGATGTGAGATCAGTTTGACTTCATATCTTAAAATGTTCAAATTTAAAACTATTTTCAAAAATCAAATACAACTTTTTAAATTATTTATTTAAACTAAATTAAAAATTCGCCGACAATTTCTGTAGGCGACCCCTTTTTAAAATACAACACAATCTAAAAATAAGCCGTACAATTTCTGGCGACTCCGCTGGGGAAAATTCCTCTCTCCATTTTAATCAGATAATTCTGCTTTCAAAAATCGGTAGTGAATCCATGTCCCTTGTGGATCAAGCTACCCTTCTTTCCGTTGGAGTACTATGTTCATTTCTACCTTGAACAAGTATAGCCAACATTCTCTCGGATTTAGGAGTCACTGTTTAGACACCCCTAAACGAGAGAGGTTCCGAGATCCTTTTACCTCATTTCGAGGTGAGGTAGACCCCAATAGGTGTTAGTTTAGGAGTGATCCTCCGAGTCGAGAAGTCTTGCATAAGACTTTCTTTTCCTTTCCAACTCTGAATCGGATTCATTACCTTCTCTACACCTTTGAACATTCCGTTCTAAATAAACAAACCCTCTAATGAACAAGAATGTGTTCGGACTCTTTTCGATTCCTTTCTTTTCGTCCTGATGAGAAGAAGCATAACTTGGGACTGACAATCAGAATCTACCCTGCGAAATGGAAGCCCCAAAGCTGATTTTCTCCTTCACCAATGGACTTGACTTCGGTGTTTACAAGGATGAGCTACCCGACAATGGGATCATCCGGTTCGGACAAGGATTCGAGAACACAAATGTCAAGATCACCGATGTTTCCCTTTTCACGTTGACAAACAAAGTATCTGAAGCTGAGAAGCCGTTGATCGAGTTCAACCTTAGGTCAACTCAAGAGTTTCCTCCCCTGCAAAGATTCCAACCGAGAGGAGTACCGCTCGTCCGCAGGAGGACCGTTGTTGCTACCCCCACCGGTCCAGTTGTCTCCGCACCTACCCCGGCTCGCCAAATTAAAGGGGAAGGAAATCCGGAACTATGGTGAACCCGTTACCGTGGAGGGTACGAGACCTTCCCGTGAGACCTTCTATTTTTGAAATCGGGTCCAGCTCAAGAATTCCATCACTAACACGGACCCAAAGAAGGAACGAAGTAGGAAGATTTCCGGGAAGGCCGTAGCCGCCGAAGTTGCTTTCCTGGAGGAAATCCCGAAATCCCCGAGTACACACCACTACCCGAATACATACCATTGCCCGAAGATACACCCTTTTTGGAAGGAAGTAGATTCCACCCCTTTCTGCAAGCGAGTTGACGAGGAAAATGTCCGCAGGATTGTTTCTACATTACCTCGACCAGCATACTACAACGACAGCAGAAAGAAAAGGGCTAGGATCACACCATTTGCCCGACTACAGACTGTGATCGAGAAGCTAGCGAAGAAAGAGAAATGCCCCGTATCGGAGATTCTAAGAAGGATAGGGCGGGTGCCAGTCAAATATCGTCTTGGGCCACGAGTAGAACCCGCCATCGTTATAGAAAAGCCAAATAAAAGGATGAAGGCTAGTCCGCCTGTTGTTGTTTCAGGATTACATATTAGGGAGGATACCACCTTCCAGCATTTGGTTGACAGACCATCTGGTCCTAGACCTTCTGCTCCTAGAAGGATGGTATGGCGTCCCACTACTGGACAGTTAAGATTAAAACAACAGCCCGAGAAGGAAAGTCTCGTCAGGAGACTTGAATCCAAAAAAAGTGTTACTGCAGTAAAGGGGACTTGTGAGAAGGGAACCCGACAGCTATCACACGACAACTGCGAGGATGCACAGAAAGGACCGCTAGAGGATGCTATGGAAAAGTTGAGGACTGATATTCGACGGTTAGCAAAAGAAAGAGAAGAGAAATTCGGAGATGAGATTGATTCATCGGAATTCATGGATGATGAGTATGCGAAATCAACATGGTCGAAACACGAGCTTCGTCGGCTTCACAAGGTGCTCCTGCAGCGCGCAGAAGAGAGGAGCCGGAAGTAATGAGGAGGCAGCTTCAAGAGAAAGACGATACGATCGCCCAAATGGCGAAGAGGATGGAAGAGATGGTTGTAGCCCTAGCCACTCTCCAAAGTCAAGTGCAACCCCAAAGAGAGACACCCCCAGAGGTCATTCACATTGTAGACGAAGGAAAGGAGATTATGTCCTTCAACGGGGATGATCAGCTAAAGAAAGATGCGACACAAAGCATGATTCCTGAAATGGATATCAAGAGCTTGGTGGAACAGCAGGTGCGAGAAGCCTTAGCACAATCAAAGAGCGGGGCATCCATTCGGACGGGTAGACCTTACCCTGAAGAATTTGACGTCGTCCAATACCCAAAAGGCTTCGTACCACCTCTGTTCAAGACCTTTGATGGAACCGGGAACCCCCGACAGCATGTTGCACACTTTCGTGCCAATTGTTGCAATGCCGTGGGAGCGATGCATTACTCTTCCGATAATTCGTCGACAGCCTGTCAGGGATCGCCATTGATTGGTATGCAGAATTACCGAATGGTTCGGTGAAGACATTCTCAGAACTAGAAAACCTCTTCATCAAGCAATTTGCCGGAGCTCAGCACCACATCACTATAGGTGATTTAGTGGTCGAGAAGCAGAAGCCGAACGAAACTTTGGTGGATTACATACTTCGATGGAGGAACCTAAGTATGAAGTGTGAACCACAACTACAAGAACAACATGCAATCGGCATCTTACTTAAAAGCATTCACGGCCCGATAGAACTTCTCCTCAAGGGATTTACTATTAAGACTTTCGAGAAGTTGTTAAGCAAGGCCGGGAGCTTGCAAGAGGAGGCGAAGCAATTAAGTTTCGCCGACAAGACAGACAAGCAAAAGCACTGCGAAGACTTTTGAAAAGAAATCCGGGATTGTTGCAGCGGTCGACAAAGGCAAACAAGCCGATACAAATATCGTCCGAACTGCCGCGAGCAACCTCAACGGAATTATCAACAACCTCAACCCAGCTATCGGTCATCTCAACGAGTATGAACAACCGCCTCGTCCGCAACGTACATTAAGGGAGCTTCGAGTAGGGAATATCCATTCAAGAATGAGGCGAGTACCAAAAATGTTCCGCGATCGATGAAGACTCCGGATTTCCAAGCTGCAGAGCCAAAGAGACCAGAAGAAGTCAAAAAGAAAGGTGATCCCAACTTTTGCCCTTACCACCGGATGCTTGGACACAAGATAGAGGATTGTATTACCTTCAAAAGTTGGCTCAACGACAACCTTCGGAAAGGGAATATAACAATCCCGAAGGAGTACATGAAGGAACCCCAGAAAGGAGGTTCCGTCAATGTTGTCTCGACTGATCTCATTGTTCCAATAGATCCTTATGGGACTGATGATGGATGGACTACCGCTTGGACAAGGTCTTCAAAAAGGATTTTAGACAGCATCCAAACCGGCTCAGTGTGAGCTTCAATTCAGAGTTCGAAACCTGTCAAGTCGGCACTATCACTTGCGATAGAAGAACCACCTCAACAGGAGACGATTGAAGAGAAGAAGAAAATCGACGAAGAAGAGAAGACCGAGGCTCCTAAGGCTAGACTAGGGGTTGCTTATCCTAGGATAGTTGTTTCGGATTCGGGGGAGAAATCCCTCGAACCTCGACTCGTATGATTATCTGCTCACTCCGGTGGGATCTTATAATGATAAGGGTTATGGCATTGGCTACGTTTTGACTGTTTCTAATGATTACGTAACTAGTGACAATCCGGACATCGAATTTGATACCAATGACAATTCTCAAATCATACACAATCTCGACGATCGCAATGACGAAGAAGACATCCATCAAGGAGGCTACGAGAGTTCAACAAGCAACGAATCTATCTGCGAGTTTCGAGGAGCTCCGATCACAATAGAGTTAGAGCCTTCGGACTCGAAGCTAATCGGGAAGAACCTTTCATTCCGATTCAGGAAGAAACACCAGCAAGCTCAACACTAGAGTCAGAAGAAATTACAGAATTTAACTTAAGAAGTGGAAGAGTTCTACCTCCGAGAATGGGTCCAAAGGACAAAGAAAAGCAGGTGGTTGTTCAAGAAGAACCAACCCTGGCAGAAGAAATACCCATTCGGGAAGAAGCCGAGACACATGAAAATAAAGTGGACTACAACGTGCTAGCCCATCTTAGGAAACTACCGACCAAGCCGAGCATCTACGACGCTCTCATCTTATCAAAGGAGATGAGAGAAGCTCGATCAAGGCCTTACTTGATCCGGAAATTTGCTTAGCTCAAATGGCCGGAGATTCCTTAGATGAGGTCTGCTCGTTAAAGGAACGACGAGGCGTTACCTTCACGGACAATGACCTACTACTTGGGACGCCGGACCACAACCGACCGTTGTACATTTCGATTCACAATTGGAAAGTTTACACTCTCCAGAGTATTGGTGGATCCAGGAGCATCAATCAATATAATGAGTCTTCGAACACTAGCATATTTGGAAATTGATGCTCGCGAGCTCGAAGCGGACAAAATGTTATTAAGAGGATTCAACCAGAAAGGAGAAAGAGCCCTCGGATCAATAACGCTACTAATGAAGACCGGTGACTTAGCAAAGACAACCACAAAATTTCACATAATTGATTCAGAAACGTCGTTCAACGCTCTACTGGGCCGACCATGGATACATGAAAACAGGATAGTACCATCATCTCTACATCAGTGCATCAAATACTATGATGGAGGGGAACAGTGCATCAAAGGTGACTTACAACCATTCTCCGTACACGAAATTGGAATCCATGAAGAAGCAGCTTATTATGCACCTCCGAAGAAAACAATCTTCTCCAGATATATCATAACAAATGAAGCAAAGAAAGTTCGGGATAACGAAGAACCTGAAGTTCTAGTCCAACAGTCACTCACCACTCCCTTACGGCGAGATGGTGAAGGTTTCTCCATAACTCGCATCCGAGGTCGAGGCCGGGGACGAGGTCGTGGTAGAGACGTTAGGACAGTTGGACGAGAGGAAGCCGACCATCAATGTTGATTGGGAAGACGAGTTCGAAGAAGAAAAAGAAATCAAACAAGAAGCGACGACAATAAGTCGGAAGAAGCCGCAATTCAAGATCTCTCTCGAAGATGAGAAGAATGAAGAATATAAATCAATGTACAAGAAGATTAACCACTATGTACATACTATGACCCTAACCCCGATCCATTCTAATAAGGTCGAGGGTATGGTGGTCAAAGAGGTACATAGCGGCGGTGCAAAGCCAATCAAATTCTACTGTGGTGCTCCTTCCTCCAAAACTGAAAATAATGTACAATTTGAAGATGTCACTTCATCAGAATTAATGGAATTACCTTTTGAGTGGTACTCTCCCTGTGTTCAAAATTTAATTCAACGTGGTTTCTTACCTCGAAAATGGACAAAAGGTCAATCACAACATTTTGAAAAATTATGGAATAACTCTGGTCGTCCACCCAATTCAAAGCATGGTCTCGGATTCGGCACAGTAGGATCAGTTGACGATACCGAATTTTGTTTGGTTGTCACTTGTGAGTCTAATGAAAGCTGCATGGAAACTACGAGAAGAATTTGAAGATTTACAAATTGGAGACGCTCTACCGAGTTCGAAGAAGAGATCAAATCTCATGATAGATGAGTTAACGGAAGTTAACTTAGGTACTAGCGAAGAGCCTAGACCTACCTTTGTTAGCTCCTTACTCAATAAAGAAGACTCGAAGAAATAATCAAGTTATTAATGGAATTTAAAGACTGTTTTGCTTGGAGCTACGATGAGATGCTAGGATTAGCTCCGGAGGTCGCAGATCCATAAGCTAGGAGTGGATCCTACTTCGTCCCGGTCGGACAAGGTCCCGGAAGAATGCGTCTAGAAATCGAACAACAAGTCATAGCTGAAGTTAAAAAGCTAATAGATGCCAAATTTGTCCGTGAAGAACAATACCCAACTTGGCTAGCCAATGTAGTGCCGATCGAGAAGAAGAATGGACGAGATCGGAATTTGTGTGGATTTCGGAGATTTAAACAAGGCATGTCCAAAGGATGAATTCCCTCTACCGATCCCAGAATTAATGATCGACATTGCTTCAACACATGAGATATTCTCATTCATGGATGGATCTTCGGGATACAACCGGATAAAAATGGCTCCGGAAGATGAAAAGCTTACGAGCATTCAGAACGCCGATCGGAGTATATTGCTACACAGTGATGCCATTCGGACTGAAGAACGAAGGAGCAACATACCAGAGGGCGATGACAAGAATTTTTGATGATCTCATCCACAATCAAGTCGAATGCTACGTGGACGATGTGGTCATCAAAATCAAAGTAAAGGACAACCACCTGTATGATTTGAGAATTGTTTTCGAACGATTAAGACAATTTAACCTTAAGATGAATCCCTTAAAATGCGCCTTCGGTGTCACCTCCGGAAATTCTTAGGATTCGTTGTCCGACATCGTGGAATTGAAATCGACCCGGAAAAGATTAAAGCTATCTTAGAAATGCCGCCTCCCAAAACCTTAAAACAACTACGATCCTTTCAAGGGAAGCTGGCATATCTTCGACGCTTTATCTCAAACTTGTCAGGTAGATGTCAGCCTTTCTTGGCACTAGTTAAAAAGGATGCCAAATTTATTTGGGAAGAGAAATGCCAGAAGGCCTTTGAAGACATTAAACAATATTTAATGACACCACCTGTCTTAGCAGCCCCAGTCTCAGGTAGACCGTTGATACTTTATACCGCGGCTTTAGACGACTCTCTCGGAGCCTCGTTAGCTCTGTGTCAATGATGAGGGTAAAGAAAATGCTCTTTACTACCTAAGCCGTCGTTTACTTCCGACGGAAATAAGGTATCCCGCAATTGAAAAGCATTGTTAGGCCCTGATCTTCGCCGCTCAAAAGCTCAGGTACTACATGCTTTCTCATAAGGTCAACCTGATCTCAAAATTTAATCCATTGCAATACTTGATGACCCGTCCAACGCTTTCCGGCAGACTTGCCAGATGGTCAATGATATTATTGCAATTCGATATAACTTTTGTGCCTCTTCGTGCCGTAAAGGGACAAGTCTTAGCAGACTTCCTCGCAGCACACCCTTTGCCGGCAGAATCTCCTCTCAATGACGATTTTCCAGATGAACAAATAATGAGCTTAGAAGACCCTGATGATCGACTTTGGGAATTATATTTCGACGGAGCATCTTCAGCACACAAAGACGAAGAATCGCAAGTGATAGTGCCCGGTAAGGTAGGAATCGGATTAATCTTTATAACACCGGAGCGGGGGATGTTAAGATACTCCTACCACTTGACGTAACCGTGTACAAACAACGAAGCGAGAATAGGAAGCCCTCATAATAGGACTGGAATTAACTATTCAAATGGGGATAACAGACATCAACATCTACGGGGATTCACGGTTAATCATTCAACGGATCGCGGACAAGTATAGAATTTTAAAACCAAGACTCGAGCAATACTTCTAGTATGTCATACAGTTGTTGGAACAGATTCCGAATGTGACAATCTACAAAATTCCCAGAAAAGAAAACGCTTTAGCAGATGCGTTAGCTCGCCTCGCAAAAGAATTTGCCTGCTTGCAAGATGAATCGATGGAAGTGTCGGTTCACGGACGTCGGGTCCTATCACGACTCGACATAGACACAATACACAAATCGGAAAAAGAAGAAGAATCAGTTGCAACGGATGACGTGAAAACACGTAAGATTGGCGACGGCCATTAATGTACTACCCGCAAACAGGAAAACTACCAGACGATAGGTCGCTAGCCCATCAGATCAAGAAAAGAACTCTGTCTTACGCATTAATAAATAACACGTTATACAGAAGGTCTTTTGATCAAATGTGGCTAAGGTGCCTAAGCGGGTCCGAGGCCCGTGAAATTGTTAAAGAGGTGCATTCAGGACTCTGTGGCGCTCACCAGTCGGGTCCGAAGATGAAAATGAAAATTAAAAGATTAGGGTACTACTGGCACTCGATGATGACCGACTGCATGAAAATCGCCAAGAGCTGTCACCAATGCCAACTGCACGGAGTGGTTCTACACCAACCTCCAAATGTGCTACTGTTGACCTCATTTTTGATGACGTATTCTCTTCTTTTTTTTAGTACTTAGGATCTAGCCTTAGGCTTTTCCTTTGACTATCTTAGAGGACTAGAATTGGGACCCACCACTTAGAAACTCAAACCACTTCTTAATTCCCTGCAAACTCCACAAACTTGACTATAGACCCCTAATCACCTAGAGGGTCGAAATCAAATGTGGAAGTTTAAAGGATGAGTTCCTATAGGACTCTTTGGGCCTTAGGATCGCCACAGGTGGCTCTGGTCCAGTGAAGGGGCTGACTTACACATACACTACACTTTCACACACCCATACCTAACTTGACCTCCTGATTCATGTAGGTGATTCACATGGATGGTCCTTAACCCCTAAATCCTTGGCTAAGAGGGTTAGGAACAACATAGTGAATGCCTCAAATGAGTCCCTTCATGGCTCATGTGGGCTTGATATGACTTCATGGCTCAACCAAAATGATTTCATTCCACTTATATTCACCCAATTTTCAATTTTCCAAATTTTCAATCTTCCAAATTTTCAATTTTTGACCCCCGGGACCCTACACCCGCTTAGCCTACCCAAAACCCTTGAAACTACCCAAATTTCTCAAAAATTTCCTAATCATCCAAAATTCCCCAAAATCAATCCCAAACATTTCCACATCACTCAAATTGATCATCCATACCCAAAAATATCAAAAATTCCAAGAAAACCTCCCAATACCCTCCAAATACCCAAAACACCCCTCTTGACCCAAAAATCTAAAAATTCAGAAAAATCCCAAAAAATTCCAGAAAATCCCAAATATTCCCAATTTCATTTTGTTCAACTACACCATGGGCCAATTTTGTCAATTTACCCTACTTTTGTCAAAACCCCCAATTTGATCCATTTTAACCCTAAGTGAACCCAATGTCAAACCAAACCTACCCAATTGACCCAAATTCTGGTCCAATTCAATTATAAACTTCAATTCAACATTCCCAACACCAATCTAGACCAAATCTAAGTCCAATTTGATTGGCATTTGGATCCAATTTCACTTTTGGCCTTAAAGCCCAATTTGGACCCATGACCCAAACCTAACCCAAACTCACCCAATTCAACTCCAATTAACCCCAAATATTTTCTAAACCTTCCTTAACATCCCCACAGACAAAACACTAACATGATCTGCCCAAAATTTATACCCAAACCCCACTCAAATTCAACCCAAAGCTTAAGGCCCAATTTTGACCTAAACCCAAACCTAACCCAAATAAGCCCAAACCCCAAAATCAAAACCCAACCAAAGTCAAAACCTCTTTGAAACACTCCCATAAACATTTCTCAACATTAATTTTACATCAATTTCAACCCTAGCCCAACATTGGCCCAACTTGGCCCATTTTGGCCTATATTGGCCCATTCACCTAAAGAGCCCAAATTCAACCCAATTCAAACCCAAATCACCCCCAATTTGCTTCAAGTCACTCATGACACATCCATGAGCTAAACCCAACAATTATTTGGCCCAACCTCTTTACAAAACTCCCATCCATAAATTCATTTTTAAACTTAATGGCCCATTCCTTAAACCATTTTAAAATCCCATCTTTTGCCACATCCAAAGGCCCAAAATTGGTCTCAAAGCCCATATGACATTTCCCCTCATCATACTTTCAATTAAACTCAATACCTAAGTCCTAAATTCATCATCAAATCATTCCAAATCAAGTTTCATACAAATTTCCATCAAATTACCAAAAATTCCTAAAATCCATTTTCATGAAATTGACCAAGCTTTTCCCCAAGCCAAAGACAAGCCATGCAAGCCATGGACAAGCCACATAAAGCCATGGAGGGTTTGACATGTGATCAAGCCATTAATGGAAAAAGGAGGACCCCCTTTCCTAATCCTTCTTAAGCCTTTTTTTACCTTAAGCATGTCACTCTAAACCATGCTTTGCCACCTAATCCTTGATGGAGACTCCACCACACATGGGAAATTGACCCACCTAACCTCCTCAGCCCAAAACCAGGTCTTGGGGAGGTGCACCCAACCCATTTGCATGGGTTGACCAAAATAAGCCAAAATAGCCCCTTCCCCTTTCTACTTTGATTCAACCACTTTACACATGTCAAACCTCAATTGAATGCACCAAACCCCGACCACGACCCACCCGAACAAGATGGTGACCAATGCACGGCCGGCCGGCCACCACGACCGCCGGAAACCACCGTGGCCGAGAGCTCACATGTGAGCCCAAACTTGGAATTCTCACCGCCGAGCCGCCCCATCCCCAGTGGCCATTGCAGCTGTTCTTCTCTTTCCAAGAGCAGCTGATCCCAAGCCCTAACTCTCCCTGGGGGGCCCTCCACCCTCTCCTATTTAAACACCACCCCTTCTCGGCCATGAGAGGTGCTGAAACAAACCTTAAGGAAACTTTGACAAAATTGTTCCAGACTACTCCCCATACATAGAGCATTTGATCCCCACTGAATTCCACTCCAATTCCCCAGTTGAGCTCAATTTTGAGTTCAAACTCTAGCCTAAAAACCAGGACACTTCTTCACAGTGGATCAAACTTCAAATTGATTGGTCCTACACCTTCACCAGACCAAGAGGAGAAGTTTTCCACTGAAAGCCCCATCTCCAGGCCACCCAGTTGCTCCAACCTCCAAGCTTTGTGATCGGGCTTGGTCGAAATCACACCTAGACAATTCACCAGACCAGGAGACTTCATCTGGAGCTTGCTGGGATCCAATCGAAGGTGAAACAACCCTCAGATCGAAGCCACACTTCTCCGAGCAAAGGTATGGCCTCACTCTTCTTTCCGAGCTTCCGAACATTCTCCATTTTCATTAAGTCGATTTCATGCCACATAAACCGTATGGATGTGTTCGTCTTCTCGAGACGAATCCATAGAGCATAAGAACGTTAGATTTGGTCAAGTATCGAGTGAGATCTTAGGCCTAGAAGATGGACGGTTCTCGGGTTAGGAGGCTTGGGGACGATGAACGGATGCCGTTCATTTAATACACGCGCGGACGGACGGCTCAGATGGCGTCCGACCAGGAGATGGTACGTGAACTGCGGGACCCGAGCTGCTGACTCAGGCGGCGGCTTCGAATGAGAGTGCGCCGCGTGGCCGTTCGGAGATGCCGAGGATGACGCGGCGCCGACTCAGATAAGTAGAAAATTAGGGATTTTTTCTATTTATTTAATTCCCTGAACTTGGAAAATTCATAACTTTGTGTAGGAAAATCATAAAAATAAAATAAAAATACCTTCTTGCTCGGTGAACGAGAGGAGAATAATATGGAAAAGAAATCATTTAATTTCATCAAGTATTTTATTTTTAATAATTTATTTACTCGTCTACATTATTTTAATTCTCCATGCATGTAGGAAATTCACCATGGCATGAGACCATAGGGCTTTTGAAGCCTCGAATTTGGGAACATTCCCTGAATTTTCCAAAGTCAGAGGCCATCCCTATGAGAAGTTATTGATTTTTCAAATTCATGTTACTGTTTTGAGTATTTTAATTCTAATAATTAGCATGTTGTGAAATAAATTCTAGGAAAATTTGGCTTAAACACCCAAAATAGATCTCTAATTAATTAGAGCTAACCATACATCAAATTGACTTGAAATCAATTCTCCACTGACCTTTAGGATCAGAGGAACCCACCATAAAAATTTGAAGTCAATTGGACTTGGTTAGCCCTACTAAATGGGTCGATTAAGCCATTTAGTCATTTTAAACTTTAAAAATTCATAACTTTCAAAATACTTTTTAAAAATTCACCAAATTGATTTTGGAGCCTCTCTGATATCAGGGGAATTTAAGAAAATTAAAATTTCAATTTTCTAAAAAATTTGATTTTTAATATTATTTTAATATTTTAATAATTAAAAAATAATAAAAATCATAAAAATAATAAAATTGACCAAAATGTCACATTTTGAATTTTAATCACTTAGGAACAAACCCCAAATTTTTCTTAGGTCTATTTTATGAGATATTAAATTTTAAAGCCCTAGGGTAATTTTAAAATTAAAAAAATATATTTTCTAGCATTTTCACTAAAATAATTATAATAAATCAAAGAAAAATTAGAAAATTACAAAAATTATTTCTCTGATTTCCTTGATATCAGAGAGATTTTTGAAAAATATAAAATTCATTTTTCAACCTTTATTTTATTTTTAAATTAATTAATACTCCAAAACTTAAAATAATTATAATAAAAATAATATAATTCAGAAAATCACCAAAATTGGTCCAAGTGGTCCTCTGGTCATTAGGAATGTTCCATAATTTTCTTAAGGACAGAAACTTTCCCTTGGTCATATTATTAAATTTTCCTTGGGAATTCTTATTTTCCACCAAAAATAATTACATAAATAAATTAAATACAGAAAAATCACATTTTCTCCTCTCATGTCTTTATTGGCATATGAGTGAAGTCACATAAATAAATTTCAAGTTCATTTGAGCTCAATTTAGTGAGTTATGGAATTATTAAGCTTGAAGGGCAAAATGGTAATTAAAAATTTTAACCCTTAATTAAAACTTTAGGTTTAATAAAATTAACAAGTAAAATATTTGATCTTAATCTGACTTGGATGATTGAAATTTAAATAATTAAAGGGTAGAAACCCATTAAACAATTTAAAATAATTGAAATAAACTTTAATTAAATAATTGATTAAATTTGGGAAGAATAATAAAATTGGAACTATTAAAATAGGGATATTTTTAGGAAGAGATTTGTTCTTTAATTTAAAAATCCCTAAATTAATCATTTCAATAATATTTAATTCCTAATTAAAAATGATAATTCAAATTTGAATTTTAAAATGTTTAAGGATTAAGTTAAAAAGTTAAATTATTAAACTCTTTTTAAAATTTTCAGTTAAATTAAAATTAAAAATCAAATTAAATTTAAATTAAATTAAATTAAATTAAATTAAATTAAATTAAATTAAATAATTAAATAAAATTAAATTAAATTAAATTAAATAAACAAATTAAATAAATTAAATTAAATTAAATTAAATTAAATTAAATTAAATTAAATTAAATTAAATTAAATTAAAAAAAATATTAAATTAAATTAAATTAAATCAAATAAATTATATTAAATTATATTATATTATATTATATTAAATTAAATTAAAGTTAAATCAAATTAAATTAAATTAAAGGAAATTAAATCAAATCAAACTAAATTGAATTAAAGTTAAATTAAAATTAAAACTAAACCAAATTAAATTAAATTAAAGTTAAATTAAATTGAATTAAATAACATTACCTAAGACATAAAGAAATTAAATATAAAGAAACTTGAACACTATTCCAAATTTAAACCCTTTAACTGAAGTTAAACTAAATCATAAACGATTTCGATACCAATTTGCCCTCGAGAGCTTTGGTTATCATAACTCCTAAACAGAACATTAAATGAAATGCTACTTCACTTATAGGATATTCAAATGTCCTAGTTCGCTGAAGCAAGATAACAAAACTTGAATTCCTGGACGATTATTTCATTTGTATGATTAAATTCAATTGGACTTAAAATAATCCTATCAATATTGAAAAGATGTTTAAGATTCTTCTTAAGCACTTCCTCAATATGATAGTATACTCATAAGAACAATTGAACTTAATTATTCTTTGATGAAGAAAATTGTCCTCAAACCAAAACACAAAGACCTAGACGTCATAGGAAATGACTAGCTATAGGATTAGGAATTTGGTAGAAAACCATAACCCTTCCCTTAGCTTTACATAGGAACTTGCTTAAATATTCTAATTGTGTTTTAAGTGCAGCTTAGGATGACAGGAAGACCCTCCAGGTACGCTTTTATTTTATTGCAATTTACCTTATTGTAATTTATTTAATCGCATCGCACTTACTTTTATTGCATGATAAACAACTGTTGCATGAAAACCCACACCTTTAGGATAGTCCCTAAAATTGAAACCAAAACTAAATTAAAAGTCATTACAAGATAAAATTCACCGCCACAACATTTCAAAATACAAAACAACTCAAAATTTAATCACAAACAGAACACAAAACTATAATTACGACTAAATTAAAACGTCCTGTTGGATGATCGGGAATACCTCGGATGATGTAACCTACGTGTTGCTAACGGGATTTCCCACGGTCTAAATGAAAGTGTGGAACTCATTCAGTTGAGTTTAGCAAATTCATCTGGACTAAGTAAATCCGATAAAAATAACGATGCCGGAAGGATGGAACCGTGGGATCTTAACCGGTGTTGTTATAATCAACTTTAAGATTTGTTTTAATTAAAATATTAAAAATACTTGGACTTTAAGATTTTCTCTAAACCAAAACACTTCTCTCATCTCCTGATTTATGACTTCTAAAACTAAATCTCCGCAACAACAAGGAGCTCGGAGCATGGTGAGCGAGCACGGCCATCGTCGTCGGCAAAGCCGAAATCCACATCAGCAAAACTTTCTTAGAATTAAATAACCAATCCATAGGATTTCGAGGTAGTTTGCTTAGTGCAACATAAATCCTCAACTCTTCGTTAGGCATTTGCATGGCAAATTAAGCCCTAACCGGTCTTAGGACTCCGAGGTAGTCGTCCGATACGACATAAACCCTCAGATCTTCGAGGCTATTTGTATGATCATGTCATACGAATATAAGTCCTAATTAATTAAAATTGGCAAGATTAAAATATTAAATAAACATTAGGACTTTCCTAAATCTAAGCCAAACAATAGGATAGTCGGGAAATTACCGAAGTTCGCTTCGAATCTGTAATTTCTCCTACCTTTCTTCCCTTGAATTCCCAAAATAAAATCTTCCAAATTTGATCCATTCCCTATTGAAATTCCAAAATTCAATCCCTTTAAAACTTAAACTTTGAAATTCTTGAAAGCAGAATTATTGATTATTATCGAGAATTTTCTTAGGTGATTCTCGTCACTTAAGATGTAATTAACTATAAGGGCTTGCCCTTATAGGGAATTTTAAAGAACCCAGGTAATATAAACCCTGTTTAATGTTTTTATATTAAGCAGGGGAATTTGTCGGCACATAAAATTGGTTCGCAGACCAAACGGATGTCACAAATCTTTTAGTTTATTTAATCGAGCCCCACCATCAAGCAGTGTATCTATCCTTAAGGATAAATACACGGTTTGTAGTGTGGTGCTCGTTTATATAAACTATTTGGGATGTGAGATCAGTTTGATTTCATATCTTAAAATCTTCAAATTTAAAATTATTTTCAAAATTAAATACTACTTTTCAAATTATTTATTTAAGTTAAATTAAAAATATGCCGACAGCTACATCCGACAATTGCGTCGTGGCCATTTGAATGTTGGGGCACAGATATAGTGGGCCCAATAGAACCACCATCTTCAAAAGGACATCGCTTCATTCATGCGGCTACAGATTACTTTTCCAAGTGGGCAGAGGCAGTTCCACTCAAAGAAGTGAAAGCACACCACGTGCTACAGTTTTTCAAGAACCAAGTTGTCCACCGTTTCGGAGTGCCGCGCAGGATCATCTCAGATAATGGGTCAGCATTTAGAAGCACACAAATCAACAATTTTGTCAGGAGACATGGAATCGACTGGCGATATTCAACAATTTACTACCCAAGAGCAAACGGCCTAGCTGAGGCTTTTAATAAAACTCTCGTTCAAATCTTAAAGAAAACCTTGGACGATAATAAGAGAAATTGGCACGAGAAGTTATTAGAAGCCTTATGGGCCTACCGGACAACCTTCAGAACTCCTACTCAAGATACACCTTACGCTCTTGTGTATGGGTCCGAGGCAGTGTTACCTTTAGAGGTTCAGCTTCCTTCACTTAGAATTGCAGTTGCAAACAAAATCACAACAGAAGGTAATGCCAAATTACGACTAGAAGAATTGGAAAGCCTGGAAGGGAAAAGACTTGCAGCCCAGCGGAATTTAGAACTATACCAAGCTAAGATGGTTCAAGCCCATGACAGACTGGTCCGCCCAAGAACCTTCAAAGTTGGTGACTTAGTTCTCGTTCTCAAAAGACCTATTCTTGCACACCGCAAGATAGGAGGAAAATTTGAACCCACTTGGGAAGGGCCGTTTGTGGTTGAGGCAGTCTACTCGGGAGGCTCCTACCAGCTGGTGAACTGCCAAGGAGAACGACATATGCTTCCGATTAACGGACGATACTTGAAAAATTATTACGCTACCTGATGTTTCGAAAGAGTGAATTCTTCATCCTTAGAAGCACGGGCGAAGTAATTACTTATGACTGGGTCCGAACCCAAAAATAATAAAAATGTGCTAAAATAAATAAAATCGTGATAATAAAGTTTTCCTTGTTTTCTTTTCCATATCAAAATCACTTTACTGATCTTATCCCACTTCATTCTCGTTAAATTTAAAAATACAAAAAATAATAATATAAAAAAATGTCTTTAATAAACATTTTCTTAATGTTCTTGTTCTTAAGTACAGCCCCCGATCCTTTTCCTTGTCTTTTCGCAGGGAAATGTCGAACGGGCGGTTGGTCCCGAACTTTAGAAATAGCGTAAGCCTTGCACTCGACAAAAAGAGGGTGAAAGATGGAGCGATAATCGAGATCGACTCGGACTTCGCACCGGCGGGCTCGCAATATGAGGAAAGTGACTGGGTCCCAGTTGACCGAGAGGAACTGCCCAGTCAGACAGTAATGAAAGTGGGTGGCCCAAGCCACCAATCCAGCAGCAAGAAAAGGAAAACAAACACTGAAGAAGATAAGAAAATCAAGTCTGTAGTCGCTACAGCAGAGGGCAGGCTTGTCAGCTCCGCGCCCACAGAGATTCAGGAAGTACGAAGAGCTACTCTCACAGCAACTCAACGAAGAAATAAGAATCCCCATATCCGTAAGATGTTAACCAAACTAGCAGCGGACCAGCGCGACGAGGCAGTTGCTACTGCCAGTACATACACTTCAAGGACGCCGATTCACTGGTGCCGGAAGAAAGGAGGCCAGCTCCTAGGATAACAGAAGGGACCAGGGAAATCTCACGAAGATCAGAAGAAAGAAGGCTACCACGCCACCAGATAGAACCACCAGTAATGCAAAACCTTGTTGCAGAAGCAACCCCGGAGGATGTCCTGATGGACATCATCCCCGAGGAGCCGAGGTATGCAGGAGAACTTGAAGGGATTGAGCCGTATATCCCACAATACGTCACTAGGCCCCGCCATTTGCAGATTATTCCAGAGTACGAGCTGGAAAGAATGCAGAATGTCGAAAAGAAAACTTTTGAATACTTCGAGAGAATCGGATGCGAAGGATCAATATACTTAGAAGGCCTCAAGCTACATACGGACGTATTCTCGAATATGAACAACAACAAATCGTGGATTGCATCCGGGATTTGAAAAGAATGGGCCGAGCGGGCCGCCTGAGAGAAAACACCTACTCGGAACCCGGAGATGGATGCCGGGGAAAGGAAGAATTACAATACAATGTGGATGCTGCTACAACTTCGCAGAACACAGGAAGGGAAACCCACCGGGAATACTCCATCATGGCCAGGTGGATCTGATGCCATTGGTCATCAAAAGAATGGTAAAAAGATTGATAATATGGAGGGTACTGCTGGCAGATTGCATACCCAACAGTTGCATCATTAATATTTACAAGCGGGGTGATCGCATACCCCCGCACATAGATCACCACGACTTTGTCGGACCTTTCGCACGGTTTCTTTCCCGAACGAGTGTAACATCATGTTTGGATCCGACCTCCGGATAGCGAGCCCAGGTGAGTTCCGAGGGCCAGTGAAGATACCATTACCGGTAGGTTCCGTCATGATACTAAAGGGCAACGGAGCAGATGTCGCTAAACATTGCATACCTGGAGTACCGAGTGAAGCGGATCTCGGTTACTTTCGAAGGATGGATGACGGGAAGACACCTTACCACTTCCGGACCGGACCGGAGCTAGAGAGCCTCCGGCCTTACGAGCTTTGAGTTGCATGGAAAATATCACACCTCCAACGTACATCCATACGGCATCCTTGCCAAGGATGGCTTGGAAGGTGATGTTATTAACCATGTACCCCACTATTCAGACATGGATTTTGACAGATACCTTTTTGGATGGATCGACAAAGATCATACATAGTCCGTTTTGAGTCTACATGGATTGTATGAGATGTATTCCAGATCGAGTTGTATGATGTATCTTCGACATGATTGGAAACTCCATTAAAGTTAAATGAACTTCGAACAAAGAACAAAAAAAAAGAATAAAAGAAAACTTTCCTTAAACATCTAAAAATGATGAACACCAAATTCACATGAACATTAAATAAACGATAAAATAAATTCGAACCGTTAAAGACAAACAAAATGAACATAAATTTCAAATCAAATCTCAATCATATTCAAATTCAATCTTTCCAGATTCCAAATCTCAATCAAATTCAAATTCAATCTTTCCGGATTCCAAATCTCAATCAAATCTCAAATTCGATCTTCCAGATCTCAAATCAAATCTCAATCGAAAATTCAAATTCAATCTCCCAAATCTGAAATCCAATCTGTTCTACTCTTTCCCTTGTCTGGCATGGAAGCGGTTGATTCCATTGACATGGATCGAATCTGATGGCGAGGAATTATATCCAATCCAAATCAGTGACTTCCGATCAGCTCTTTTGAATGAGACATGTAGCATCTACATATTCCCTCCTAATCTATTTCCTTCCATGAAAGTCTTTTACAACTTTCATGAAATTCTCGAAACACCAAAATTCCACACTTTTCAAATCAACACTACAAATCTTTGCAAAGTCAATGACTATTCAAATTCAAACTTTTGGGTTGAGGATTTTACATCCGAGACTGCATTGCTTTAGGATCCTTTCCTTATCGCAATGAAATACATCAAATTCAAACTTCTGGGTTGAGGATTTTACATCCGAGATCGTATCGCTTTAGGATCTTTTCTTTATCGCAATGAAATACATCAAATTCAAACTTTTGGGTTGAGGATTTTACATCCGAGACTGCATTGCTTTAGGATCTTTTCCTTATAGCAATGAAATACATCAAATTCAAATTTTTGGGTTGAGGATTTTACATCCGAGACTGCATTGCTTTAGGATCCTTTCCTTATCGCAATGAAATACGTCAAATTCAAACTTTTGGGTTGAGGATTTTACATCCGAGACTGCGTTGCTTTAGGAGCCTTTCCCTATCGCAATGAAATACATCAAATTCAAATTCTTGGGGTTGAGGATTTTACATCCGAGACTGCATTGCTTTAGGAGCCTTTCCCTATCGCAATGAAATACATCAAATTCAAATTCTTGGGGTTGAGGATTTTACATCCGAGACTGCATTGCTTTAGGTTCCTTTCCCTATCGCAATGAAATACATCAAATTCAAATTCTTGGGGTTGAGGATTTTACATCCGAGACTGCATTGCTTTAGGATCCTTTCCTTATCGCAATGAAATACATCAAAAAATCAAACTTTTGGAGTTGAGGATTTTACATCCGAGACTGCATTGCTTTAGGATCATTTCCCTATCGCAATGAAATACATCAAATTCAAAATTTTGGAGTTGAGGATTTTACATCCGAAACTGCATTGCTTTAGGATTCTTTCCCTATTGCAATGAAATACATCAAAATCAAACTCTTAAAGTTAAGGATTTTACATCCAATACCGCATTGCTCTGAGATCTCTCCTCATTGTAATGATTCAATCCAATCAATTCAATTTTCTTTTGAGGTTGAAGATGTTACATCTAAAACCACAAAATTCTAATTTTCATTTCAAGTTCAAATCCCTTCAAATTAATTTTGACAAAACTTCAATCTAAATTAAAACTCCAAATTGAAATCTAAGCTCACACATCAAAACTTAAACTGAAACAAAATAAAATCTAAATTTAAATTCCCCCAGGTCATGTGATTTGGGATTCACCTCCTTTTCCTTTCCCAGGCGAGAGTTCGGGAATCTCCGAGTCTCGGAGATATACTTGACACTCCCCGGCAGAAATTCTTCTACTTTGTCCTAAGTTTGTCACTTGGACATCTGTTTTGGTTTTGTTGATCTTTTCGGTCAACGCCAATACGCGCGGTGTGCTTGGTTAGCACACCACACCTATTGGGGGTCCATTTGTTGACCTCATTTTTGATGAGGTCTTCTCTTCTTGCATTTAGTACTTAGGATCTAGCCTTAGGCTTTTCCTTTGACTATCTTAGAGGATTAGAATTGAGACCCACCTTTTAGAAATTCAAACCACTTCCTAACTCCCTGCAAACTCCACAAACTTGACTATAGACCCCTAATCACCTAGAGGGTTGAAATCAAATGTGGAAGTTTAAAGGGTGAGTTCCTATAGGACTCTTTGGCCTTAGGACTGCCCTGGGTGGCCTGGTCTGGTGAAGGGGCTGACTTACACATACACTACACTTTCACACACCTCCTAAAACACACCCATACCTAACTTGACCTCCTGACTCATGTAGGTGATTCCAATGGATGGTCCCTAACCCCTAAGCCCTTGGCTAAGAGGGTTAGCAACAACATAGTGGATGCCTCAAATGAGTCCCTTCATGGCTCATGTGGGCTTGATATGGATTCATGGCTCAACCAAAATGATTTCATTCCACTTATATTCACCCAATCTTCAATTTTCCAAATTTTCAATTTTTGACCCCGGGACCCTACACCACTACCTTACCCAAAACCCTCGAAACTACCCAAAATTTGCAAAATCACCTAAATTACCAAAAATTCCTCAAAATCAATCCCAAACATTCCCACATCACCCAAATTGATCATTCATAGCCAAAAAATACCAAAAATTCTAAAAACACCTCCTAATACCCTCCAAATACCCAAAATACCCCTCTTGACCCAAAAATCCAAAAATTCAGAAAATTCCCAAAAAATTTCAGAAAATCCCAAATATTCCAATTTTCATTTTGTTCAACTACACCATAGGCCAATTTTGTCAATTTACCCCACTTTTATCAAAACCCCCAATTTGACCCATTTTAACCCAAAGTGAACCCAATGTCAAACCAAATCTACCCAATTGACCCAAATTCTTGTCCAATTCAATTATAAAGTTCAATTCAACATTCCCAACACCAATCTAGACCAAATCCAAGTTCAATTTGATTGACATTTGGATCCAATTCCACTTTTGGCCTTAAAGGCCCAATTTGGACCCATGACTCAAACCTAACCCAAACTCACCCAATTCAACTCCAATTAACCCCAAATCTTTTCTAAACCTTCCTTAACATCCCTACAAACAAAACACTAACATGATTTGCCCAACATTTAGACCCAAACCACACTTAAATTCAACCCAAAACCAATAAGCCCAATTTTGACCTAAACCCAAACCTAACCCAAATAAGCCCAAACACCAAAATCAAAGCCCAACCAAAGCCAAAACCTCTTTGAAACACTCCCATAAACATTTCCCAACATTCATTTTACATCAATTTCAACCCTAGCCCAACATTGGCCCAAGTTAGCCCAATTTGACCTATATTGGCCCATTCACCAAGGAAGCCCAAATTCAACACAATTTAAACCCAAATCACTCCCAATTTGCTTCAAGTCACTCATGACACATCTATGAGCTAAACCCAACAATTATTTGGCCCAAACTTCTATAAAATTTCCATCCATAAATCTATTTTTAAACCAAAAGCCCACTTACATGAAACCTTCCTAAAAGCCCAAATTTCATGCTAAAGCCCATATGACAAATTCTTCTCATCATACCCTTAATTAAAATCATCCCTAAGTTCAAATCAATCATCAAATGATTCCAAATTGAGCCCCATACAAATTCCCATCAAATTACCAAAATTTCTAAGATCCATTTTCATGAAATTGACCAAGCTTTTCCCCAAGCCAAAGACAAGCCATGAAGCCATGCATGAGCCCCATAGGAGCCATGAGAGCCATGGAATCCACTTTCCACCTCACCAAACCATTAATGGTAAGAGAGAGTGTCTCTTTCTTAAACCTTTTTTAAGCCCTTTTTACCTTAAGCATGATACACTCTAAACCATGTTTAGCCACCTCACCATGGATGGGGACTTCACTACCACAATTCGAGTGACCCAAATGATTCCCCCTCGGCCCAAGGTCAAGCCTTGGATGGTGAACTAAGCACAAATACTTGGGTTGACCTAAACCAAGCCAAAATCACCCCTTTCCCATTCCATTTCAATTCACCACCTTTACACATGGAGACCATCGATTGAACTCGCAGGAATCGAGCTCGACCTCACCGACCCCGAGGGTGACCCATGCCTGCCGGCCAGCCACCTGGGTCGCCGAAAAACACCACACCCGAGAGCTCACATGTGAGCCAACTTTGGAATTCCACCTTGTTGAGCTGCCCCATGCCCAAGGGCCACCATGGTTGTTCTTCCCATGACCAGAGCAGCTGATCCCAGCCCTTGGCCATCCCTGTGAGGCTCTCCAACCACCTCTATTTAAACCCGACCCCCTCACAGCCATGAGAAGAGAGTTGCACAAAACTTGCCGAAACTCTGCCAAAATTGTTCCAAACCCTTCTCCATCCTTAGAGCAGTTGATCCCCAGTGTCAATTTGCCCTAATCCCCACCAACAGAATCCAATTTCTCAACTGAAATTTCACCCAAAACTAGGACACTTTGCCACAGTGAGCCAATCCTCAAATTGACTGGTCCTACACCTTCATTGGACCAAGAGGAGAAGTTTCCCACTGAAAGCTCCATCTCCGAGGCCACCCGGTTGCTCCGGCCTCCAAGCTTTGTGATCGGTCGTGGTCACTTTCATAGCTAGACAATTCACCGGACCGGGAGACTTCATGCGGAGCTTGCTGGGATCCAATCGAAGGTGACACAACCCTCGGATCGAAGCCACACTTCTCCGAGCAAAGGTATGGCCTCACTCTTCTTCCCGAGCTTCTGAACATTCTCCATTTTCATTGAGTCAATTTCATGCCACATAAACCGTATGGATGTGTCCGTCTTCTCGAGACGAATCCATAGAGCATAAGAGCGTTAAATTTGGTCAAGTATCGAGTGAGATCGTAGGCCTAGAAGACGGACGGCTCTCGGGTAAGGACGCCTGGGGACGATGAACTTTTGTCGTTCATTTAATACACGCGCGGACGGACGGCCAGGATCACGCCGGATCAGGAGATGGAACGACACAGCGGGCCCCCGGAGCGCTGAGTCAGATGGCGGCGTCGAATAGGAGAGCGCCACGCGGCGTTTCGGAGCTGCCGAGGTTGACGCGGCGCCTCGTGGATAAATAGAAAATTAGGGTATTTTTCTATTTATTTAATTCTCTAAACTTCAAAAATCCATAACTTTGTGTAGAAAAATCAGAAAAATAAAATAAAAATACCCTCTTACTCAGTGAACAGAGGAGAATAATGTGGAAAAGAAATCATTTAATTTCATCAAGTATTTTATTTTTAATGATTTATTTCCCTTCTGCATTGTTTTAATTCTCCATGCGTATAGGAAATTCACCATGGCATGAGACCATAGGGCTTTTGAAGCCTCTAAATTTAGGAACATTCCTCGAATTTTCTAAAGTCGAGGCCATCCCTATGAGAAGTTATTGATTTTTCAAATTCATGTTGTTGTTTTGAGTATTTTAAATCTAATAATTAGCATGTTGTGAAATAAATTCTAGTAAAATTTGGTGATGTCTCTTATGACCAGAGGACCTGGGAAAAATAGGTTTTGAATTAGTTCATTTAAAATAACCCTAATTGGCTTAAACACCCAAAATAGCTCCTTAATTAATTAGAGCTAACCATACATCAAATTGACTTGAAATCAATTCTCCACTGACCTTTAGGATCAGAGGAACCCACCATAAAAATTTGAAGTCGATTGGACTTGGTTAGCCTCTACTAAATGGGTTGATTAAGCCATTTAGCCATTTTAAACTTTAAAAATTCATAACTTTCAAAATACCTTTCAAAAATTCACCAAATTGGTTTTGGAGCCTCTCTGATATCAGGGGAATTTAAGGAAATTAAAATTTCAATTTTCTAAAAAATTTAATTTTTTGCATTATTTTAATATTTTAATAATTAAAAAATAATAAAAATCATAAAAATAATAAAATTCACCAAAATGTCACATTTTGAATTTTAATCACTTAGGAACAAATCCCATATTTTTCTTAGGTCTATTTAATGAGATATTAAATTTTAAAGCCCTAGGGTAATTTTAAAATTAAAAAAAATGTATTTTCTAGCATTTTCATTAAAATAATTATAATAAATCAAAGAAAAATCAGAAAATTGCAAAAATTGATTCTCTGATTTCCTTGATATCAGAGAGATTTTTGAAAAATATAAATTTCATTTTCAACCTTTATTTTATTTTTAAATTAATTAAAACTCCAAAACTTAAATTAATTATAATAAAAATAATATAATTTAAAAAATCACCAAAATTGGTCCAAGTGGTCCTCTGGTCATTAGGAATGTCCCATAATTTTCTTAAGGATAGAAACTTTCCCTTGGTCATATTATTAAATTTTCCTTGGAAATTCCTATTTTCCACCAAAAATAATTACATAAATAAATTAAATACAGAAAAAATCACATTTTCTTCTCTCATGTCTTTATTGGCATATGAGTGAAGTCACATAAAAATTTCAAGTTCATTTAAGCTCAATTTAGTGAGTTATGAAATTATTAAGCTTGAAGGGCAAAATGGTAATTAAAATTTTAACCCTTAATTAAAACTTTAGGTTTAATAAAATTAACAAGTAAAATATTTGATCTTAATCTGATTTGGATGATTGAAATTTAAATAATTAAAGGGTAGAAACCTACTAAATAATTTAAAATAATTGAAATAAACCTTAATTAAATAATTGATTAAATTTGGAAGAATAATAAAATTGGAATTATTAAAATAGAGATATTATTAAGAAGAGATTTATTCTTTAATTTAAAAATCCCTAAATTAATCATCTCAATAATATTTAATTCCTAATTAAAATGATAATTCAAATTTAAGTTTTAAAATGTTAAAGGACTTAATCATTAAAATTAAATTAAAAAGTTAAATTATTAAACTCTTTTTAAATTTTCAATTAAATTAAAATTAAAAATAAAATTAAATTAAATCAAACAAATTAAATAAATTAAATTAAATTAAATCAAATAAATTAAATTAAATTAAATAGAATTAAATTAAAAAATATAAATAATTAAATTAAATTAAATTAAATTAAATTAAATTAAATTAAAACATATTAAATTAAATTAAATTAAATTAAATTAAATTAAAATAAAATAAAATCAATTAAAATTAAAATTAAAATTAAAATTAAAATTAAAATTAAAAATCAAAATTAAATTAAAATTAAAACTAAACCAAATTAAATTAAATTAAAGTTAAATTAAATTGAATTAAATAACATCACCTAAGACATAAAGAAATTAAATATAAAGCAACTTGAATACTATTCCAAATTTAAATCCGATAACTGAAATTAAACCAAATCACAAACCACTTGAACACCAATACGCCTCGAAAACTTTGGTTATCATAACTCCTAAACAGAACATTAAATGAATGTTACTTCACTTATAGGATATTCAAATATCCTAGTTCACTGAGCAAGATAACAAAACTTGAATTCTCGGACGATTAATTCATTTGTATAATTAAATTCATTTGGACTTAAAACAATTCTAGCAATATTGAAAAGATGTTTAAGATTCTTCTTAAGCACTTTCTCAATATGATAGAACACTTATAAGAACAATTGAACTTAATTATTCTTTGATGAAGAAAATCGTCCTCAAACCAAAACACAAGAACCTAGACGTCATAGGAAATGACTAGCTATAGAATTAGGAATTTGGTAGAAAACCATAACCCTTCCCTTAGCTTTACCTAGGAACTTGCTTAAATGTTCTAATTGTGTTTAAGTGCAGCCTGGGATGACGGGAAGACCCTCCAGGTACGCTTTTATTTTACTACAATTTATCTTATTGCAATTTGTTTAATCGCATCGCACTTACTTTTCTTGCATGATAAACAACTGTTGCATGAAAAACCACACCTTTAGGATAGCCCCTAAAACTGAAACCAAAACTAAATTAAAAATCATTACAAGATAAAATTCACAGCCACAACATTTCAAAATATAAAACAACTCAAAATTTAATCACAAACAGAACACAAAAACTGCAATTACAACTAAATTAAAACTACTTGTTGGATAATCGGGAATACCTCGGATGATGTAACCTACGTGTTGCTAACGGGATTTCCCACGGTCTAAATGAAAGTGTGGAACTCATTCAGTTGAGTTTAGCAAATTCATACGGACTAAGTGAATCCGATAAAAATAACGATGCCGGAAGGATGGAGCCGTGGGATCTTAACCGGTGTCGTTATAATCAACTTTAAGATTTGTTTTAAATAAAATATAAAAAAGACACTTGGAAATTAAGATTTTCTCTAAACCAAAACACTTTTCTCATCTTCTGATTTATGACTTCTATAACTAAACCTCTGCAACAACAAGGAGCTCGGAGCATGGTGGGCAGCACGGCCATCGTCATCAGCAAAACCTGAGTCTACTTCAGCAAACCTCTCCTAGAATTAAATAACCAAGCCATAGGATTTCGAGGTAGTTTGCCTAGTGCAACATAAATCCTCGACTCTTCGTTAGGCATTTGCATGGCAAATTAAGCCCTAACCGGTCTTAGGACTCCGAGGTAGTCGTACGATACGATATAAACCCTCACATCTTCGAGGCTATTTGTGTGATTCTAACATACTAATTTAAGTCCTAATTAATTAAAATTGGCAAGATCAAAACATTAAATAAATATTAGGACTTTCCTAAATCCAAGCCAAACAATAGGATAGTCGGGGAATTACCGAAGTTCGCTTCGAATCTGTGATTTTTCCTACCTTTCTTCCTTTGAATTCCCAAAACAAAATGTTCCAAATTTGATCCATTCCCTATTGAAATTCCAAAATTCAATCCCTTGAAAACTTAAACTTTGAAATTCTTAAGAGGAGGACTACTGATTATCATCGAGAGTTTTCTTAGGTGATTCCCGTCACTTAAGATGTAATTAACTATAGGGGCTTTCTCTTATAGGGAATTTTAAAGAACCCAGGTAATATAAACCCTGTTTAATGCTTTCATATTAAGCAGGGGAATTTGTCGGCTTATAAAATTAGTTCGCAGACCAAACGGATGTCACAAATCTTCTAGTTTATTTAATCGAGCCCCACCATCAAACAGTGTGTTTATCCTTAGGGATAAATACACAGTTTGTGGTACGGTGCTCATTTATATAAACTATTTGGGATGTGAGATCAGTTTGACTTCATATCTTAAAATGTTCAAATTTAAAACTATTTTCAAAAATCAAATACAAATTTTTAAATTATTTATTTAAACTATATTAAAAATTCGCGAGACAATTTACGTAGGCGACCCCTTTTCAAAATACAACACAACCTAAAAATAAGTCGTACATCCACCAAAGTTTCGTTCGGCTTTTGCTTCTCTACCACTAAATCACCTATAGTGATGTGGTGCTGAGCTCCGGCAAATCGCTTGATGAAGAGGTTCTCTAATTCGAAAATGTCTTCACCGAACCGTTCGGTAATTCCGCATACCAATCAAAGGCGATCCACGACGAGCTGGCCGACAAACTATCGGAATAATAAAGCATCACTTCCGCCGGCATTGCAACAACTGGCACGAAAATGTGCAACATGTTGTCGAGGGTTTCCGGTTCCATCAAAGGTCTTGAACAGAGGTGGTACGAAGCCTTTCAGATATTGGACAACGTCGAATTCTTCAGGGTAAGGTCTACCCGTCCGAACGAATGTCCCGCTCTTTGATTGTGCCGAGGCTTCTCGCACCTGCTGTTCCACCATGCTCTTGATATCCTTTTCTGGAATCATGCTTTGTGTTGCATCCTTTTTTTAATTGATCATCCCCGTTGACGGATGTAATTTCCTTTCCTCCGTCTACAATGTGAATAACTTCTGGGGGTGTTTCTCTTTGGGGTTGAACTCGACTGCGGAGAGTGGCTAGAGGCTGCGACCATCTCTTCCATCCTTTTGCCATTTGGGCGATCATATCATCTTTCTCTCGAAGCTGCATCCTCATTACTTCCGGCTCCTCTCTTCCTGCAGTTGCAGGAGCACCTTGTGAAGTCGACGAAGCTCGTGTTTCAACCATGTTAATTTCTGCATATTCATCATCCATGAACTCTGACGAGTTGACTTCATCTCCGAATTTTTCTTCTCTTTCTTTTGTTAATCGGCGAATATCGGTTCTTAGCTTTTCCATAGCATCTTATAGTGGTCTTTTACGTACATCTTTGCGGTTGTCATGCGATAGCTGTCGGGTTTCCTTCTCATGAGTCCCCTTCACTGCGGTAGTACTTTCTTCGGACTCAAGTCTCCTGACGAGACTTTCCTTCTTAGGTTGTTGTTTTAATCTTAATTGTCCGGTAGTGCGACGCCATACCATCCTTCTAGCAGCAGAAGGTCTAAGACAGGATGGTCTTTTAGCCAAATGCTGGAAGGTGGTATCCTCCCTAATTTGTAGTCCTAAAATAACGACAGGTGGACTAGATTTCATTCTCTTATTCGGCTTTTCCAGCGGCGATAACGGGTTCTACTCGCGGCCCGAGACGGGACTTGGCGGCACCCGCCCTATCCTTCTTAAAATCTACGATACAGGGCATTTTTCCTTCTTTGCTAACTTCTCTATCAGGGTTTGCAGTCGAGCAAATGGCGTAATTCTAGCCCTTTTCTTACAACCGTCTTTGTAATATGCGGGCTGAGGCAATGCAGAAGCAATCTTGCGGACATTTTCTTCATCCTCTGCGGCGGAGAGGGGATGGAATCTACTTCCTCCCAAAAGTGGTATGTATTCAGGCAGCGGTGTATACTCGGGCAGTTCTGGGATTTCCTCCAGGAAAGCAACTTCAGCAGCTCTGGCTTCTCTAGCAATCCTTCGACTTTTGTTCCTCCTCTGAGTCCGTGTCAGTGGTGGAATCCTCGAGCTGAACCCGATTTCAAAAACAGAAGGTTTTACAGGAAGATCTGTACCCTCCACTGCAACAAGTTCATCACAGTTCTGAAGTTCCTTCCCCTTTAGTCTGGCAGAAGCCGGGGTAGGTGCAGAGACAACTAGACCAGTGGGGGTAGCAACAACAGTCCTTTTGCGAACAACAGTACTCCTCTCAGTTGGAATCTTTTGTAGAGGAGGGAATTCATGAGTTGACTTAAGGTTAAACTCAAATAACGGCTTCTCAGTTTCCGGTACTTTGCTTGCAAGTGAAAAGAGAGTGACGTCGGGGATTTTGATGTCGGTGTCCCCGAATCCTTGTCTGAATCGAATGATTCCATTATCAGGCAGTTCGTCCTTGTACACAGCCAGGTCCAGTCCGTTGACGAAGGAGAAAATCAGTTTTGGGGCTTCCATTTCTGCAGGGCAGATTCCAAGTGTTATCCCCGAATCGTGCTTCATCTTGTCGTAAAACTTATGACGCAAAAGAAAGAGTCCGAACACATTTCTGTTTATCTTAGTGTATTTGTGGTATTAGAAGATAATTGTTTTTTGAAAATATTTGTTCGTTAGGAAGGAGAATTATTAAAAGAAGGAGAGTTGTAGGAAGGGTAAAAGGAATTGATTAGGAACTGGAAAAGGAAGAGAAAGTCTTGTAGAAACTTCTCGACCCGCAAGGCTTGCTCCTAAACTAATACCTATTGGGGCCCACCCCACCTCGAAATGAGGTAAAAGGATCTCGGAACCTCTCTGTTTAGGGGTGTCTAAACAGTGGCTCCTAAATCCGAGAGAATGTTGGCTATACTTGTTCAAGGTAGAAATAAACATAGTATTCCAACGGGAAGAAGGCTAGTTCGACCCACTAGGGACATGGATACACTACCAGTTTTTTGCAAGCAGAACTATCTAATTAAAATGGAGAGAGGAACTAGTCCCCAGCGGAGTCGCCAGAAATTGTACGGCTTATTCTTGGCTTAGGAAAAGTGGATTCATTTATATGAAAAAGGAATTTGGAAATTTTGGAAATTTAGTGAAAATTTAGATGGTGCTTGATTTAGGTTGATTTGATGATTGATTTGGGACTTAGGAATTGATTCCAATTAAATTAATGATGAGAAGGAGTTATCAATGTGGGCTTTGGAATGGGTTTGGGCTTTTGGATTTTACTTTGGATGGGCTTTTAAAATGGTTTAGGGAAGTGGGCTTTTGGATTTTAAAATGGACTTTAGGATGAAAGTTTGGTAAAGGCTTGGGCCAAATAATTGTTGGGTTTGGTTTAGGGATGTTTCATGAGTGATTTGGAATAAATTTGAGGTGGTTTGTGCTTGAATTGGGTTGGATTTGGGTTCATTTGGTACATGGGCCAATGTAGGTCAAATTGGGCTAATTTGGGCCAATGTTGGGCTAGGGTTGAAATTGATGTAAAATTCATGTTGGGAAATGTTTATGGGAATGTTTCAAAGAGGTTTTCACTTTGGTTGGGTTTTGATTTTGGGGTTTGGGCTCATTTGGGTTAGGTTTGAGTTTATGTCAAAATTGGGCCTTTTAGCTTTGGGTTGAATTTGAGTGGGGTTTGGGTCCAAATTTTGGGAAAATTATGTTATTTTTTTTGTTTTTGGGGATGTTAAGGAAGGTTTAGAAAAGGTTTGGGGTTAATTGGAGTTGAATTGGGTTAGTTTGGGCTAAGTTTGGGTCGTGGGTCCAAATTGGGCTTTAAGGTCAAAAGTGAAATTGGATTCAAATGCCAATCAAATTGGGCTTGGATTTGGTCTAGATTGGTGTTGGGGGATGTTGAATTGAAGTTTAGAATTGAATTGGACCAGAATTTGGGTCAATTGGGAAGGTTTGTTTTGACATTGGGTTCATTTTGGGTTAAAATGGGTCAAATTGGGGATTTTGACAAAGGTGAGGTAAATTGACAAAATTGTCCCATAGTGTAGTTGGACAAAATGAAATTGGGAATATTTGGGATTTTCTGGAATTTTCTGGGAATTTTCTGAATTTTTGGATTTTTTGGCTAAGAGGGGCATTTTGGGTATTTGGAGGGTATTGGGGGGTATTTTTTGAATTTTTGGTATTTTTGGCTATGAATGATCAATTTGAGTAATGTGGGAATGTTTGGGATTGGTATTGAGGAATTTTGGGTGGTTTGGAGATTTTTTTAAAAAATTTGGGTAATTTCAAGGGTTTTGGGTAGAGCTAGGCGGGTGTAGGGTCCGGGGGTCAAAATTGAAAATTTAGAAAATTGAAGATCGGGTAAATGTAAGTGGAATGAAATCATTTTGGTTGAGCCATGAAGCCATGTCAAGCCTATATGAGCCATGAGAGGACTCATTTGAGGCATTCAGCTATGTTGTTCCTAACCCTCTTAGCGAGGGCTTAGGGGTTAAGGACCATCCATGTGAATCACCTGCATGAGTCGGGAGGTCAAGTTGGGTATGGGTGTGGTTTTAGGAGGTGTGTGAAAGTGTAGTGTATAAGTGTAGTGTGTGTGTAAGTCGGCCCTTCACCGGACCGGGCCACCCGGAGGCGGTCCTCAAGCCGAAGAGTCCTATTGGAACTCATTCTTTAAACTTCCACATTTGATTTCAACCCTCTAGGTGATTAGGGGTTTACAATCGAGTTTGTGGAGTTTGCGAGGAGTTAAGAAGTGGTTCAAATTTCTAAGGGGTGGGTCCCAATTCTAGTCCTCTAGGATGGTCAAAGGAAAAGCTTAAGGCTTGATCCTAAGTGCTAAAGAGGAAAGAGAAGACCTCATCAAAAATGAGGTCAACAAATACTTCTTTGGTTCTGAATACAGAAATTCAGAACTGCTCTATCTCTTATTACCTCACTATGGTGATAAGTGGGTAACAAGGTAGAACAAATAAAATAGTGTCAGGCTTTAGATAATGCATTCAACATTGAGAGAGGAAAGTTTACCCTTTCACGCTGCTTAATCTTCCAAACTCATTTCCCGTCAGTGAGAAAGTTGATCACTTCTTGCAGTGGTCCTTCCATAGTTCCAAAGGTATCGTACTCACTGGTGTAAAATTCTCTTACTTCATAAAAAGAATTAATCCTTGCAGCACTGAAATCTACCAAAAATCCTCTCACCTTGATTGGTGCATCTTCAATCGCAGTCAGGTTGGCATAGAATTCTTTTACCACTTCCACGATGGCTCTGTTGATTATATAACAGAAGTTTTCCCATCCTCTTTCTTTAATTATTCACTCTACTTCTCCTCCAGGATTTTTGAAAACTCGATCCTGAATGCATTTTCTGGCTTGAATATTGTGAAAATATCTTGATTGTGTCCTTGCATTCACAAAGTGAGTTTCGTCGTAATCCATTCTTCTCTTTTGTCGTGGAGCCATTTTTCGATCTGTGAAATTCACAAAAATCTTAACTAAACTTCTAAATATTACTAAGATGGCTTCCAATAGTTACTAAAATCAATCTAAATCAAATTCCATGAATTTCTTCCAAGTCTTTTCTTCTCATTTCAAATTTTTCCAAAATTCCTCAATGCAGAAGAAATTCATGGTGAAAATCAAAAAATTTTACATAGGAGCGAAGCTCTTACCAAGGAAAGATGAAATCCGGCATCAAAATGTGTTGAAATCGCTCCAAAGTTCAGATTTATCAAGCCCTAGGTCGGTTTTTCGAAGTTTTGAGGAAGGGGATGATGAATAGTGTCGGTTGACCAGTCAAAATATAGTACATTTCGTGATCTCGCTGTCGGCGAGAAATTTCTCGCAGTCGGCGAGCTAATTAATTCACCAAGGCCAATGTTTCGGGAAAATCTCACCGTCGACGGGATCTCTCTCGCTGTCGGCGAGTTTTCCGAAAATTTAGTATTTTTAATATTTATAATGTTTTCAATTCATTTTATGCCTCAATAATGTCCAGTCACTTTAGATTATACTTCATCATGATTAGATACTATATTAGCACATAAATTCACACAACACAAATATTATAACTTTATATATATGAAATCCAAAAGTTTACAAATTTCAAATACCACAAAACTAACAATTGACTTATCAAATTAACCCAAACACATCTAACTCAGCATTACAATCCACACCACGATACTCTAAATTCTGAGACTAAACAAACAACATACAATCTCATCTAAACTGAGATTATCTATGTAAAGTTAAAATTATATAAAAAACTAAATTTAAATCAACACACATACATATAATATGAATACAAATTTCTGCTACTCATCGGATTCTGAATTAATCTATTCTCTGATGTTTCCAATAGAACGCAGGTGCACAAACAAATTATAAAAAGGTCTGAAAGGGAATTCTGCAGTAGAATCTTCTTCAATCCACCCTTTTTGTCTCAATAGTCGTATAAAACTTGCCTCCATATGTCCTGTATGGTCAAAGTGCTCCTTCATTCTCCAATCGATGTGATCGAATAAATCAGAGATATTATCAATAGAATTCATCACATTCTGTAGTTCCTTCTCCAATCCTTTAAGTTTCCGTAAAATGAGGTTTGTTCTATCAGTCAGGGGCTTAACTAAAGGATTGTTTTGAGATGCTTGATCAGAAATAATTATTGTTTCATCATTGTTATCCAATGTAGGAAACATATCTGTCGGATCTAGTGGTTTCCAAGGCAATAGCACTTTTTCCCAAGCTTCGTAAGAAACTTGGTACTAACTACATAAAGCAAATATAGTTGATGGGTTTCCAAGTCCATGAATCGACCCATGCACAATTAATCCTAATGCAGACTTCACAATGATAGATTCAACATCAATAGGCAATCTAAATTGAATACAGTAATTTAAAATTGTGCATTCCTTCGAGACTTTGTTTACCCTCATAGTGGGTAATAACTTTGACGAAATAAAGAAATGCCAATGCTTTGAGACGAGGTTTAAAAGTGACACAGAAAAACTAACGTACAAGTCTTCTCGTAATTCCCAATTGTCAGGTTCATCAGTCAGATATCTGTAGATCTCATTCATGTTGTATCTTGTAGGAACAAAATTTGAATAGTGGCAAACAGAGGTATTTTCAATCGAGTATAATTCATTTATTTGAGGAGTGAAATTTACCCATCTGCCTCTTACGTAAACACTTCCATTATGGATCGCATGTAGATTAGAGTAGAATTCTTTGGCTACTGGAATGACTACAGCAGATGTTGTATAGCAGAATACCTCCCAACGTCGCTGAAGAATCATTTCTTCAATTGTTATCGTTGAATTCTCCGCTCCTCTGTTTACGAATCCTCTTTCTTTAATCAGTCGCTTCTTCATTAAAACCTTGTTGAATAGTCGCTGAGCCTCAGAACTGAAGAATTTTCGTCGGTTAAAAACTCCGAATTTCATGGTTTTTAGTGGTTTGGAGGCCATAATAGATTGTTTTGGAGGGCTCTAATCGTTTCTAAGGAAGAAGATAGTGTAAATATAAAGTTTTAAACGTTTTATATAGAGAAATGGCCTTAGAACCGTCCAAAACCACAAAATAACTCACAAAAACCACTTTTTAACTATCTCGCCGTCGGCGGGATAGTTAATATATTTAAACTGAATTTGGGCGCGCCGATCTCGCTGTCGGCGGGATCGATCTCGCCGTCGGCGAGATTAGGTAAATTGCCCAATTTTCGCTCCGGTCCGAATATTTTCTGATTTCTTCGTATAGATTCAAATTTGTGATGATTCTAAAAAGTAAAATGAGTAGTAGAATTTATTCTATATTTTAATTTTTAATAACATTAATATATCATAATTAATAATTACTATGGGTTGCCTCCCATAAAGCGCTTGGTTTAACGTCGTCAGCCCGACCTAATTTAGATAGTAATCAGGTTGACTGAGCATTAAAACCTCTTTAAAATTTGGTCTTCTCCCTTCAAAATAAGGTTTTAATCTGTGTCCGTTTACTTTAAATCTATGCCCAGTTTTTGGATCTTCAATTGCTATAATTCCATATAAAAATATTTGAGTTATAGTGAAAGGCCCTAACCATCGAGATTTTAATTTCCCAGGAAATAATTTCAATCTTGCATTATAAAGCAAAACTTCTTGTCCTGGCTCAAAATTCTTCAGGTTAATCTTCCGATCATGCCATAATTTCATTTTTTTCTTTATAAATTCTATCATTATGATAAGATTCATTTCTTAATTCATCTAATTCATTCAATTGCAATAATCTTTTCTCACCAACTTCTTTCAGATTGTAATTAAATTCTTTAATTGCCCAATAAGCTTTATGTTCTAATTCAACTGGTAAGTGGCAAGTCTTTCCATAAATAAGCCTATAAGGAGTCATTCCAATTGGAGTGTTATAGGCAGTCCTGTATGCCCATAATGCAGTGTCTAGTCTTATAGACCAATCTAATCTATTAGGGTTTACAGTTTTTCTAAAATACATTTAATTTCTCGATTAGAAACTTCAGCTAATCCACTGGTTTGTGGATGATAAGCAGTTGATATCTTATGAATAATGTTAAATTTTTCTACTAGTTTGTGAATTTATTTATTTCTAAAATGAGAACCTCCGTCAGTGATAATCACTCTCGGCATTCCAAATCTAGTAAAAATATTTTCCATTAGAAACTTTGAAACACTCTTAGCGTCACATCGAGGTAAAGCTTGTGCTTCAATCCATTTAGAAACATAATCAACAACAACTAATATAAATGAGTTTCCAAATGAAGGAACAAATGGTCCCATAAAATCTAATCCCCAAACATCAAAAATCTCAACTTCTAGTATAAAATTTAGAGGCATTTCATTTCTTCTAGATATATTACCTACTTGTTGGCATCTGTCGCAAGTTTTGATATATCTATAAAAATCTCTAAAAAGAGTAGGCCAATAAAATCCAGATTTTGAAATTTTATAAGCAGTTTTATCTGTTCCAAAATGTCCTCCAAAATCGAATCATGACATTTACGAATGATTTGTTATGTTTCTTCATAAGGCACGCATCTTCTAATTATAAGATCCTTACATTGCTTATATAAATATGGTTCATCCCAAAAATATGTTTTAGCATCATGAATGAATTTTTTTCGTTGTTGTAAAGTTAACATAGGTGGTAAAATATCACTTACAATATAATTTACTATGTCAGCATACCATGGTATTTTCCACTCATTTATATTATATAATTGTTCATCAGGAAAACTGTCAATAATTCATTATCTGCAATTTGATTATCAGTTCCTTTTTGGTTAATGATTTCAAAATCAAATTCTTGCATTAGTAATATCCATCTAATTAATCTTGGTTTGGAATCTTTCTTTTGCATAAGTTATTTAATAGTAGAGTGATCAGTATGCACAATACATTTAGTTCCAATTAGATAAGGCCTAAATTTATCAAAAGCATAAAAAATTGCTAATAGCTCTTTTTCGATAGACTTGTATAATTCATTTCAGCATTATTAAGAGTTTTACTAGCATAGTATATAACGTTGAAAATTTTATCATATCTTTGCCCAAGTACTGCTCCTATAGCATAATCACTACCATCATACATAAGTTCAAATGGTTCAGGTGAAACTATTATAGGTGTTGTGATTAATTTATCTTTTAATAATTCAAAATCATTTAGGCATTCAGTTGTGAATTCAAATTTCTTGTCCTTTTCTAAAAGTTGTCATAGAGGTTTAGTAATTTTTGAAAAATCTTTTATGTAGCGTCTGTAGAATCCAGCATGTCCAAGAAAAATTCTTACCCCTTTTACTGTAGTTGGAGGTGGTAATTTAGCAATAACTTGAATTTTCGTAGGGTCTACTTCCATGCCATTTTCCGAAATTTTATGCCCTAATACAATTCCTCCTACAACCATAAATTGACATTTCTCCTAATTCAGAACTAAGTTAGTTTTCTCGCATATTTCTAATACTTTTTCAAGATGATTCAAGCATGCGTCAAATGACGTTCCAAATACAGAGAAATCATCCATAAATACTTATGTTCCATCATCAATTAATTTACTAAATATAGACATCATACATCTTTGGAATGTTGCAGGTGCATTACATAATCCAAAAGGCATTCTTTGAAAAGCAAATGTTCCATAAGGACTAGTAAATGTAGTTTTCTCTTGATCCTCAGGAGCAATATGTATCTAATGTTAACCGGTATATCCATCTAAAAGACAAAAATATTTATGTCTGGCTAATCTATCCAACATTTGGTCTAGAAATGGTAATGGGAAGTGATCTTTCCTGGTGGTTGCATTTAATTTTCTATAGTCAATATAAATACGTCATCCAGTAACTTGTCTTATAGGTATTAAATCATTATTTTCATTAGCTTTAACGGTCACTCCTCCTTTCTTAGGAGCACAGTGAATTGGGCTTACCCATGCACTGTCCGAAATAGGATATATAATATCATTATCTAACCATTTTAATATTTCTTTCTTAACTACTTCTTTCATTATTGGGTTTAATCTCCTTTGAGGATCTACTCTTGGCTTATGTTCATTATCTAAATAATTCTGTACATACAGATTGAAGGACTAATTTCTTTAATATTTGCTAAAGTCCAACCAAAAGTTTTCTTATATTTTTTTAATATGTCTAACAGTTTTTGTTCTTGTGATTCATTCAATTCAATTCGATATAATAACTGGTAGGGTTGAATGGTTACCTAAGTAAGCATATTTTAAATGATTAAGTAAAATTTTTAATTCGAGTTCAGGAGGTCTAATAATTGACGGAACTATATTCTTTTCAGCGTTTTCAGTATTATCCAATATTTCAAATTTTTCCTGTGTATAATCCAGTTTTTCATTATCTGTTTCTTCAATTAATTCAGTATTTTTTTCTAACTTTTCTTCATAAAATCTTTTAAAATGTTCATTTTGCAAATGTTCAAGTATTTCCATTCGAAAACATTCATCTTCTTTTTCTAAAGCAGGATATTTCATTGATTTTGCTATGTTAAAAGTTACTTTTTGATCGTTTACTCTCATAGTCGATTCTCCTTTACGAACATCAATCATAGCTTTTCCGGTGGCTAAAAAGGGTCTTCCTAATATTATTGGAATTTATTTATCTTCTTCCATATCTAGAACAATAAAATCTACGGGAAGATAAATTTATCCACTTTTACTAACACATCTTCAATAACTCCCTTAGGATAAGTCACGGAACGATCGCTATTGCGAAGAGTTACTGAAGTAGGTGAAATTTATCCTAATTCTAATCTTTTAAAAATTGATAGAGGCATTAAATTTATGCTTGCTCCTAAGTCACACAAAGCTTTTCCATAAAATTTTCTCCAATAGCGCAAGGTATAGTGAAACTACCAGGATCTTTTAATTTTTTAGGAAGTTTTTTCTGAATAATTGCACTACATTCTTCGCTAAGTGCAACAGTTTCATTATCTGTAAATTTTCTTTTTTTATTTAAAATATCTTTCATAAATTTTACATAATTAAGCATTTGTTCTAATGCTTCTACAAAAGGAATATTTACCGTTAATTTTTTAAAAATTTCAAGGAATTTAGCAAATTACTTATCTTTTTAATGTTGCTTTAGTCGTTGAGGAAATGGTGGTGGTGGTTTTTCTATAGATATTTTCATAGGGATCAGTGGATATTCTAAGTTTTGATCTTGCTGATCCTTTTCTTTTTCGATTTTCACTTCCTCATTTTTACTTTTTGTTTCTTTCTGAGTTTTAGTTTCTAACTCTTTTCCACTTTGTAATTGTATCACATTAATTTGTTCTTTTCCTTGGTCTTTAAGATTTATTTCAACATTACTAGGAAAAGTTCCAGGAATTCTATTGTTAAGCGCAGTAGCGATATGTCCAAGTTGAGTTTCAATATTTTTAATTGTCGTTCCTTGATTTTGTAATTGATTTCCTTGAATTTGTAATTGATTTCCTTGATTTTGCAAGTGCTGACCCATACTCAAAATTAATTCTTCTATAGATAACTTCTTATCTTTAAATTGAGTGTTATTAAATCCAGGTGGATAAGAAGGTTTATTATTTGTATTTCCTTTATTAGGTGGATTTCCTATAGAGTTGTTCATCCATTGTTGATTAGCTATATTGTTATTCCAATTAAAATTTGGATGACACTTCCAACCAGGATTATAATAATTCGCATAAGAATTATTGGGTCTATTATTAATAGCATTTATAGTTTCATAAGGAGATTGAGAATCTGTAATTTGTCCATATGAGTTTTCTTCTAACATAGTAGGAGTGTAATTCATTCCAAAATGATCTAATTTCTTCGATATAGCAGCAATTTGAGAAACTAACATAGATATTGCATCATTTTCATGAACACTAGCTATCTTTTTAGGATTTATTCTTTCAGCATGTCATTAAAAATTATTAGTAGTCATTTCTTCGATTAATGCATAAGCTTCATCAAATGGTTTTCACATTAATGAACCTCCAGCAGCAACATCAATGATTGATCTAAGAGATCCTACTAATGCATTGTAAAAAATTTGTATAATTAACCAATCTGGTAATGCATGACGTGGGCATTTCCTAAGAAGTTCTTTAAATCTCTCCCAAGCTTCATATATGGATTCTCCATCAAACTGACCAAAAGATGTTATATCATTTCTAAGTTTTGCAGTTTTCGAAGGAGAAAAATATTTGGATAGAAATTTTTGTGATAATTCTCCCCAAGTTTTAATAGATCCAGGTGCTAATGAATTTAACCACATCTTAGTCTTATCCCTTAAAGAAAAAGGAAAAAGCCTAAGTCTAATAACATCATTAGATACTCCTTCATATTTAAAAGTAGCACATAGTTCCAAAAAACTCGCAAGATGTAAATTAGGATCTTCATTAGGTGAACCACTAAATTGATTATTCTGTACCATTTGGATAATTGCAGGTTTAAGTTCAAATGAGTTCGTAGCTACATCAGGGTTTTGAATAGTTAGGTGAATTTCATCTAATGTAGGGTTGACATAATCTCGTAATGGTCTTTGTTGGTTTATATTTTCAATTTCTGGATTATTTGTCATTTGGGTTAAATTTATAATTTCTCTCTTTTGTTTTCTAATTCTTTTAATTATGCGCTCTAATTCTGAATCGTAAGATATTAAATTTTTGTTTCCAAATTTACACATACAATTTTTAAGTAGTATTTAAAATAGTTCGTTCCTCTAGTAATTATTTTAATAATTCTATTAATTACCTTAATAATTACTTTACTTCCCCGGCAATGGCGCCAAAAACTTGATCCACTTTTCGATATTTATACTTACAACTATGATATGAAAATTAGCAACGACACAAAAAACTTGATCCCGCACTGAATATATATATATATACTGATGATTATGTTATGGAATTTATGATTTATATTGTGGATACTACGCAAGTATACGTATCGTTATCAAGTAATATAGGGCTCTAATGGAGTCCTAGATATCGATCCCATAAGGAAGTTAGAGAATTTCAAAGACAAATTTAAGTAGACTTACTTACTAATCTGGTATACGGAAATTAAGAACACTTAGACTAAAATAAACTAATGCTTAAAGGTTGAAAATAAGAATTCGAGAAAAGTATCTTTCTCCTTGTTTGAGAGAATTAAGTGAATGAAGAATTAATTGAGTTTTTAATTGTATTGTGCCAAATAGGAGCATTCCTATTCTTTACCCTTTAGTCGAGTGCAAAGAACATTGACTAGTCTTATGTTTGATTGCGAATCGGCAGTTAGGTGCAGGAGGATACCGACCGCCACTTCGAGCTCCCACGTTCCCCTCGCTCGAGGGCTAACATCTACACTTCAGCTCCCAAACAATAAGACCGAATTGAATATTTTAGTCTGTCACACTAAAATGTCTAACTCTACGTCCGATAGTTAATATTTCCTTATTTATTTGCACCCTCCTTCCAAGGCTTTTGACTTCCCTGAATCTTGGATGTAATCTTTACTATAGTTGATAATTCAACATATGTTAACAAATCAATTAGCCAGATTGAAAGTAAATTAAGATTTAAGTAAAAGATTAGCACAATTTCTATTTTCATATTTTTAGGCACAACTACTTTAATTCATCATTTCACGAAATCTCAATAACAACGAGAAAGACTAAGGAAACTACTCAGAATGCATGGGAAAAATAACACAAAGCATGGATTTCATTACAGTTAACAATCAAATAACAAATATACTTATCTCAATTCTTCTCCCCAAGCAGACTCCTTGAAGTTTCTTTAACTCTTCCTTCCCGTACAGCACACCAAAACGCTAAACACTTTATCTACTCACTAAAAAGACTATAGGATGACACTTAAATTACACTTAACTTCCACACAACTGACTAGAATTCTACTCTATTTATAGAAGGAGTCAAATCTCCAAAGGTTGCTTAAGCACTTCTTCAAAAAGCATCCAGGTTCAATGTATTTTGTCTCTTTTCAACTGTCTCGCCGTCGGCGGCTCGATCTCGTCGTCGGCGGGCTTCTAGAAGATGGGCTAACCGCGCTGATCTAGCTGTCGGGGGCCTCGATCTCGCCGTCAGCGAGTTCCTTATAATATATTCAAAATCTCTCGGGAAAATCTCGCCATTGGCGGCTTAAATCTCACCGTCGGCGGGACAGTTCATTTTTCATCATATTGAGTTCTTTTTGCTCCAAATTCGCTTCTTTTGTGTTTTTTTGCTTTTAATACTTATAAATCTTCATTTCTGCAATAAAATAAAGAAAATACCATTCTTTAAAGTATAATTTCATATAAAATTAGTATAAATTTCTCAATACATTTTTCTGTAGTTAATTCGCCTATCGTCAAATTTCAAAGTTTCGTTCTCCAAAATAGGAAAATTAGAATGGTAAGATCAATATAGACTTAGTAACACAAATTTTAAACAATCATAATGAAGGTTAACTTGATCTCCTTTTTACTCACATATGAAATGGAGTGATCCAAAATCCAAACTTTATATACTTCGAGATAATTTTTAGCTAAAGTCAATGAAGACTTGTTAGCGTCCAATTTTCTAAAGTTATATAAAATTAGTCAAGACCGAGGCATAACCTTACATTAAAAATGTAAAAACACACAAAAATAATTATGGGTTACCTCCCACAAAGCGCTTGGTTTAACGTCGTCAGCCCGACCTAATTAAGTCTTTAATCAGGTAGATTCAACTCGTAAGCCTCTTTATAAATCATTTTTAATGTCTCCCAAATAAGGCTTCAGTCTTAATCCGTTAACTTTAAATATTTTTACTGTTTTGGGGTCTTTAATATCCAAAGCTCCATAATGGTATATTTTCTCAATTATATATGGTCTCATCCATTTAGATCTTAATTTTCCAGGAAAAAGTCTTAAACGGGTATTAAATAATAATACTTCTTATCCAGGCTCAAATATTTTTCCTGAAATCTTTTTATTATGTAACATCTTCATTTTCTCTTTATAAATTTTTGCATTTTTATATGATTCATTTCTTATTTCATCCATCTCATTTAATTGTAATAATCGTTTTTCTCTCGCGAGTATTTAAATCAAAATTAAACTCCTTTATCGCTCAATAAGCTTTATGTTCAAGTTCGACGGGTAAGTGACAATGTTTACCATAAATTAACCGGTAAGGTGACATTCCGATTGGTGTCTTATAAGCTGTTCTATAAGCCCATAATGCAGAATCAAGTCTATCAACCCAATTAGTTCTTTTAGGATTAACAGTCTTCTCTAAAATTCTTTTAATTTCTCTCTTTGATACTTCAGCCATTCCACTTGTTTGAGGGTGATACGCAGTTGGAATTCTGTGTTTAATTCCAAATTTGTCCAGTAATAATTGAATTCTTATATTTCTAAAATGACTTCCACCATCTGTGATAATTACCTTAGGCATTCCAAATCTTGAAAAAATCATTTTCTTTAAAAATTTTGAAACACTTTTGGAATCACAGTTAGGTAAAGTTACAGCTTCAATACACTTTGAAACATAATCAACTGCTAATAAAATATATTTTTTTCCAGATGATGGTACAAATGGTCCCATAAAGTCTAAACCCCATATATCAAAAGTTTCAACTTCCAATATATAGTTTAAAGGCATTTCATCTTTTCTAGATATATTTCCCATCCTTTGACATTGATCACATGTTTTCACATAATGTCTCACATCTTTCAACAAGGTAGGTCAATAAAATCCTGAATTTAAAATTTTAAATGCAGTTTTATCTACTCCAAAGTGTCCTCCAAAATCGGAATCATGATATTTTTTAATAATAGCAAAAGTTTCTTCATAAGGTACACATCTTCGAATTACAGAATCTCTTCCTAATTTAAATAAATGAGGATCTTCCCAAATATAAGATTTAGCATCATTTTTAAATTTCTTAATATATTTGTTATTCATTCCATAAGGTAGAATATTGCTAACTAAATAGTTAACTATATCCGCATACCAAGGTGTTTGGCATCCTTGAATAACATATAAATGTTCATCAAGAAATTTCTCATTTATATTTTCCTCAGTAATAACATCATTCTTAATTCTAGATAAATGATCAGCAATTTGACTATCAGTTCCTTTTCTATCCACTATTTGAAAATCAAATTTTTGTAGAAGTAAAACCTATCTTACAAGTCTAGGCTTAGCATCTTTTTTTTCATTAAATATTTGATAGCGGAATGATCAGTATGACTATGCATTTAGTACCAAGAAGATAAGGCCTAAATTTATCAAAGGCATAGACTATAGCTAAAAGTTCTTTCTCAGTAGTAGTGTAATTTCTTTGAGTTTCAGAAAGAGTTTTACTAGCATAATATATAACTTTGAAAATTTTCTCATATTTTTGTCCCAATATAGCTCCAATTGCAAAATCACTTGCATCACACATTAATTCAAAAGGTTTATTTCAATTAGGTGCAATAATTATAGGTGCAGTTATTAATTTTTCTTTTATAATATTGAAAGCATTAATACAGTCTTCATTAAATTCAAATTTAGCTTCTTTTTCCAATAAATGACTAAGAGGTTTAGCAATTTTAGAAAAATCCTTTATATATCTTCTATAAAATCCAAGCATGACCCGGAAAACTTCTCACAAGCAAGAATGATAGTAGGTGGTTGCGGTTCAATGAATAATTTTCACTTTTGCTCGATCAACTTCCATCCCTTTTTGTGAAATTTTGTGACCAAGTACAATGCCTTCTGTGACCATAAATTGACATTTTTCCCAGTTTAAAACTAAATTTGTTACTTCACATCTTTTCAAAACTTTGGAAATATTTTCTAAACAACATTCAAAAGAAGTTCCAAAGACTGAAAAATCGTCCATAAATATTTTAATTCCTTTGTCAATCAAATCACAAAATATTGACATCATAAATCTTTGAAAAATTGCAGGTGCATTACATAAACCGAAAGGCATTCTTCTAAACGAAAATGTTCCATAAGGGCTTGTAAATGTAGTTCTCTTGGTCCTCAGGAGCGACAGGTAATTGATGATAACCAGAATATCCATCCAGAAAACAGAAATATGAGTGCCCAGCTAATTTATCAAGCATTTGTTCCAAGAAAGGTAAAGGAAAATGATCCTTTCTAGTGGCGTCATTTAATTTCTGATAATCAATGCAAATTCATCATCCAGTAACTTTTCTTGTAGGAATTAGTTCATTTTTATCATTGACAATGACAGTTACTCCTCCTTTCTTCGGAACACAATGAATAGGACTTACCCATTGGCTATCCGAAATAGGATAAATAATTCCAGCATCTAACCATTTTAAAATTTCTTTTTAACAACCTCTTTCATGATAGGATTTAATCTTCTTTGAGGTTCAATAGTAGGTTTAAAATCTTCTTCCATTAAAATTATATGGATACAGATGGAAGGGCTTATTCCTCTTATATCAGCAATAGTCCAACCAAAAGCTTTCTTATAATTCTTTAACACTCATATCAGTTTTTCTTCTTGATCTAAACTTAGTTTAGAAGAAATAATAACATGTAAAGTTAATGAATTTTCAAGAAAAGCATACTTTAAATGTGCAGGTAACATTTTTAATTCCAGTTCATGGGCTTTTTTAATTGAGGGTAAAAGTATATCATTTTGTGTTATGTCTAAAATTTCCCAATTATCTTTAATAAATGAGTTTCTTTAGATAATTCTTCTTCTTTTAGTTCTTCATTTTCATCAGTTAATAATTCAATTTTTTCTTCAGAAATGGCTTTACATCTTTCTTGATAATGTTTTTTAATTATATAATCAATAATATCCATTCGATAGCATTTTTCATTATCAGGGTACTTCATTGATTTAAGAATATTGAATTTAATCTCTTGATCATTAACTCTTAATTCTCCTTTCATAGCTCGTCCAGTAGGTAGAAAAGGTCTCCCTAAAATAATTGGTATTTCTTTATCTTCTTCCATATCAAGTACAATAAAATCCACAGGGAAAATAAATTTATCTACTTTAACAAGAACATCCTCTATAACTCCTTTAGGGTAGGTGATAGATCCATCAGCTAACTGAAGGGTTACAGTGGTGGGAGTAATCTCTCCTAATATCAACCTTCGAAAAATAGGAAATGGCATGAGATTAATACTTGCTCCTAAATCACAGAAAGCTTTTCCATAAAATTTTTCTCCAATAGCACAAGGTATAGTAAAATATCAAGGATTTTTAAGTTTTTGAGGTAATTTCTTTTGAATTATTGCACTACATTCTTCACTTAATGCAACAGTTTTAAAAGCTTCAAATTTTCGTTTCTTACTTAAAATATCCTTTATAAATTTTGCATAAGTTGGCATCTGTTCCAAAGCTTCAGCAAAAGGTATGTTAATGGTAAGTTTCTTAAAATTTTCAAAGAACTTAGAAAATTGATGATCAAGCTTCTGCTGTTTTAGTCTTTGAGGAAAAGCTGGTGGTGGTTTTTCAACTTCCACATTAATAGGAATAACAGTCTGATCTTGACTAGGAGAAGGAGTTTCTTGAGGTTTTTTAATCTCTTCAACCTCAATCTCATTTTCAATTTCATTCTACATTCTTTCTTTTAATTCCTTTCCACTTCTAAGTTGCACGGCTTTAACATGTTCATGTTCTTTTCCAGTTTCTTTTGGATTGACTTCAACATTACTAGGAAGTGTTCCTGGAGGTCTGTAATTAATTAAATTAGCAATTTGTCACATTTGATTCTCAATATTACGAATATCAGTGTTTTGATTTTGTAATTGATTACTTAGTTGTAATATTAATTCTTCTATAGATAACTTTTTCTGTTGATTATTAAATCCAAGTGGTTTATAGTTTGAATTTACTTGATTGTTCCAATTTCCAGTTGGATGGGATTGATTATTACCCCATTGTTGTTGTGAATTATTCCAGTTAAAATTAGGGTGATTTTTCCGTCCAGGATTATAATAATTGGAATAAGGGTTATTTTTACTAGCAATAGCTTGTAAAGTTTCAATAGTTTGAGAATCTTCGATATTAACAGAGTTGTTATGTGATATATTGATAGCAAAATTATCTAATTTCTTAGATATTGCAGCTACTTGTGAAGCTAAGATAGAAAAGGCTTCGTTATCATGAATACTTGCCATTCTTTTAGGATTAATCCTTTCAGAAGGCCATTGAAAATTATTGTTAGCCATTTCTTCAATTAAAGTATAAGCTTCTTCAAATGATTTAGCCATTAAAGAACCTCCAGCAGTAGCATCAATAATTGATTTAAGTGATCCAATTAGTCTGTTATAAAATGTTTGAATAATTAAAGAATCAGGTAAAGCATGATGAGGACATTTTCTTAATAGTTCTTTAAATCATTCCCAAGTTTCATAAATTGTCTCCCCATAAAATTGACTGAATGAAGTAATATCACTTCTCAATTTAGCAGTTTTAGAAGGAGGAAAATATTTAGTAAGGAATTTTTGTGCCATTTCAGCCCATGTTTTAATAGAACATGTTGCAAATAAGTTCAACCACATCTTTGCTTTATCTCTTAAAGAAAAAGGAAAGAGTCTAAGTCTAATAGCATCATCAGAAACATTGTTATATTTAAAGGTAACACAAAGTTCTAAAAAACTAGCAAGGTGTAAATTTGGATCCTCATTTGGTGTTCCCCCAAATTGATTATTTTGAACCATTTGAATAATAGAAGGTTTAAGCTCAAAAGAACTAGCATCTACAGCAGGTATTTGAATACTACTATGAAGTTCATCAACTGTAGAGTTAGCATAATCCCTTAATGGTTTGTAAACAATCTTGTTCATTAATTTCAAATGGATTTTGTAAATTATTATGTAAATTAGCCATCTCTTGATATTTTTGAATTTGTTTTCCTTTTTTAATTCTTCTAACAGTTCTTTCTAATTTAGAATCTAAAGGTAATAATCCTTTAGATCCAGAACTACGCATAAAAAGTAAATAAAAAGTAAAATAGCAAAAAATAAAATTATTTTTATTTTTATTTTTATTTTTGTTTTTGTTGTTTTTTAAATGTTGTTGTATTTTATATTTTTGACAATAAAAGAAATAAATAAAATAAAGTATTTAAAATCTATAATTTTTGCCTCCTCAAACAACGGCGCCAAAAACTTGACCCTTGATCCGCAAAGATGCACCAAAAACTTGGTTTGCAATCGCCAAACAATGCGAGTAATTTATGCTTATCAAAAATATGTTATAGCCAATACTTTGAATCAAATAATAATAGCGAGCTAGTGTATATAAATATAATTTTATGGAAAATATTTTACACACTAGGGGTATTACGCAAGTATACGTATCGCTTCAAGTAATATAGGGCTTTAAATAAAGACCCCAGTATCGTTCCCACTAGGAGGATTATAGATTTTTTTAAAAAATATTTTGATTTTATTTTTATTTATTTCTTTTAAAGTTAAAATTTTGATATTTAATTTACTAGATGCAGAAATAAAGCAGTAATAAAATAATGATTGATGTAAATAAAAATAAGCAAACAACTTTCTTCCCTTCAATTAATCCAAGACTTTTTAGATAATGTAATATTCGTGGAGAATATAAATTTATGGTATTGTGCCAAATAGAGGCATTCCTATTCTTTACCTTCGCTCGATAGTATAAAGAACATTAGGCTATCTATAGATCGATGTCCGGATGTATTGTTAGTAGAATGGGTTAATCTAGGCTCACACTACTAGATATCCAAGGGTGGCTATGGTCGGCCCTACTAGTGATCCTTTCCTTCTCTATAGACCAAATTACAACAATTTAGCCTGTCACTCTAAAAACTTATCAATTCTATGCACATTAAATAATATCTTCTTATTTATTTGCACTTCACCTTGAATAACCAGTGCAAGGCCTTCGACTACCCAAGGATTCATGTGATATCTACTAGTTAAGAATTCATCTCATTCTAAGTCTCAAAACTCTTTAACAGATTTTAACAATTTAAATGGCCAATTTAAATAGTAAATTAAGATCTGGTATTAATATCATCACAATGTTTAAAATATATATATATTTTTTAATTCTCCAACAAATTTTACATTATCTTATTTATGTTTTCATAATTGAAAGAATAAAGTAACGTAACTACTTATAACACATTGAATTTAAACAACAAAACATATAAATAAAACTTTGAATCAAAATACAAATACTTTTCTCAAGTGTTTCTCCAATCGAACCTCTGAATCCTTCTGACTCCAAAGTAAATAGACTTCAAAAGCACCGACTCTTCAAATACTCTTAATACAAACTCTAAAATAAACTCACTAATTAATAAAAGAAACTATAAATATGGCCCTTAAAATATTTCTCTAATTTCTCTCTCTAAATGGAACTATGGGGCTAGGGGACTAGGTTGGGCATTCTTGGTTTGTGGGCCTTTTTCTCTGAAGGAGTAGCCTCCTATTTATAGGCTTCAAGGGTTGTCTTGAGGCACCTCTTCAAAATGTGTCCTTGTTCAATGAATCTTCTATAAGGTGTGTCTGGCACCTAGGCGCCGGAATCTGCGTCCAGTTCTTCGCACCTCTTCACTTTGGATCGCACCTCTTCGCGATCCTAGCCGTTTCCAAGCGTCCAAATACAATGTATCACATGTCCTATAATCCAGGAATAACTGCCAATCTTCTAAATGGTCCAATAACTGCTAATACAGTCAAAATAACCATCCAAAAGTCGTCAAAAATCTTACAGAATTTTGTATCGAACTGTCGCTTAGGCGCCAGGCGCCAGGCGCCAGGCCAATTATTTTGACAATTTTGCATTTTGTCTCCATTTTTGCTCCTTTTTGCTCCTTTTTCATCATTTTTTCTTTCTTAAACATGTTTGCATCACCTACATCCAAAACACAAAAATACATTTCATTAAAGCATAATATCCTTAAAAATTTGATAAAAATTAAGGCATAAAAATAGGTATTTTTTAATGGATCAGATATCCCCCAAGATGTAATTAACCAAGAGGGACATGTCCCCTTGGGAGTGCTCTTGCATACACTTAAATCTCTGGTTATGGGTAGCCTACGTAGGTATTCTTTCGTGGATATTGGTCTCAGGTGCCTCCACCCAATATTGTTTGGGCATACATACTTGACTTATCCTTACAGGGTATATTGTACATAGGCTTTCCACGTTTTATTTTTTTTCTCGCATGTCATATTTTTCGTATATCCATCTTTTTTAATTCCTCTCTTCTCCAGGCCATTCAAATGACCCGGAAGAGAGACTTATTCGGAGAAGGGAAATATACGACAATCGATAGGTTGGTGACTCCTTCAAAACTAAAAGAGATGAAAAAACATGACAGAAGCATTGGTGACCTGACTTTTTTGACTTTAGAGGTTTGGATTTATAATGCAAAGGTAGTGCAAGTAGTCAATCAATCCATCATAACCAATCACCGTGATCATACATATCATTATGTATATTGTTTTGTTTTTGTTTTTATGATCTTTTATTGTTATGTCTATTTTTATTATCATTTTTATTTTTTTTTTTTGTTTCAACATACCTATACCCGATGAGTTCTAGAGTTGGTAACCAGGCAACTCCTACAGCATTTTTCGATCAAGTTGAGTTTCCCAAGTGTCAAGAAACAGTCATCGATCATTTTTGCATTACAACCTCATCGTATGACTCCGGTGGGTTAGTATTAAAGGTTGCATTAATTTTGACATGGATTCTTTCTTCATTTCCTGTTTGGACAGTTAGCTGCCGACCTGTCCTGTCACTGTAACCACTTGTCCCTTTCATGGTGGGTCCAGGTAGGCTTTTGTTAGGTAACCACTATTTTTGGACGTATGCTTTTGCGCTATCACGTGAGATTTACCTAATGAAAGTTCTCAACATTATTTCTTTCATTTATCTTCATTCTCATATATCCTATCTTTTTTCGATTCCACTCTTCTCTAGATCATTCATATGATCAGGAATATGATATAAAATAGAGATTTACTCGAAAAAGGGAATCATACAACGATAGACAATCTGATAACTCCAAACAAGAAAAAGAGAGAAAAAGAACGAAAAGATCACCAACTCGGGAACCCAATCGAACAGGGGTGGGTGGTCGCACCTCAGTCGACCCACCAGATCTGGAATATGAAGGGATTGTAGCTAAGGCCTTCTCTGTAGTCCATTCAGAAGCAGAGTCTCCACCATCACCTTCACCTGCATCAATGAAATGAGAAGCAGATTTTTGAGTGGTAACCGTGATGATCACCGTATATTGAATAACGCTGATGGTTTCAGACATGTAGAAAAGGTATCTTGAGGCCACGCTATATGGGAGCAGGTCCTAATTCTCTACAAGGTTACCTATAATTGGGAGAAGCTTTCACTTCTAGTGCTTGACAGGCAGCTTTGCCTTCAATTCCTTGGCTCTATTAGCCTCATCAATATCAGAGAGACGTCACTGCTCCTCAATTATCTTGCCCTGAAACATTCACGTGACTGTCACCTCAATCGTGTACTACAGAACTAAGAGGTGTCGATCAACATCACCTTGTCAATGTGCATGATCTCCAGCAGAGACTTCATCTTGGTTTCCATAAGCTCTGACAGTTTAGTTTGTATCCCCTAATCACTGGAGCAGGAGCCGACCAGAAACTAATTTGACCAATCCTGTATCTTATTTTCAACTCCAAGCAGTCCAAGTTTCTTTCCAGTGGGGAACATGGTGAAACTTTCCTTGTCAATCTTGAACATCTAAAAGTAATTGAATATGTCAATTGACCACGAGACCTTCCCTCGACGGTAGAAAAGGACAAAAGCCATTATCGCAGCTAAAGATTTTGGCAACACCTAAGCCGGAATGACCCTGTAAGTATTAAAGACGCCCCGAAGCTCGTTACACAGGAGCAACCGAAGAACATACTTGAACTGGTCCCGATATAAGACCATGTGCTTACCCATATTATCTATTGCGTGCACCGATCCTGGTATCGAGTGAAAGAAAATGCTTCCATCCATGACGCACCTCCTCAACAACTCCTCCATGTCGTTCTTCGTCAAAAATGAAAGATCAGTCCCCCCCAATACTTAGGAACCATTGCAATGTGGGAAGGAAAAGGGGAGAAAACGATCAACATACAAAAGAAAGTATAAATGTCAAAAGACAACAAAAACAAAAAAAAATCAAAAATTGCAAGAAGCCAAAAGTTGTCCCTGGCCCTATTTATAGGGCAAGCGCGAAAATGAGGTAACACATAATGAGGCATCACATTATTACAACCAACATTATTATAGATCTCGAATTAATTTTTTTATGAATGGGTCCTCCTAGGCTTCGGTCAGGACATATCATATTTCAAATTAGCCAGAGGAGGATCAACTCTGTGCCTAATCTCATGTATTATACCCGAATAGCGGCACACTGAAACTCAACCAGGGCGGTGGACTCATAGAGTGCTCCCAGCTCGCCCCTTCATGCCTCCCAGTCTACTATACAAAGAGGCATCATCCACATGCAGTACTGCCACCTTGACTCCATAGTCTCTAGTCGACCTGACAACTCCCGCACTAGATCTACGGCCGAGCCTCTGGTCGCTCCCTCGAAAAAACCGATTGACACTGCCAAAGGTTCAGTCCCATCCGCTTGGCACTCCGTGAAATCAAAAGAAGGCAATTGCCATCCTGTTCGCTCCTATTAGAGGCCCACCATGGCTAAAGACCAAACAACTGGTGCCCCCTAGAACTATTGACGCTAGAAACCCGACTTATTGGGATTGAAGATTGGTTGTCGCAGTGGACACGGAAAACACATCATCTTTCGAAGGCCCGCCATCTTCACAGCCCTCTGAACTAATTGATTCATCCGCATCAAAGACAATGTAAGAAAGTTGTTACAAAACCACCAACAACCAAAGAGGACTTTTATGTTCCTAAAATTAATTCCATTTCAGAAATGGCTCTCCAGATATTATCTCTCTCTTGGGACATGGTACCTCCATCTTTTCAAGTTAAAGGAGAGGAATAATCGACGACCGTCGCTCGCTCCTGCTCTTTTTTCCAACGTTAGTCTCTTCGCCAGTCGGGGCTTATGGCAGGCCTAAACACCGAAGTCTCCTGGCGAAGCTTTTTCAACAACTGTCCCCCGGTGCCGTCAGGCGAGTCAACCATATCGATCACAACAAGTTTGAGCTTAGATTTTTTGTCCTTCTTCACTATCTTCTTCTTCTTTGTAGAGGCAGAGGCTTAATAGCCCGCCAAGTCCAAGAATTCAAGATTCAAAACACTTCGACTCGCACCCTCAGCCATGGTGTGCTTCGGTTGCCTGGGAAGGATTAGCAGCAAAGAGTGTGAATTCAAATTGTAGTCCTATTTATAAGAATCACCGAACAAAAAATCCCAAGGGAAGTTAATTATCAAAATTAAATTTCTTAATTTTTGTGCCACTGATTGTTTAATAGTTTTCCTGTAATTACCGTAGTTCATACTGTCAAAGAGCATAAATACTCAGGAGAACTAATATGTAAGCACCAAAAATACCGGCATGAATCTCGAAGAGATTTACGACCAGGGATAACGACTGAGTAATAAGAATACCATACTAAAGGAACATGATCCGAGCTGACCATTCGACGAACCAACCACTCAGTCGAAGTCAATCAACACACAGTGTCAATGGATCCTGCGACAAGCCACTATTACGGTCTTAGGAGCCAACTGGACGACCGACCGACTTTTCTTCGGTAGGAATGACTGTCATTCTACCGATCGCCCTAACGACTAAACTCAAACACTTCGACCAACTTATACTGTCTTATTCAAATTCAAATTATAATAAAAAAACAAGAATTAAATCTTGTGGATATTGTATTAAGTTAATGTGTTAACTGCATTAAGAGCGGTTTCCATAATCGCTCTCTCCTTTCAGTAATTTAAGAAGATTCCATAATCGCTTCTTCTTTTCTGTAATTGTACAAAAAGATCTCTTATAAATAAGAGGCTCTACGATGAATAAAGGAATTTTTTTTCCTCAACTCTTCTCTCGAGAACTCTTTATCGATCTCAATCTATCTCTTATAATCTCTTTTTCACGGCTCCAACTCTCGAATTATATTTTCTCTGAAAGAAAATCTAAGATTCTACACCGTACAAAGAAAAGGTGGCATGTATTAGAAATCGAAATATAGGCACAAGATAAGTAAATATATAAGAATTTAGTGGCATATATATGTAAGTCTTCCTAAACTTATTCATGTATCATCAATTGCACTGTTTTGATTATTGAGCCTTGAGATGTGACGCTCATCATAACAGCATAAAATTGTGGACTCATCATAACAGCAGCATAAAATATCTCCACAATGGATGAGTGGCATCAATTGACAACGATTATACACTTATTTTTTATAATATTATAACATATTGCATAAAAAGCGTTTTAAGGCAAAGCGCACAAACAACGGAAGTATGAAATAATTTCGGAACTCTGCCGCCACATCATCATGATCAGCTTTTTTTAATTTTATAATTGATATGTTGATGAGATATTTATATCACCACACAACAATTTCAATATATTTTAAGTGAGTGATCTTTCAAGTTAAACTTTAGGACCATCTAATCTTTTATTTTAACAAATATATAATTGAAAGTAGCATCATAATAGTACAAGCAGGATGACACTTGATACGTGCTAGAAAATTCGTGACGGTAGAGTAGCTGATTATCGCCTTAGCGTTGCACGAGAATTCAACACACACACAGATGAAAAAAAAAATAAGCGGTGACGACTCCAGAAATTTTTACGTGGAAAACCCGTGAAGAAAAAATTATGGGGTCTAGCCCAGTTGCGAAAATCCACTATTGATTGATGATTATAGAATTCCCTTGTCCCACAGACAAGAAAAGGTAATTATATTCTTCAGATTACAACATCGATTGACAGTGTATAGCTGGTGGTGATTGACAATGATGGTTAGCGGTGGTCGATGACGGTTGACAGAGGTCAACAGAGGTCGATGATGGTCGATGACGGAGATCGACTATGGTTGACGACGGTAGGTGATGGTCGATGGAAGTCGGCGGTGGTCGACGGAGGTCGGCGGTCGTTGACGGCGGTCGGCGGTGGTGCTAAGCTACAGCTTCTCCTCAAGGCTTCAGACTCTCTCTAGACTTCAGCCCCCCTCTCATGTGAGAGGTGAATGTCTATTTATAGTGTTTTTGGTGCAATTAATGCAACATTTATGATCGGACGGTCCAGATGGTTTCCCTTGATCAGACGGCGTTTAAAGAGTATTTGATTACCTTAACGATGTCAGAATTGAGTAATCTTGGGTTCGGTGGATTCGTCTTGTCGAGACGCTTGATTCGAGTATAGACTTGCTAGTCTCGACATTTGTTTGACCTTCCAAATATGTCCAGAAATTTTCTAAGAATGGATTAATGACTTGATTTGATCTTGATTTGACTTGGATTGGACTAGTTTTTATATCATTAGGTTCCTCTCATCGAGCCAGTCAGTTTGAATATAATTTTGCTGAAATCGGAGCTCTGGATATCTTTTTATCAATATTTGAACATTTCTTACTCAAAAGATTGCACCGAGATTCGTGTTGTGCTCGAGATTCGTGTTGAATAATAAAAATTTATTGGTGGCGTATCAACACTAAATATGATTCAATTCGAGTGCAAGTAAACACATATCGTATATTTGAAGTGTAATAATAAAAAAAAATATTGGGTGAATTAATTAGAAAAACAAGTGGTCTTTCAATTTGGTATGCTTATGATCAAATTGACCAGCTCGACAGAGAGAATCTAATCAACCTAAGATCATTTAATTATGAGGTCATTAAAAGACATAAATATTGAAAAAATGACCTGTTATAAAAGGAATCAATCTTAACAGTCCAATGAAGTGTTGTAAGAGGTTGGGAAAATTTACCAAAAATACCCATCTCAAAAAAAACATAAAAGGGACTCCATTATTCATATTTTGGAAGAAGAAATTCTTGTTGTAGCTTAACTACGACTATTGTAAACCAACTTTGACTGTTGTAGAATAAATATATTTTTTGTAGCACAATTATGATTATTATTGCTTAAATATAATTGTTGCAGCCCTGTGGTGCTTATAACATCATTATCTTTGTTATTATTAAACTATCATCATATAGTTATTATTGCTTGGTTACCTCAAAGTAAAATAGACTAAAAGCTAAAGCCTTATCACAAAAGCAATAAGAAATAAAATTAGAATTTGTTAATATCATAATAATCTTGTAGGAAAATTCTATCTAACACCTAAAAATAAAAATAAAAAAAAAATCTTTGAAAAAGTAATACGAAATAAATTTCAAAGCACAAGAAAATTTTTTCAGAAATATAAAAATTTGGAACAAGAGCCATTCACTCTTTTCATTTTAATAATAATTTTTTATTGAAATTAATTGATTTTGATCGTCAAAATAGTTCATCAATCTAATTACGTGAACACTGCCCTTTTTTATTTAAATAACAGAAATAAAAAAAAAAAATTATATACCATACTAAAAATTTCATAATAGTATTCATGAAAATCTTTAAAATAAAATACTTTGACATTGATTATAAGAGACATGTGATTTTTTGCAGGAAAGTATTGAGAAAGAAATAAGAAATGAGACTTCACTAGTAAAAGGATTTCATTAGTGTATTTTGTGGATGCAAAAATATCCTCTCATAGCTAAAGGCTGGATCCTTGAAAGGACTAAAGAGTGCATCCATATAACCTAGTGGATAGATATTACGAAAGATAGGCATTGAAGACATTATGAAGAAATTATTGACGGCTACTTGATTAATTTTCTAATTTGGAGTCTAGAGACCAAGCAGAACGTTGACCTTCGTAAGAATGATAGGAATCCACATTGGGGTCAATCCAAGGTGTGAATGTTAGTGTCTATCAACTAATTATTGATTATTGCACGCGTTACATATGGTATTAATAATGTGCATTAACATTATATCAATGAAAAATCGACAATATCGATAGTCATATTGTGGAATGAATAAGAAAAAATATTGACAGTGATATAGCACAATGATCTTGTTGGCATCAACAAACATCGAAGTTAATTTTGTCAAAGAACAACAACCTCATAGATGTCGATAAACATTGGCATTGATATAATTGACACACATCAATGTTAGTGTCAACAAAAATTAAGGAGCTAAGACTGTTAATGGGTGATTACCAATTTTGCTATCAATGATTGTCATTGGTGTCATTAAAAACCATTAGTCTTAATTACTATTTCGGTTGATAGGCATTGACTTTGGTTTCATTAATGTGCATCAACCATAATAGCGATGGAAAACACCAAGATTATTAAAATGATCTTATTTACATTGACAATTGAGGGCATGTGATAGCCTATTGATGAAGATATGTATCAACTTTGATATCGACATCAAACATTGGTGTTTGATGTTTGATGTTTGATGTGGCAAATTTAATGGCACTAGAACAATCTAACTGGAGTCGACATGGGGCAACATTAGCGTTTGCTCCTTTCTTGGCATTATCAAACATGAAATTTGATGACAATTGATGTATCAATATTGGTATCAATGGCACGTGATGACCTTATTGTTACTAGGAAGCATCAATATTATTTGTAAATATGGAAAATAAAATTAATAACAATGGCAAGCTTCAACATTACTGGCGTTTGAAATCAATTGTGTGTGTTTTCCTTACTAATGACAGCCGATGTTGGCATTAGTAGCAACATTTGTCGTTTGTACACTGTTAAATATGACATCATTGGTAATGACATGCAATAATCTTGTTGGCATCAATAGGTGACATTTATAGAGTCGATGTGGCGAGAACATTATTATAATTTATAGACATTAACTTTTATGGCAATAGCAAACGTCAAAAATCAATCAACATTTATGGCAATAGCGAACATTTTTGTGCTAGCAGATAACAATCGTGGTATCAGTGTTATGTGATGATCTTGATAGTATTAATCGGCATTGGCATTATCGACAATAACAAGAGACAACCTTATTATCATAAAACAAGTAGATGATAATGGATTAAGATATTGTTAGAAACAATTGAAATCAATATGAAATTGATGATGGGCTAAGAATTTGGTGGTGAATGCAAACATTAATATTATTAGTAACATCCATCAACAAATTTGTTGTTGTCTACTTACATTGAAATATGCGTCGATGACATACATTAATTTTATTCGCAATATTGGACATTAGTGTTGGTTTTGAGATTGAGTGTCGATATTCTTTGCAGATAAAAGTGACCACCTTATTAACTTTGATGTGCATTTACATCAATGTCGATGATGCATGTTAGCCTCATTTATTGTGGAAAACATCAGCGTTGCTGGTAACGACAAGTAATTACCTTATTAGCATCATTGATATTACCTAGTATCAATGCTATTATTATTAAGAGATGATGATCTCATTTTAACGATAAAAGATTGTCATGCTAATGATAGAGGTGATACTATTATTGGGTAACGACTTTAAAAATCATTTAACCTCTTAAATAACATCATGAGATTTTTTAACTATATTCTTACGTGCGTGATTTATACGATTATTTGGACTTGGATTAAAATTATTTGGACTCGGATTAAAACAATTCTTATCATCACTATTTTTATTTCATCAAAATATTCTTTTGACTATAAATTGATTAAAAATTAAATTTAGTAATATTACAAACTCATAACTAAAATAATATTTTAATTGTTTTTCTCTATTAAATAACATTTTTTCGTGACACGTCTGCTTCTATGAAAAACGAAAATAATGTTTATTACGAGGATTACGTTTGTATCGTTCACATATACGGATCGTCATCAATCATTATTTCTGTCGCCATTAATCAAAACGTGATTCATTACAGCAAATATAATGCTAATAATTTTAAAGGGTCCACACAGCACATCACATTCATTCGTCCAATTGAGGCGCTTTAGAAACCAAAAGACAAAATAAACGATCGAAGCAATTCCGACGTTTCATTATTGATGTTTATCTTGTTAGTTGAGTGAGTTAGCTGAATGGGGACCATATATCTGCGGCGAAATCATAATGAGGGCATATTCATTCTATAGTTGTAGGTGAGGTGAAAAGAATTGGGCTATCTATCTATTATTATAAGCTGAAAGGGGCTTATTAGTAAAGTTTATTGAAATTTGATGTAGCAAAGATTCATGAAAATGAACTTTGCAAGGCTTCGCTAATGGATTTTGAATGAGTTTGAGGATGATATGATTTGATTGCATCTACCAATATTTGATTATAGTGATGAGTTTGATTTTTGTGAGTATATGAAGCTCTTGATTGAAGCTAACAAATTACAAATATATTGGATGGATCCTTTTTGGATAGATCTTTCGAGGATATTAGAGAAACATTTGTGTTTGTTACTCGTGGATATTGCGTGAGTGAATAGATGGGAGATCAGCGGTCACCGTTAGTTGTGGTTTATGAATAGAAAGGGCTTAAGACATTCATGTATCATACAAGATACTTAGTTTAGTTGATTCAAATATGAGGGAGATATTTGTTATGTGAGAGAGGTCGAGATAGCATGCCAAGAAACTACAAGCTTATACCGTTATCAATTAATTGTTTTTTTTTTTGTACTTCATGATAGATACACAACTTTGATGACCAAATAGTAAATATGAACTCGAGCCAAGCTTGCACCCATTTATATAATCGAGCTCGAGTTAAAATATTAATGGGCTAAACTTGTGGGCCTATTAAGTAGCTCAAAATCAAGTTTGTCGATTTGATCCAATATAGGCATTTGGGTGCGCAATGAACCAAAAAATCTTAATTTTTCAGACCACTTCTCTCAAGTATTAGAATGTCTCGAAACCTAAGCGTAATTTTCTTCATTGCATGTCATCTCTTACTTTCACTCTCCAATGTCCATAATCCTATTCTAGTTGTGTTTCTTCCTTTCTATCTCTTGGTTCAATCATCAAACTTGCCTTCTTATCAGCTGGCACTCTATATTGCGCATTAGGTATCAACCTCAATTCAACAGTAATCTCACCAACACTAGCTTTTAAAGGAAATGAATCATAAAAGTGATTTTCTTCTCCATTTTTGCTAAATTATTCTATTCTCCCTTTTAGGAACTTGAGATGTATTTACTTGAATAGAATTTGTTATATGGTATTATAAATATTATAGACTTTTTTATCAACAAATTAATGAAATATCTTTCTAGAAATAGTGGATGAGTATGACTTTTTTTTGTGTATTTAATCTCTACCAATATTGAATCATTGTGGTATATTTAAAATATAATGATCGACTACAAAGCAAAAAATAAGAACGAGAAAATTCACACCTGAAAAGCAGACACATAGATTTACATGGTTCGACAATGTTTGCCTACATCCACAGAGTTGCAGAGGATTTTATTTCTTGAAGAAATTACAACGTCAATCGATCCTTTCGAAGTACAAGAAAAGTCTCTCTCTTTACCCTAAAGAGAGTACGCCAAAAAAAAAAATCGTAGAAGAAAATAAAAGAGAAGACCCCTAGCCTTTGACGTGACTTTTGCTCTACGTCTTCTCTAAGCAAAAGCACCTTGTTTTGCGATTTCCTTGGAGTTCAAACAGGAGCAACACCAAGGAGAGAGATCTGCGATTCCTTCCCTTCTCAATCAGTGAAAAAACTGGAGGGCGGCATGCGATCCTTGCGATACCTGGAGTTCACCCTCCTCCAACCTCGCGCCGAAGAAGGAAGACGGAAACAGTGGCTTGCGATAGCTTTTTGGAGTTCGTCCGCCTGTGTAAAAAGAAGCAAAACCGCCTCTAGCTTCTTAATTCATTTTCTTTGGCTTTCATTAATTGGTGGTGGGACTCAAATGAAAGTGGGAATAAAGCATAGAGGCGAGAGCAGTTATGGAGAGGCGGCAAGCAAAATATTATTTATTATTATTATTATTATTTAAATCGGGTTCCATATAACAAATCTCCCACTTGGAGACTAGTATAAAAATGCAATGTCTTCTTCCTCAAACTGATATCCTCCAAAGACGACGGCGCCCATTTCTTCAAATATGTTATCCTCCACATCTGCAACTCAATACCTTTGTCTTCACACCAGAAGACCAACTGAAGCTACGCACAGCTTCAGTTTCTCAAGTTTAACACCTTTAGTCAACATATCGACAGGGTTCTCATTTCCACAAATGTTCTCAAGCAACAATTATTCATCATCTAACAATGACAGTATGAAGTGATACTTGATCTGAATGTGCTTGGTCCTGAACTGAAATGCTGATTTCCTGGCAAGGAATATGGCGCTCTGACTATCACTGTAGAGAATGCCTTCTGATCCTTCTTACCCAATTCAAAAGCCCTGTAGCCATATCATCTCCTTTGCAGCCTCTAACACTGATATATACTTTGCTTCTGTAGTAGACAATGAAATTTTTTTCAGCAGATTAGAGCACCATGATACTGCAGTGCCACCAAAAGTATAAATATAGCCTGTAGTACTTCTTATAGTATCAATATCTCTAGCTAGATCAGCATCAACAAAGCCCCGGACTTCTGAACGCTTTCCTGAAAAACACAAGCAAGTTTCTGAAGCACCTCTTAGGTACCTCAAGATCCACTTCACTGATTTTCAATGTTCCTTTCCTGGATTACTCATGTATTTGCTAACAACTCCCACTGCATGGGCAATATCTGGTCTGGTGCAAACCATAGCATACATAAGTGAACCAATAGCTGAAGCACAAGGAACCTTACTCATGTGATCTCATTCCTCCTCTGACTTGGGTAACTGGTTCTTGTTGAGTCTGAAGTGACTGCCCAAGGGTGTCCCAACTGGTTTGGTCTTATCCATATTGAACCTACTAAGTAACCTTACTAAACCTGAGAGAGTCTCAACGTGCCTTTGACTTTATCTCTGACAATTCTCATGCCAAGAATTTGCTTCACAGCTCTCAAATCCTTCATTGCAAAGTGCTGTGACATCTGCTCCTTCATATTATTATTCTCATCAATACTAGCCCATGCAATAAGCATATCATCCACATACATTAATAGGATGATATAGGAATTGTTAAAATACCTGACATAACAATAGTGATCTGTTTGACATCTATTGTACTCTGCATTGAGCATGAATTTATCAAACTTCTTGTACCACTGGCTAGGAGTTTGTTTTAGGCCATACAAGCTCTTCTTCAATCTGCAAACTGAGTCTTCCTTTCCCTGTACCACGAACCCTTCAGGTTGGTGCATGTAGATGCCTTCTTCAAGGTCTCCATGAAGAAAAGTTGTATTCACATTTAACAGCTCAAGGAAGAGATCTTCAGTAGCTACCATAGACAGTATCATTCTGATGGTTGTAAGCTTCACCACAGGAGAGAAAATCTCGGAATAATCAATATCATGCTTCTACTGAAAACCTTTTACAACAAGTGTAGCTTTGTACCTCTTATTGTCATCATGCTCAGTCTTCACCCGGTACACTCACTTGTTGTGTTAATGCCTTCTTCCCTGGTGGAAGATCTGTCAGTTCCCAAGTCTGATTCTTTAGCAGAGAATTAATCTCCTCCTTCATGGCCAGCTCCCACTTACTCAAACTTTTATTTTACAAGGTTTCTTCATAACTCTGAAGTTCTCCACCATATGTCAGCAAAATGTAGTTTAAAGTAGGAGAATAACGCTGTGGAGAACGTCTAGCCCTTTCTGACATGTGAACTGCAACTGTAGAGGTATATTGCTCTGAAACTGACTGCGGAACAATAGGAATGGGTGCCTCGGACCCACTCTCCTCATCACTTGTATCTCTACCCTGCACCGTGACCTCTAGTAAATCATCAAACTATACCAACTCAGATTTCTGCAGTGATGTTTCAGAAATTGTACTGGACTTGTCCTCGTACATAAAATTTTCATTAAAAATCAAGTTTCTATTCCTTATGATCTTCCGATCTTTATCTTCCCAGAGACGATATTTAAATGCCTCATCTTCATAGCCAATGCTGTAACACTTCTTTGACTTAGCCTCAAGCTTACTACGAGCATCTGGATTAAAAGGAGCATATGAAAGACAACCAAAAGTCTTAAGGTGAGAAAATTTGACCTTTTTCCCACTCCAGACCTCCTCAGGTAGTTCACAGTTTAATGGAATAGATGGCCCCCTATTGATCAAGTAAACTGCAGTGCTGACTGCTTCTACCCAAAAAGTAGGTGGTAGTCCGGAGTGCAATCTCATGCTTCTAGCCCGCTCATTAATGGTTATCTTCATGCGCTTTATAACAAAATTTTGTTGTGGTGTCCCTGGAATGGTCTTCTCTATTCTGATGCCCTGAGCTGCACAATACTCCTTGAATTCACCATCAATGTACTCACCACCATTATCAGACCTCAGACATTTCAGCTTTAAGCCTGTATCTATCTCAACCATGGCCTTCCAAGTCCTGAACACACTAAATTAATCAAATTTATGCTTCAATAAATAGACTCATACATTTCTACTATGATCATCAATGAATGTGATGTAGTAATGAGAGCCTCCAAGAGATGCCACTAGAGAAGGTCCCCACACATATGTGTGTACATGATCCAGCTTTCCTGCCTTTGGCGTCCTGCCACTTTTCAAGAAACTGGCGTTCCTCTATTTCCCCATAATGCAACTATTGACCTCATTTTTGTTGAAGTCTCTTCTTTCCTCTTAGTGCTTAGGATCTAGCCATAGGACTTCTCCTTGACTATCCTAGAGGACTAGAATTGGGACCCACCCTTTAGCAATTCAGCCACCTCTTGACTCCTCTTGGGACCCCACTTGGATGGTTGTAAACCTCTAAATCACCTTGGAAGGTTAAAACCACCATATGGGCAACCAATAATGAATTCCTATAGGATGTCCAAGCCTTAGGGCTACCCTGGGTGACCTTGGGTGACTTGAGCAAGAGCCCTAAGCCACTTAACCTAAACCTTGAACCCTTACTTTACTACCCTTATGAAACTCACATGGTTGAACCCAAGCCATTAATCTTTGATTAATATGGCTATGGTCAATATGTGAAGGATCATAAAGTGGTTACCATTTGGCTAGACTTGGTCCCAAAGTGGTTGGACTTAGCTAAGTCCATGACACATGCTTCCAAACCATAATTCCATTCCAAATCAATTTTTACTCAATCTTGACTCTACTAAAATGGTCTCATTCTTCCTTATTTAAAACCTCATTCAATTACCAAAATTTCTGGTTTTGACATTGGGTCCCCTAAGCTTACCCAAAACTACCTAAATGGTCCCCACAACCACCAAAAATTCCAAAAATTCCCGAAAATTACCCAAAATTCCTAAAAATCCTAAGAATCATTTTAAAATAATCCCTACCTTTTAAATCCACCAAAATACCCCAATACCCTCCAAATAACCTCCAAATACCCTAAATACCCCTTTTGGCCCAAAATTCCAAAAATTCCCAGAAAATTCCAGAAAATCCCAAATATTTCCAATTTCATTTTGTTCAACTACACTATAAGCCAATTTTTCCAATTTAACCCACTTTTATTAAAATCCTCAATTTGACCCATCTTTAACCCATGTGGACCCAATGTCAAACCAAGTCAACTCAATTGACTCCAATTTTGCTCAAACTCAATTCTAAACTTCAATTCAACATATCCAATACCAATTTAAACCAAAACCAAGCCCAATTTGACTCACACTTGAATTCAATTTCAACTTGAAACTAAAACCCCTATCTTAACCTATGACCCAAACCTACCCAAATCCAACCCAATTCAACTTAATTTTCCCCAATTTCAATTCCAAATTGTTCCTAATAAATCCATACACCAAAAAAAACATCAATTGGCTCTCAATTTAAACCCTAACCCAACTCAAAATCCATTTGAAATCAAAACCCCCAAATTTGCCCTAAAGTTGTCACCTACCCCTAAATCTCCAAATTGAATCCCCTAAGCCCAAAATTTCCACCCAATTTCTATCCTAAACCCTTCCTAACAATCATTTGAAACATTTTGGACCATCAATTAGCCTTGAACCAAACTCTAGCCAAACCTAAACCCAACCTAACCCATGGTGACCAAAATTGACCAAGACCCCAAAATCCTCCAAATTGAAACCCGAAGAGAACTCAAATCCACTTCATGTCTTCATGAAAAATATTCCTTACATTCATACATAATGTTGATCAATCAATTTGATCCAATTCTAACCCAAACTCAAACTAGCCCAACTCAAACCCATGTGTACACATGAACCGAATTGAACCAAACCAAACCAAAATTGATCAAACCAACCCCTTGGCTGCCACCCCTAGACCTCCTAGGGTGGGTTTGACCTGACCTAACCCATGCCCCATGAGCCATGGACCAATGGTCCACCACTTTGGACCAATGGACTAAGCCACATGGCTAAGGCTAAGTCCCATCCTCCAACTTTCCTTAAGCAGGCTCCCTGCCCAAATTAATTGAGCTAAACCTCTCCTCCACTCCTCCTCAGCCTGCCCAGCAGCCTAACTATCCTTGCCAGCCACCCCAGCCGCCAGAACAGCCACGCCCAAGCACCCTTTGTCCTTAAAAACCCAAAATTTGGCCTTGGCAATGGCAATCCCCTCTCCAGCCACCTAACCTGTTCAGCCCTCACCCTAAGCAGCCTAAACCACTCATTGCCTGGCACTGAGCTCCCCTCTCCGGCCATGGCTATAAAATCCCCACCTTTCGGCCTCGCCAAACATGCTGAAATTTCTTTCACCAAACTCCCCCAAATTGCTCCCAGACCTTCTCCCAGCGTAGAGAAGAAGAGCCCTACTGTCATCATGCCCTAATTCCCATTGATTGAGCTCAATTTTGGAGCTCAATTATCAGGCCAGAATAGGACAATCCTCAAATCTCCATGGACGTCTAATTAACTCCTCTCACACCTTCACAAGAGGTAGAGAAGCAGTACCCCAGTGAAAGCCCCCTCTCCAGACCACCCAATCTCTCTAGCCATCAAAGTCTGAAATTGACCCTGGTTGAAGTCATACTTAGGCAATTCCCCATAGCTAAGGACTTCATCTAGAGCCTCCTTGGGCTCAATCAAAGGTGCCACAACTCTCTGATTTAAGCTTCACTTCTCAGAGCCAAGGTATTAACCTCTCCTCCCTCTTGAACTTCCAGTAATTCTCCATTTTGTTTGGCTTGATTTCAATGCATGAAAGCCGTATGGATGTGTTCGTCTTGTCGAGACGAATCCATCGAGCACAAGAACATGTAATTTGGTTGAGTATCGAGCGAGATCCTAGGGTTAGAAGGTGGACGGCCCAAGGGACGCACTAGTCGGGACGATGAACGGATACTGTCGGATCGCGCGTGTATCGGACGAACGGCTAGGATCGCGCCGGACGGATCAACTGGACATGAACCGCAGGCCGCGTGGCTGCCTAGTCAGATGGCGGCGCCTAATGAGGGAGCGACGCATGGAGCTTCGACCCGCCGTAGGTTGAGTTGGCGCCACGTGGATAAGTAGGAAAATCCGGATTTTCTTATTTATTTAAATACCAGAAACTTTGAAAATTCATATCTTTGCATAGAAAAATCATAAAAATAAAAGAAAAATACCCTCTTTCTCAGTGAACAGAGGAGAATAATATGGAAAAAGAATTGATCTATTTTGTTGAATATTTTATTTTTAATTCTCCACTCATGCATATAATTCAGCATACAATTCAGCATGGCATGAGACCATAGGTCTTTTGTAGCCTCTGTTCTTAGGAACATTCCCTGAATTTTCCAATGCCAGAGGCCATCTCTATGGCAAGTTACTGATTTTCCAAGTTTATGTGTCTGTTTTGATATTTTACTTCTAGTAATTAGCATGTTTCTTAGAAAATTCTAGGAAAATTAGGGGAGGTAGCTTATGACTAGAGGACCCTAGGAAAATTATGGTTTGATTTAATTCCTTAAGAATAACCCTAATTGGCCTAAACACCCAAAATTGAGTTTTAATTAATTAGGATTAACCACACATCAAAACCACTTGAAAATAATTCTCCACTGATCTTTAGGGTTAGAGGAGTCCCACATAAAAATTTGGAATTAATTGAAAATGGTTTAACTCATTAAATGGATTAATTAAATCATATGGCTATTTTTAAACTTTAAAAATTCATAAAACCTAAAATACATTTCAAAAATTCACCAAATTAATTTTGGGACCTCTCTGATACCAGAGGAGTCTAAGAAAACTAAAATTGGATTTTTCTAAAAAATTTCATTTTTACCTATTTTTTAATATTTTAATAATTAAAAAATAATAAAAATCACAAAAATATTAAAAATCACAAAAATGTCATATTTTGCTCCCTAATCATTTTGGAACAAACTAAATATTTTTTCCCAAGTCTCTAGGTTAAAATATTGAATTTTAAAGGCTTAATGAAATTTTTAATATAAAAAAATGAATTTTCAAACTTTCTCACTAAAATAATTCTAATAAATCAAAGAAAAATCAGAAAAATATAAAATTTGTTTCTCTAGACTCCTTGAGGTTAAAGAAATTTAATAAAAATATAAAATCCATTTTTCAACTTTATTTTATTTTAAAATTAATTAATACCTTAAAACTTGAAATAATTATAATAAATAAAATATAATTAAAAAAATCACCAAAATTAGTTCAAGTGGTCCTCTGGTAGGTAGAAACATCCCATAATTTTTCTAAGGACAGAAAACTTACCTTGGTCATGTTGTTGAATTTTCATTGAAAAACTATATTTTCCATAAAAATAATTACAAAAATTAAGTTAAAAACAGAAAAATCACATTTTTTTCTCTAATGTCTTGATTGACATGTGATTGAAGTGACATAAAAATTGCAAATTCATTTGAGCTCAATTTAGTGAGTTATGAAGTGAATAAGCTTAAGAGGGCATAAAGGTAATTAAGGATCTTAACCTTAATTAATATTTTAGGCCTAATAAAGGGGAGGGTAAAATATTTGATTTTAATGTTCCCTTGGATGATTGAAACTTAGGGAATAAAAGGGTAGAAACCCATTAATCACCTTAAAAAAAATACCAAGATGGAATATTAATTAATTAAATTATTTAAATTTTGGAAGATTAATTAAATTTTAGATTGTTAAAATTAGGGATATAACTTAAGAAGATACTAATTCTTTGATCTAAAATCCCTGATTGAAATAATACAATAACATTCAATTCTTAGTAATTATAATTGAAATTATTAATTAAATAATAAATAATCCATTATTAATTAAAATTTAAAACATTAAACAATTTAAATAATCAATTAAAATTTAAAACTTTAAAATAATTTAGTAATTAATTAAAATTTAAAACATTAAATCATTTAATGATCAAATTAAAGGAAACTTAAAATATTTGAAACTAATCTAGAATCATTTTAATAACAAATCTAAAACAAAATTCAAAACATGAAATGATCTCAAAATAACCTCTAATTGAAATGTGAAAATTAAATCAATTTAAAATTAAATTAATAACTAAAAATTAACCTAAACCAATATGATTAATTCAAAATTTAAAACATAAAAAATTAATGAAATTAAATATTTTAAATGTTGCCTTCAACTTAAGTAACTTAAAGCACTTAAAAGAAAACCAAACGGAATTCGAAAATTGAATTATCTCAAAACAACAATTCAACTTTAATTAAAAAATGGTTAAATCCTTTAACAAACTAATTTACTCCTAAAGACTTTCAATATTATAACTCCTAAATGAAATATCAAATAAAATGTCACTTCACTTATAGGATAATCAAATATCCTAATTCACTGAGCAGGAGTAACTCGGGTGATTGATTTGTCACCTCAATGAAATTAACTTAGCTTAAACTAATCCCTAAAATGTTTAAGAAGATTTTCAGAATTCAATTCTGAACACTTCTCTAACTTGATGGGATGTTTTCAAAGAACAGTGAAACTTCATTGTTCTTTGATGAAGAAAATCATCCTTAACAAAACACAAAAAAACCCAAACGTCATAAGAATTGACTAGCAATAGGATTAGGATTTTGGTAGACAACCAAAACCTTCCCTTAGCATTACCTAGGTGTTTTCTTGCAATTATATAAATGCTTTAACCTGTATTTTAAATGCAGGAGAAAATAAATAGGGATGTTTACCAGGTACGCTTTTATTTCATTGCAATTTATTTACTCGCATCGTACTTTACTTCTCTTGCATGTTAAACAAGAATGTCACCCTGCATGAAAACTGAAACCTTTAGGATAGCCACAAAACTGAAACTCAAAACTAAACTAAAAGCCACAACAAGATAAAATTCACCACCACAACATTTCAAAATATAAAACAACTCAAAATTTAATCACAAACAGAACAACAAAACTACAACTCCAACTAAATTAAAACGTCTCGTTAGATGATCGGGAATACCTCAGATGATGTAACCCACGAGTTGCTAACGGGATTTCCCACGGTTTAAATGAAAGTGTGGAACTAATTCAGTTGAGTTTAACAAATTCATTTGGACTAAGTGAATCCGATGAAAATAACGGTGCCAGGATGACGGAACCGTGGGATCTTAATCGTTTCTGTTTAACCAACTTTAAGATTTGTTTTAATTAAAAAATTAAAAATATTTGGACTTTAAGATTTCTCTAAACTCAAACACTTTTCTCATCTCATAATTGTCACTTTCTAAAACTAAACCTCTGCAACAACAAGAAGCTTGGAGCATAGTGGGCAGCACAGCCATCGTCGTCAGCAGAACTTGGGTCTTCTTCAGCAAAACATTTCTTAGAATTAAATAGCCAAGCCATAGGATTTTGAGGTAGTTTGCCTAGTGCAACATAAAACCTCAACTTTTCGTTAGGCATTTGCATAATCATGTTATGCAAATTGAGCCCTAACCGATCTTAGGACTCCGAGGTAGTCGTTTGGTACGACATAAACCCTCACATCTTCGAGGCCATTTGTATAATTATGTCATACAAATATAAGTCCTAATTAACTAAAATTGGCAGGATTACAACATTAAATATACTCTTAAGTTGAAGCCAAACAATAGGATAGTTTGGGAAGTTACCAAGATTCTTCTTGGATCCTCAGCTTCTCCTACTTCTCTTCCTTTGGACTCCTGAAATAAACTGTTCTAAATTTGAGCTATTCTCTATTGAAATTTCTAAAGTCCAATTGTTGGAAAACCTTAAACTTTGAAATTCTTGAGAGCAAAACCTCTGATCATTATCGAGAGTTTCCTTAAATGATTCCTGTCATTTAAGATGTAATTAACTATAGGGGCTTGCCTTATAGGGAACTTTAAGAACCCAGGTAATACAAACCCTGTTTAATTCCTTTATATTAAGCAGGGAAACTTGTCGGCTTATAAAATTGGTTCGCAGACCAAACGGATGTCACAAATTTTGTAGTTTATTTAATCGAGCTCCATCATCAAGCAGTGTGTCTATTCTTCAAGGTAGATACACGGTTTGTGGTGTGGTGCTCGTTTATATAAACTATTTGGGATGTGAGATCGGTTTAATTTCATATCTTAAAATTTTCAAACTTAAAGTTATTTTCAAAATTAAATGCTTCTTTCTAAAACTATATATATATTTAAATTAAATTTAAAATCTAAAATTCGCCGACAACTTCTGTAGGCGACCCCTTTCCAAAACACACAACCTAAAAAATATGCCGACAGCAACTCACATATGCCAAGATCAACTGACTTCAGTTCTAGTAACTTTGCCTCTGGACTGAAGTTCCTTCATATCTCTTTGACTCATGTGGCCAAGTCTGTAATGCCACAACTCTGTTGTGCTCTCTACAACAGTATTATCAACACTGTTAATTAAACCAGTAGTCATATAAAGTGTACCTATTTTCTTACCTCGAGCTAATACCAGCGCTCCTTCGAGTAACATTTCGAGTGCTATATGAGAACACTACCGAAAAGTCCACACTCATCAAGCTCTTCAACAGAAATAAGGTTCTTCTTCAATTTAGGAATGTGTCTGACCTTTTACAGTGTCCACCTGTTCTTGTTTGGAAGTGAAATGTCGATGTCTCCCATTCTAACCACATTCAAAGCTTCTCCATCTGCAAGATATAATTTCCCAAAGTCGCATGCAACATAATTCCGCATCAATTCCTCATGGAAAGTTGTCTGAAAAGAAGCCCCTGAATCCAATATCCAGTCATCAACAGAACTATGAACTGCCAGCAGTAGTGCATCATATGCTTCTTCAGTTACCATATTTGTGTTGTCATTCTCCGCCTTCTTTGGATTTCTACAGTTCCTCTTTATCTTGCCAATTTTTCCACAATTCTAGCAAGTTACTTTCTGATCAGGCCTTGACTTTCTCCAACATCTGTGCTTTAATTTTGATCTTCCTCTGTTTGAGTTCATGTCCCATGATCTCCCTCTGAAATCAACATTTAATGCTGAACTCGAACCTGAGATCTCGCCAAAACTTTTCTGTGAACATCCTCAGCCAAAAATCAAATCATGAATATCATCAAATTTCAGTTTAGATTTACCTATAAAGTTGTTAACAACCATCCTCATAGCTTCCCAGCTATTTAGCAATGAAGCCAACAAGATCAGTGCACGTATCACATCATCAAATTCAATTTTCACAGACGATAATTAATTTGTGATAGTATTAAAATCATTCAGGTATTGTACAACAGACGTACCTTCCTCCATCTTTAAATTGAATAACTTCTTCATCAGATATACCTTTTTATTCATCGATGGCTTTTCATACATACCTGAAAGCGCTGCCATAAGATCTGCAGTGGTCCTTTCCTTGACGATGTTGTGTGCAACGGACCTCGATAGGGTCGATCAAATAACCCCCAGAACTTGTTGATCCAACAGATTCCATTCAGCTTCATCCATTATTTCAAGTATTTTCCCTAATAACATAAGATGAAATTTCGTCCCATAGAGTTAGTTGTCGGCATATTTTTAGGTTGAGTGTTGTATTTTTGAAAAGGAGGTCGCCTACAGAAATTGTCGGCGAAATTTAAATTTTAAATTTAATTTAAATATATATATAATTTAGAAAGTAGTATTTGATTTTGAAAATAATTTTAAATTTGAAAATTTTAAGATATGAAATCAAACCGATCTCACATCCCAAATAGTTTATATAAACGAGCACCGCATCACAAACCGTGTATCTACCCCGAAGAATAGACACACTGCTTAATGATAGGGCTCGATTAAATAAACTAAAAGATTTGTGACATCCGTTTGGTCTGCGAACCAATTTTATAAGCCGACAAGTTCCCCTGCTTAATACAAAGAAATTAAGCAGGGTTTATATTATCTGGGTTCTTAAAGTTCCCTATAAGGGCAAGCCCCTATAGTTAATTACATCTTAAATGACGGGAATCATTTAAGAAAACTCTCGAATGATTAGTGGTTTTGCTCTCAAGAATTTCAAAGTTTAAGGTTTTCAAAGGATTGAATTTTGGAAATTTCAATAGGGAATGGATCAAATTTGGAACAGTTTATTTTAGGAGTTCAAAGGAAGAGAAGTAGGAGAAGCTGAGGATCCAAGAGGAATCTTGGCAACTTCCCGACTATCCTATTGTTTGGCTTCAATTTGGAAATTTACTTAATGTTTCCATCCTGCCAATTTTAATTAATTAGGACTTATATTAATATGACATAATCATACAAATAGCCTCAAAGATGTGATGGTTTATGTCGTACCGAACGACTACCTCGGAATCCTAAGACCAGTTAGGGCTTAATTTACATAACATGATTATGCAAATGCCTAACGAAAAGTTGAGGATTTATGTTGCACTAGCAAACTACCTCGAAATCCTATGGCTTTGGTTGTTAATTCTAGGAATGTTTAGGCGATGTAAAGTTGTTTTGCTGACGAAGATGGTCGTGCTGCCCACCGTGCTCCAAGCTCCTTGTTGTTGCAGAGGTTTAGTTTTAGAAGTCATAAATCAAAGGATGAGAGAAGTGTTTTGCTTTAGAGAAAATCTTAAAATCCAAGTGTTTTTTAATATTTTAATTAAAACAAATCTTAAAGTTGATTATAACAACACCGGTTAAGATCCCACGGTTCCATCCTTCCGACATCGTTATTTTTATCGGATTCACTTAGTCCAGATGAATTTGCTAAACTCAACTGAATGAGTTCCACACTTTCATTTAGACCGTGGGAAATCCCGTTAGTAACACGTAGGTTACATCATCCGAGGTATTCCCGATCATCCAACAAGACGTTTTAATTTAGTTGTAGTTGTAGTTTTGTTGTTCGTTTGTGATTAAATTTTGAGTTGTTTTATATTTTGAAATGTTGTGGCGGTGAATTTTATCTTGTAATGACTTTTAATTTAGTTTTGGTTTCAGTTTTAGGGACTACCCTAGAGGTTTTGGTTTTCATGCAACAGTTGTTTATCATGCAAGAAATGTAAAGTGCATTTGCAATAAAGTAAATTACAATAAATTAAGTTGCAATAAAATAAAAGCGTACCTGGAGGGTCTTCCCGTCATCCCAAGCTGCACTTAAAACACATATCAGAGCATTTAAGTATTCCAACAAGTACCTAGGTAAAGCTAAGGTAAAGATTTTGGTTGTCTACCAAAGTCCTAATCCTATAGCTAGTCCTCTCCTATGACGTCTAGATTCTTGTGTTTTGGTTTAAGGACGATTTTCTTCATCAAAGAACAATTAAGTTCAATTGTTCTTATAAATATCCTATCATATCGAGGAAGTTCTTAAGATGAGTCTTAAACATCTTTTCAATATTTATAGGATTATTTTAAGTCCAAGAGAATTTAATTATACAAATGAATTAATCGTCCGGGAGTTCAAGTTTTGTTATCTTGCTTCGAGTGAACTAGGACATTTGAATATCCTATAAGTGAAGTAACACTTCACTTAACGCTCCGTTTAGGAGTTATGACAACAAAAGCTTTCGAGGGCAAATTGATGTTCAAATGGTTTATGATTTAATTTAATTTCGCGTTAATGGGTTTAAGTTTGGAATAGTGTTCAAGTTGCTTTATATTTATTTTTGAATTTCTTTATGTCTTAGGTGATGTTATTTTTAATTCAATTTAATTTAACTTTAATTTAATTTAATTTGGTTTAGTTTTAATTTTAATTTAATTTATTTAATTTAATCTAATTTTAATTTTAACTTGATTTTTTTTAATTTAATTTAATTTAATTTAATTTAATTTAATTTAATATGATTTAATTTAATTTAATTTAATTTAATTTGATTTAATTTGATTTAATTTAATTTAATTTAATTTAATTTAATTTAATTTAATTTGATTTGATTTAATTTAATTTGATTTAATTTAATATGATTTAATTTAATTTTATTTAATTTAATTTAATTTAATTTAATTTAATTTAAATTTTAATTTAATTTTGATTTAATTTTAATTTAATATTTTATTCTTTATGTTTAAAAGATGATTTAATTTTAATTGTTAAAGTATTAATTTAATTGAAATTTTAAAAGGATTTAATTTAAATAATTTAACTTTAATTTAATTTAATGATTAAGTCTTTTAGCATTTTAAATCTTAAATTTGGATTATCATTTTAATTAGGAATTAAATATTATTGAGATGATTAATTTATGGATTCTTAAATTAAAGAACAAATCTCTTCCTAATAATATCCCTATTTTAATAATTCCAATTTTATCATTCTTCCAAATTTAATTAATTATTTGATTAAGGTTTATTTTAATTATTTTTAAATTGTTTAGTAGGTTTCTACCCTTTAATTATTTAAATTTCAATCATCCAAATCAGATTAAGATCAAATATTTTACTTTTTCATTTTATTAAGCCTAAAGTTTTAATTAATGGTTAAAATTTTAATTACCATTTTGCCCTTCAAGCTTACTAATTCCATAACTCACTAAATTGAGCTCAAATGAATTTGAAATTTTTATGTGACTTCACTCATATGTCAATAAAGGCATTAGAGGAGAAAATGTGATTTTTCTGTATTTAATTTATTTAAGTAATTATTTTTGGTGGAAAATAAGGATTTACAAGGAAAATTTAATAATATAACCAAGGGAAAGTTTCTCTCCTTAAGAAAATTATGGGACATTTCTAATGACTAGAGGACCACTTGGACCAATTTTAGTGATTTTTTGAATTATATTCTTTTTATTATAATTATTTTGAGTTTTGGAGTATTAATTAATTTAAAAAAAAATAAAGGTTGAAAAATGAATTTTATATTTTTAAAAAATCTCTCTGATATCAAAGAAATCAGAGAATCAATTTTTACAATTTTCTAATTTTTCTTTGATTTATTAGAATTATTTTAGTGGAAATGCTAAAAAATACATTTTTTTAATTTTAAAATTACCTTAGGGATTTAAAATTTAATATCTCATCATATAGACTTAAGAAAAATATGGGGTTTATTCCTAAGTGATTAAAATTCAAAATGTGACATTTTGGTGAATTTTATTATTTTTGTGATTTTTATTATTTTTAATTATTAAAAATATTAAAATAATGCAAAAAATCAACTTTTTTAGAAAATTGAAATTTTAATTTTCTTAAATTTCCCTGATATCAGAGAGGCTCCAAAACCAATTTGGTGAATTTTTGAAAAGCATTTTGAAAGTTATGAATTTTTTAAGTTTAATTTTGGCTAAATGGCTTAATCAACCCATTTGATAGGGCTAACCAAGTCCAATTGACTTCAAACTCTTATGGTGGGTTTCTCTAATCCTAAAGGTCAGTGGAGGATTGATTTCAAGTAATTTGATGTATGATTAGCTCTAATTAATTAAAACTCCATTTTGGGTGTTTAAACCAATTAGGGTTATTCCAAGTGAGTTAACTCAAAACCTATTTTTCCTAGGTTCCTCTCGGTCATAATAAACATCACCAAATTTTCCTAGAATTTATTTCACAATATGCTAATTATTGGAATTAAAATACTCAAACTAGCAACCTAGAGTTGAAAAATCAATAACTCTTCATAGGGATGGCCTCTAACTTTGGAAAATTCAGAGAATGTTCCCAAATTCAGAGGCTTCAAAAGCCCTATGGTCTCATGTCATGGTGAATTGTATACATGCATGGAGAATTGAAAATATGCATAGAGTAAATAAATTATTAAAAATCAAATACTCAATGAAATTAAATGATTTCTTTTCCACATTATTCTCCTCCATTCATCGAGCAAGAAGGTATTTTTATTTTATTTTTATGATTTTTCTACACAAAGTTATGCATTTTTGAAGTTTAGGGTCAAAAATAAATAAAATATTTCATTTTCCCGCTCAATCGCCACGTGTCGCTCCCCGATTGGCTGGCGCGGTTCTCGTTCATGGATGTAGCTACCGTCCAACTCCATCGGCACCGTACGTTGGATACACGCCCGATCGGACGGTCGCTGCTTCTCTCCCTGAGTTATATTCACCCAAAACCGTCCAACTTCAAACCTTGATATCTCCCTCGATTCTCAACGAAATTGAATGATTTTTTTTTAAAATGATCGTCTAATCTAGTAGCATACATCTATACGGTGATGATATACTTAAAACATGTGAATAATTACAAAAAATTAAAACATGCTCGGTTGGAGGAGAAAAAATTTGATACCTTTGTCCAAGAGGTGAGGCCTCAATTGGAAATGATTGGATTGAGCTTAGGAGTGCTTGGAGAAGCTTTGGGAACAATTTGGCAGAGTTTACCCAAGGTAATCTTTTTATCTCTTCCACTTAGTCATGGAGGTGGGGTTTAAATAAGGAAGGTTATGGTGGAGCTTGGGTGACCATGAGGGTTGGCTTGGTTCATTCATCAAGGTTTTTTGGCTGAGTAAAACTCACATGATTGAGCTTGATCTTGGTGCAATCAATTGGGTTATGCCATGTGTAAAGTCAAGGATTTAAATGGCATGGGTGTAAGGAGCACTTTTGGTCCAATTTGGGTCAATTCATGGTTTTGGCTTGGTTCACTCACTAAGGCTTGATTTAGGCTGATGTGAGATCATTTGGGTCAGCCTCACATATGTGGTGAAGTCCCCATCCAAGGTGAGGTGGCCAATTTTGGTTAAAGTGTATCATGAATGGGGTTAAAAAAGGTTTAGTGAAGGCTTAAGAAAGGCTCCCCTCTCCTTGCCATAAGTGGCATGGTGAGGTGGAAAGGGCTCCCCATGGCTTGCATATGGCTTATGCATGGCTCCATGACTTCATTTGGCTTGCTCATGGCTTGGGGAAAAGGTTGGCTCACTTGCATGGAAAAGGGTTATTTGGAATTTTGAAAACTTTGGATTCCATTGATGGGATTTGTCATGATGCTACAAATGGGTTGATTTCATGATGGTTTAAGACTTTAGTCAAATTGGATTATCAAAGGAATGATGAAGAAAAGGTTTCATGTGGGCTTGGAAATGGACTTTGGGCTTTTAAAATTTGGTAAAGGTGGGCTTTTAGGAAGGTTTAATGGAGTGGGCTTTTAGGTTAGATAATGGGCTTTTGAATAGAAAAATTTGCAATGGGCCATGCCAAATAAATGTTGAGTTTTGTCTAAGGATGTGTCATGATTGATTTGAAACAAGTTTGGAGTGATTTGGGTTTGAATTGGGTTGGATTTGAGCTTCTTTGGTAAAGGGGTTAATGTAGGTCAAATTGGGCTAACTTGGGCCAATGTTGGGCTAGGGTTGAAATTGTTGTAAAATTAATGTTGGGAAATGTTTATGGGAGTGTTTCAAAGAGTTTTTGACTTTGTTTGGGTTTTGATTTTGGGGTTTGGGCTTATTTGGGTTAGGTTTGGGTTTAAGTCAAGATTGGGTATTTTAGCTTTGGGTTGAATTTGAGTGGTGTTTGGGTCTAAATTTTGGGCAAATTATGTTAGTGTTTTATTTGTGGGGATGTTAAGGAAGGTTTAGAAAAGGTTTGGGGTTAATTGGATTTGAATTGGGTGAGTTTGAGCTAAGTTTGGGTCATGGGTTCAAATTGGGCTTTAAGGTCAAAAGTGAAATTGGATTCAAATTTCAATCAAATTGGGCTTGGATTTGGTCTAGATTAGTGTTGGGGATGTTGAATTGAAGTTTAGAATTGAATTGGACCAGAATTTGGGTCAATTGGGTAGGTTTGGTTTGACATCGGGTTCACTTTGGGTTAAAAATGGGTCAAATTGGGGATTTTGATAAAAGTGGGGTAAATTGACAAAATTGGCCCATGGTGTAGTTAGACAAAACGAAATTGGAATATTTGGGATTTTCTGGAATTTTCTGGGAATTTTCTGATTTTTTTGATTTTTTGGCTAAGAGGGGCATTTTGGGTATTTGGAGGGTATTGGGGGGTATTTTGGAATTTTTGGTATTTTTAGCTATGGATGATCAATTTGATTGGTGAGGAAATGTTTAGGAATGGTTTTGGGGAATTTTGGGTGATTTGGAAATTTTGGAGGATTTGGGTAATTTCAAGGGTTTTGGGTAGGTTAGGCGGGTGTAGGGTCCCCGGGGTCAAAAATTAAAAATTTGGAAAATTGAAGATCGGGTAATTGTAAGTGGAATGAAATAATTTTGGTTGAGCCATGAAGCCATATCAAGCCCACATGAGCCATGAAAGGACTCATTCGAGGCATCCACTATGTTGTTCCTAACCCTCTTAGCGAGGGCTTAGGGGTTAAGGACCATCCATGTGAATCACCTTCATGAGTCGGGAGGTCAAGTTAGGTATGGGTGTGTTTTTAGGAGGTGTGTGAAAGTGTAGTGCATAGGTGTAGTGTGTGTGTAAGTCAGCCCTTCACTGCACTGTGCCACCTGTAGGCGGTCCTAAGGCCAAAGAGTCATATAGGAACTCATCCTTTAAACTTCCACATTTGATTTCAACCCTCTAGGTGATTAGGGGTCTACAATCAAGTTTGTGGAGTTTGCAGGGAGTTAAGAAGTGGTTTGAATTTCAAAGTGGTGGGTCCCAATTCTAATCCTCTAGGATAGTCAAAGGAAAAGCCTAAGGCTAGATCCTAAGTACTAAAGAGAAGAAGAGAAGACTTCATCAAAAATGAGGTCAACATTAGTCCTCTATTTACATCCTCTAGTAACCAAAATATGTGTCATCAAATTTCTTGATCTCTGAAACATTCACTTCATTTGCAGCCATTGGCTCCGGTACCATTTGTTGTGGTATATTTAAAATATAACGATCGACTACGAAATGAAAAATAAGAACGAGAAAATTCACACAAAAAAAGTAGACACACAGATTTATGTCATTCGGTAATTTTTGCCTAAATCCACGAATTTGCAGAGGATGTTATTTCTTGAGGAAATTACACCGTTAATTGTTCTCGTCGACATACAAAAAAAGTCTCTCTCTCTCTCTCTCTCTCTCTCTCTCTCTCTCTTTCTCTCTCTCTCTCTATCCGAGAGAGTACACAAAAAAAAAAGAATCCTAGAAGAAAATAAAGGAGAAGACCCCTTGCCTTTGACACAACTTTTGCTCTACTTCTTCCCTAAGCAAAAGCACCTTGTTGCAATTTCCTTTGAGTTCAAACAGGCGCAACACCAAGGAGAGAGATCTGTGATTCCTTCCCTTCTCAATCAGTGAAAAAACAGGAGGGCGGCATGCGATCTTTGTGATACTTGGAGTTCAACCTCCTACAACCTCACGCCGAAGAAGGAAGACGGAAACACTGCCCTGCGATAGCTTTTTGGAGTTCATCCACCTGTGTAAAAGAAGCAAAACCACCTCTAACTTCTTAATTTAATTTCTTTTGTTCTCATTAATTGGTGGTGGGACCCAAATGAAAGTGGGAATAATGCATAGAGGCGGGAAGCAAAATATTATTATTATATTTTTTTAAACCATACTCCATATAACATATTGAATCAAATTTTGTTAGTGGTTTATATCCCAAGGAAAGAGCAAGGAAAATAGTGAATAATAGGTGAAAGAGAAGAATAGTAGCAGAAGGATGAGTTGAGTAGTCAAATCCTTCTTCAAATGTTCATCCCTTATACATTAATTCATCCATTTTATATGGGGGCATTTCCACCAATAAAATATACATATATGACAATTAAACTTTGATATCTATGGATCTATGGTTGTTTATACTTGTCATGTTTTGTATCGTGCATATATATAGTATCATCTTTAGTGCATTATCATTTTTAGTGCCACATTTAACTCTATATCCTCTATAACCTTTATCATGTCAAATCTCCCAGCCTTTTTGGCCCTCTAATTTAGAATTTGCTCTGAGACCAGCTCGCCTCTAGTGCAAATAAATTCTTTTTCTATGGTATGACTAAGGATGACAAGGTAATTTTTGGCGAGATGATAAGATCATTGAATAGATCCCACTCTAGTTCGTCTTAAAAGAAGGTTATCCGTCAAGGGGTTGCCCTTATCAATTTATTCGTACTAGAAAACTTGTACTTGACTGCTCATCTTTGGCTACTCATTGACCTAGTTCTTCGCTTACTGACCCAACGCACTATCTTTTGCCATGCAACCAACACATTCTTTTGGATGTTAGATCATATGATTTAAGACACATACCTACCACTATCCCATACCATCTACAAAGAAATCTTTTATAGTTAACAAAGTTATTGATGTGTCATCAACGCATTTTTATTATCAAGCACAAAACTCAATGCATTTTGAGCAAAAAAAATTATAAATTCAAATTCAAGGTAATTTGAGCTTGATCCAATTTAAGTCCAAATAAGCTCGGATCTAACACTTAAAATATAATTTAAGGACTTGATGCATCAATTGTAAGGCCAAGCAATTTTAAAATTTCGAATTCTTATAATCAAATTAAATGACTTTACGGTATGAATCAAACAACCATAAGATAATTCAATTATAATGTTATTAAGGTATTCAAAGGTTGAATAACTATACCTGATTAAGCCAATTAATGTAAACCATCTCCTAGAGTGCTTTGGGATATTTGACAATTTTACCGAAATGCCCCTCTAAAAACTCTAAATATGTTAATATCATTTAATTGAGAGGGAATGAGAAAAGAAGAGTGAGCTAGCTACTAAAGCTTATCACTTAAAATCTGGGCGATTAATATCAGTCACCCAAGATCGCGACCCACCACAAGAGTTAGCCATTGTTTATGAATTTTTTTATCGGGTGTGTCTATCTCGTAACTTGGAAAATTTCTATCTAAATGATCAATTGTGTCATTTGAAAAATATTATATTATCTCAGGGGATAGAAATAATATTTTAAAATAGATATAATCATTCGAATATATTTTTAAGACTCATTGGTCCATGTAACCTAAAATTTTTCTCTATATTATGGGTGTAACATAGGGGTTTATTTAATATTGTGGTCGGGTATCCCTATAAAAACATGCCCGCATAGTTAATTACATCTTGCAAGTTGTGGCTCCTAATAATGCTCTCGTTTAAAGCATTAGATTCTATCATGCATGATTATAAGATAAGTGTCTTGAAGATTAATGTATCAGGATGTCTGATCGATGAATAAGTTTAAAAGGATTTGATCATAATTCAAAATTTAGGATTTATAATTTAATGATAGTGTGTCATTGATAGAACCATGAAAAGGGTTAGCAATCTTTGAAGAAGAATTGGCATGAGAGCTAGAATTGACACTTTTTATTTAGAAAAAGGTTGAGTTTTGATTTGGATTTATATAAGAAAAAAGTTTGATTGAGATTGATTATTTTGAGGTTAAAAGGTTCAATGTGGGATTGCTGTGGTTTGAGTAAAGTTTGGTTTGGGTGATTCACTTGAGCTGAAAACTTAAGTTAATTGAATTTGTCTTAAATTGATTAATTTAAGTTAAAAAAGGTTGTTTGAAGATTGTTAAAGTTTTTGCAGTGGTTGATAAAGTTGATTTATGAAGTTTCATTTAATAACTTAAGGTATTAAACTTTATTTGAAATTATTTGAAGTTTGAGGTTTTGTTAAAGTTTGGTTTGATGGTTTTAAATGTTTTAAGCGTAAAAAGATTTGAGTTTTGAAGGTTTTAAAAGGTATAAGTTATAAAAGGTTTGAGTTTTGAAAGTTTTAAAAGTTTTAAGTTTTAAAGGCTTGAGTTTTGAAGGTTTAAAATGCTTTAATTTTAAAATGTTTGATATTGTGAAATTTTTAAAATTTTTAAGTTTTAAAGAGTTTGAGTTGAGCTGATTTGGTTTCATTCATAGGATTTGACTTAGGTTGGAAAAAAATGATTTAAGTTGATAGTTTGAGTTAAGTGGGAGGTTTGATGTTGAAAGTTTGATTGAGGTATAATCTTGAGTTTGAGAGCTTAATAGAAGTAAAATCTTGAGGCTAAAAGTTTTATTGAAGTACATTACTAGACTAGGCGACAGATTTGCTAGATGAATTTCTCGATGGAAGTGAAACCCTAATTGTAAAATAAATATAAAGAGGCTAAATAGGAGGACTAACTTAAGTTTTGGGTATAACACCTTTGGTCAAAGATGGCCATGTTTTCTATCATCTAGGGTGCATTAAAATCCTTAAACTATTAAGCAACTAAACAGTAAGATGTCTCCACTATTTCCATAGCAATGGCGATTGTAGACATTCTTACAATTTGGTGGTTCGATTTTCCATTGTCAGTTACTATGGGTCACTTTCATCTTAGGACATCTACATAGTCTAAGAGGGTAAGGTTGTTTAGTTTATAGGTCCTAGTCCTTAGCACTAACTAGGGGTGCCTAACAATCTCACATATGCTTCTAGACTGGACTATTCTAGGGTATGTGTGATCTTGACTTTTATTTCTGGGTTAGCTAACGTAGGATTCACAGTTGATCTAACAAGTAGTAGTTCTTGTTATTTAACTTTGTGAATTTTAGATCCGGTTTTAAGGTTCGATATTTAATGCATGATATGTTTTAGCTCCTAGTTTGTTGGTTTAATGTGAAAGTAAAGGAATTATAAGTTCATGTTTTAACAATTGGTTTATATCCAAGATTGGTGATTCTCATTGATTTTTATTCCTAGGTTTGACTTCTAGGATTTAGTTTACTATTTTATGTTGAAGTTGACATGTCAAGGAGGTATTTCATTTAAGCCTTTCACACTTACACTCTTCACACTTATGTTTTATGCACATACTTGATTATTTAATTCTTTTTCGGGATTTTATTTTCATGCATATGAAAAGGTAACTTTGTAAAATATATATTTTTATCACACAAAGAAACCATTAAAAATGTGAATGAACTTAATATATGAAATATGTAAGTGCTAAATTTTCCAAGCTTTATATGTTTATGAGTTAATCTTATAACATGTTTATAAGCATGCTCATTTACGGTCCTAAACATATAAAAATATATAAGCCCTTAATAAGTTAGTTAGTTAGGATGATGACTTACAAACACTCATGACTTTATATGGAAACTTACATATTTGATGAGTTGATAAGAGATTTAGTTTTGAAATTAATTACTTAGGTTTGTTTTATTTCAAAAAAAAAAAAAAGGGTTTTGTCCCTTCCTTTTATTTAGGCATTGGTTTTGAGAAAGTTAAGTTTTTTTTTTTTTGAAAATATCAAGCTTTCTCTTGAAAATATTTTATTTAGATTCTAAAAAAGGGTTATTTGGGTTTGAAATGACTTTTGTTTAAGTTTTCTTTTAAAAATGTTTTACCTAGGTTTTTTTTATGAATGATTTACTTTAGAAAATTTAGCTTTTTTTTTAACATGGCTTCATTTAGAGAAGGTATAATGTTTTCTGTTGGAAAAAATTTATAAATTATTACTTTAAGAAATTTAATTTAAGTTTTGGAAAACATTTTAATTTGAAATAGGTTTTAAGGCTTTTTTTTTGAAAAAATTAAGGTTTCATTTAAAATCTTTGAAAATATTTTATTTCGAAAAGGTATTGAGTTTTAATTTTAGTTTTAAAAAGGGTTTCATTTTAAAAAAAGATTTTAGTTTTCTTTTGGAAGAGTTAAGGTTTTAAAAAGTTCTAAAAATTTTTAATTGTAATAGGTTTTAGGTTTTCTTTTAAGAAAGTTAAAGTTTCATTTACAAAAATATTTTATATATTTTATTTAGAAAAGACTTTTAAGTTTTAATTTTGGAAAAATTAAGGTTTTATTAAAAAGTTTTGAAACTTTTACTTAGTGAGAGAGACTTATTCCGCCTTAAGAACCAAAAGTAAACTTATGAGCACACATGAACTTAGATCATTACCCTCCTTTCAGAGCTCATTTTAGCCTTATATAAATTTTATAAGAATATTCAATTTTAATAAAATGTGGAGTTATAAAACTTTTATGAAAATAGCTTATTTTGTAGATTCTATCAAATTTATATAAATTTTATGAAAGTAGTCAATTCAGAGCACACTTAAGAAAATAATTAATTCTCATTGTTCAAATATGTTGGTTATCTTACTGAAATTATGTAAAATTTACAAGTTTTTTTCAAAGCTATTTAGCTTAATAAATTCATCACCAATAAGTATGTAAGCCCAAGGCTGACTTTTTGCTTAAAACATAAATAATCCAACTTGATTTGAGCCAAAGAGAATATGAACAACCCAACTTGTCTTTTGGCCATAGAAAATATAAACAACGCAACTTATATTTTGGCCATGAAAAATATAAATAACCCAAATTGCATTTTTTGCCATGGAAAATATAAACAACTTAACTTATGTTTTGGCCATGCAAAAAGTTTAATTAACTCAACTTACATTTTTGCAGGAGACATGGAACAAAGTATATGATGTTTTCCATAAGCACAGGGATAGACATATTTTGTTTGTTTATTTTTTTAAACATGAAATATGAAGCAAACATATCAAAATTTTTTGTATGAGATATAAGACTGCCACATGAGTTCACATACCCGAGCACAGGGTTAATTTTTATTATTTTTTATTTTTGTAAAGCCAATTATGATTCGATCCAAGCTCGACTCGAAATCGAATAGTTAGCTGCAATACTTTGATACCGATCTGAGCCAAAATTTGAATCAATATTTTAGTGATTAATGTTCTTTGAGCTTAATTCACTGAATTCATAGACCAAAACATCATTAGTGCTATCCAATTTCGAGTTAAGCTGGGTTCGTCTTGAAAAAAAATTATATCCAAAGTTTAGGCTCATAGCTTAGACCATTTACGTCGATTGGATCTCAATTCGAGCAAAAATTCAAATCAATTTTTGAGCAATTAACATTCTTCGAGCTAAATTTACAATCATACACATAAGCACATGGATTTTTCTTACATGAGATATACACTTAAAACATGGATTTTATATTTGCATGAAAGGTAACGTAACCATATAAATTTTCTTTCTAATTTTTTTACTAGGGTTTTGGGTAGGATGAGGAAGTGGAGGTGAATGTGGGGGATTTAGGAGATCTTTCAGGTAGGCTAGGAAGGAGGAGAAGGTGGGGATTTAGAATTGAGTTTTGGGTAGACTAGGAAGAGGAGAAAATAGGGGATTAGGGTGTGATTTTGGGTAGGCTAAGAAGGAGAAAAAGATGGGGGATTTATGATTGTACTTTAGGTAGGCTAGGAATAAGGAAAAGGAGGGGGATTTAGGGTTGGGTTTCGGGTAGGCTAGTGTACGGCTTATTTTAGGGTATGTGTGTTTAATTTTTGAAAAAGGGGTCGCCTAAAAGAAATTGTCGGCTAATTTTATATTTTAAATTTAGTTTAAATATATATATAATTTAGAAAGTAGTATTTGATTTTAAAAATAATTTTCAATTTGAAAATTTTAAGATATGAAATCAAACTGATCTCACATCCCTAATAGTTTATAAAAACGAGCACCGCATCACAAACTGTGTATCTATCTCGAAGAATAGACACACTGTTTGGTGATGGGGCTCGATTAAATAAACTAGAAGATTTGTGACATCCGTTTGGTCCGCGAACCAATTTTATAAGCCGACAAATTCCCTCGCTTAATATGAAAGCATTAAACAGGGTTTATATTACTCGGGTTCTTTAAAATTCCCTATAAGGGCAAGCCCCTATAGTTAATTACATCTTAAGTGACGGGAATCACTTAAGAAAACTCTCGATAATAATCGGCAATTTCGCTCTCAAGAATTTCAAAGTTTAAGTTTTCAAAGGACTGAATTTTGGAATTTCAATAGGGAATGGATCAAATTTGGAAGATTTTATTTTGGGATTTCAAAGGAAGAAAGGTAGGAGAAATTACAGATTCGAAGCGAACTTCAGTAATTTCCCGACTATCCTATTGTTTGGCTTGAACTTAGGAAGATCCTAATATTTATTTAATGTTTTGATCTTGCCAATTTTGATTAATTAGGACTTATATTCGTATGACACAATCATACAAATAGCCTCGAAGATGTGAGGGTTTATGTCGCATCGGGCGACTACCTCGGAATCCTAAGTCCGGTCACGGCTTAATTTGCAATGCAAATGCCTAACAAAAAGGTTGAGGGTTTATGTTGCACTAGGCAAACTACCTCGAAGTCCTATGACTTTGTTGTTTAATTCTAGGAATGTTTAGCTGATGTAAAGTTGTTTTGCTAACGAAGATGGCCGTGCTGCCCACCGTGCTCCAAGCTCCTTGTTGTTGCAGAGGTTTAGTTATAGAAGTCATAAATCAGGAGATGAGGAAAGTATTTTGGTTTAGAGAAAAATCTTAATTTCCAAGTGTTTTTAATATTTTAATTAAAACAAATTTTAAAGTTGATTATAACAACACCGGTTAAGATCCCACGTTGCCCATCCTTTCGACATCGTTATTTTTATCGGATTCACTTAGTCCGTATGAATTTGCTAAACTCAACTAAATGAGTTCCACACTTTCATTTAGACCGTGGAAATCCCGTTAGCAACACGTA